>CM031240.1:807989905-808397405 GCA_018340775.1 Taxus wallichiana var. yunnanensis | reverse complement strand
ATGAATGAAGTATACCTTGTTTTACATATGTGTGTCATGTAATATTTTAATGAGTTTATTTTCATACCATGAACCATATCAGACACATATTTATAATATTGTATGATTTCATACTCTTTTTGATCTGTCAAAATGTTTAGGGATCCTTTTTCATTTCATGGTTGTGATACCATTCATCCGGTTTGATAATGAAATCATTGAGACTCTCTAATTTTATACAATAATGGAAACACCATCATCGTATACATCTCTTGTTGCTCTGGCCATGTCTTCAATCATCCACTCATTTCTGAAGAAAAAATTCTTTGATGATGTTGTGCACTTTCCACTGACATGTACATTTGCCTCAATTTTTGGTGTTGGGTTTGGCTCATGTTCATGACATGGATTAGTATTAATTTGTTAATTTTTATTTTCTTCAACTAACTCTTTGTATGATTCAGGTATACAATCAAGTTTCACAACCCTTTTTTAGATTCCATTTGTGACTTCCTCATCCCCACTCTCCTCTTGAATACCATGATGGCCTAAAATTTTATTGGATAAATTAATATGAATACAAGTGTGATGAAATGACATGCAAATAGTGCCTATAGGAAAATCCATTACATATATGTGACCTAATATTTTATATGTTGGTTACACTTTCAAATATGTATTTTTCTATGCACATTAACTATAGCATGTTCTTTTGAGGCAATAACTATAAAATGTGGAGGGTTACAAATGAATGGGGTTAGTTAATGAAAGCATTGAATGCAATAATGGTGTGTAGTTGGAAATGAAAGAGGAGATAGGTGGAGTGATAGGGTTGAAATGAATGATGGTTGAATATGTTTAGGTTTACCTACAAACTCTTGATTGTCTTTGCACCACATCTAACCATGCAGATTTGTAGGAGGGGGTTATCTGTTGGTTCACCATCTTATTTTAATTGATTTAATGCAAATTCTATTTTTACAAGGTATTTAAAGTTCAATTTTTGATAAACTCATTATGTATTTAAATATTGTATATATACTAAAATTATTTAATATAAGTTACTAATTCATGCATTTCATACACCATATCGGTTGAGTCGATAATCGTCGTGAAAATTGAATATGAACATACAATGAAATTACTAAATATATAATTTAAATTTTAGCAAATTGAATACATTGAATTGATAGAGTTTTTGGTGAATTAAACATTGAATATAATTACATATTGAAATTATTAAATATACATTGACTATACTATTAAAAAAATTTCATTGAATGCGTTGTATGAACTTCGCAATAGATGAACACTATTTTTTAGAGAGGGGTGAATTAATTTAACAAGTTTAATGTATATTCAATGGTTTCATTAAATACTTTTTTGTCGGGTGTGCGAATTCAATGAACCGGTAAAATGTATATTCAATGGTTTTGTTGAAACTTTTTTGTTGGGGAGGAGTGAATTTAGGTGCCGGGAAAATGTATATTCGGTGATTTCATTGAACACTTATGTTTTGGGATGGAGTGAAGTTAATTAATAGGTTGAATGTATATTCAAAGGTTTCACTCAACACTTTTATCAAGGTGGGCTGAATCTGTTAACATGTTAAATGTATATTTTCATGGTTTCATTTGAACATCTTTTTGTTAAGGTGAGGGAATAGTTAACACAATATGTATATGGCATAATTTCAGTGCATATTTAAAGTTTGAATGCATAGTATAAAATTAGAAAATCATTGTTGTATATTTAATATATATTTAATAATTCTCGCGATATACAACTTGTTAATACAATACTAACTAATGGGATATACACTAAAATAACTCAATATACATTGAATGTATATGTAATCCTAGTATTTCCCGCATATGTACTCATTGCATGATAACCATATAGAAAATATGAAGAAAAAAACACCCAAATTTGAGCTCAATTGATGACCAACTTGGTAATTTGAAACAAACAACAATATTCGAAGGTGTATATTCAATGTGTGAATTCATATTAGATGATGAAAAAATTAGAGTAGTGTATTCAATATACGTTCGGTCATTCAGTGTATACTTGTTGGGAGAAAAATATATCATTTAAGACATATTCAATAGTTTAGGGAAAACAATCCCTCCTCTTTGATGGGAGGTTCCCTTATTCAGACAAAAACTTGGAACTCTCAAATATTTACAAACTAATAATTTTTAGTGAGGATGTTGGTAGCATTGATTAATTTCATGATTTCAAATACAAAAGAAGGGTCTAGAAAAGAATAATCAGAAGAATGTAGTTGTGCATGCTTCTTGGCAAGACAAATGAATTTGGGACACACAGTTCCTTTTCAAATTTATCAATCAAGGACTCATAGTTCCTTCTTGGTCATACAAGATCACCACACATACATGGATGAAAATAGGAGAGAGAGATTTTAAATTTTTTGAAAAAGAAGAGTGCATAACTTATTCTACTCATACATGCAAAAAAGACATTGAGAACATACATGTCTGCATGATGGAATTTATCACAATAAACAATATTTAAATTGAATCACAGTTCAATAACTCCTGATCTATGCATAAGAACACAAAGTTCACAATCCAGGATAATGCAAACAAGACAAGAAATGTGAGAACCAGAAAGGAAAATAGACATAACAAGGAGGAGAGAGAGAAGGGTTCTTCTTCTGTATTCAAAATCAATATTTCTTACATCTAAAATGTACCAACATCCAACCCCTTTTACAAAGAAAATGAAGCCTTATATAGGAAAAGGGAAAGGAGTAACCACCCTAACTAACTAGTTTCTTTAATTAAGTGATAAAACACTTAATTAAATGAGTTACATTCAAATGACTTTATATTACATATTTCCTTTTTACACAATAAATTTAATGAAAAATTAGAACTAGTAGTATTAAGATCCTGAGGAAGAATGAAGAGAAGAGACATAAGAGGAAAGAACTTTAAACTTGAGAACATGCATCCAAAACTTTGTGACCACAACTGAAATTTTTGTCTCCCTTAGCACAATAGTGTTGGTTAAATTGATCATCCATGATCCTAAGGAGGTCTCCATTGTTAGAGTAGGTATTTACTTTACCTTAGCTCATGTTCACCTAGGTACTTTATTTACCCTCACCCACTTATGTGTGTGGATATTTATTTTATCTTATTTAGATATTAGGAGATATTATCTAGTTGTTAGGTATAGTTCTTTCCTTGATCTATGGTATTAAATAGATCCTTGATGTCTAGTTCTCTCCTAAATCTATGGTCTTGACTAGTTCTTTGATGACTAGTTATTTCCTTCATTTATGGCTATATCTTTAACCTTGACTAGTTCTTAGATTGTTATTCCTTGTCTATTTAAGCAAGGCCCATTCTCAATGTATTGCATTTGAGTTCCATAATAATATATGATATTGCTACTCATTTGTTTGCAAAGGTTTTATGTAAATCTATTTTGGTGAATTGCTTTCATCTTATTGATCGTGGTGTTTGATTAGCATCTGTGTTCTTGGCTTAGTATGATCTGGTTATTGTTCCTTTCATGGTATCGAGCTGGAAATTATTGTAAATTTTATTTTGCAAATAAATTTGGGATTTGGTCATATTTTGTTCTTGTATTCATTTTTATGCAAAACGAAGGCTTCTACGCCCATTAAAATTCTTACCCTTGGTCATATGGTATGGTCATATGAGGGCTTAAAGCTTATGATTCCTACTAGTAGGTGCTTAACTTCAGCCCCCTTTAATTTTATTTGTGCGGTGAAGGCAACAACATTTTATTTTGTTTTAGTGGCACCTAAAATAAATAACATAGCAAAATATTAAAAAGTTTGTAACTTTTGATCGGTAACTCGGTTTTGAGTGTCGTTTTTTTGCAAAAGTGTTTGTTTTTTCATGTTCTTTCCATTGGAACTATTTATTTTGAGACTTGCACTATAATTATAAAGTGCCAAATATGGAGGAGTGTTGTAATCAATTGTGGACACAATTTGCTGAGCCCGACGTCCTAAATTTTTGGGAGTTGCAATTTGTACCTATCATGGATTCTGAGAATGATATGATTTTCTATGAAGTATGTGGACTTCAAGAGGATATTGTAAGATTTGTGGAAGAAAATAGATCGCTCAAGTGAAATTCTCTTCTACAATCACTCATTCACGATAAGGATACAATAATACACTTCATGCAGAACAAACTTGCTAGCCTACAACATCACCATCATATTGTGGACAACCATATCCATGCTCCTAGTCCACTTGCAGCTATTGCTCTTGAACCCACTGACATTGATCTGCCAGTCTTTGAGCATGAACCTACTTTTGATGCTTCTAAACCTGTGAGGCTTATTACTGCATGCTCTTCCACATCTGTGCCTATTACAGTACCACATGTTGTGTATCCTACTTCTACTCAGTTGCATGGACTTTTTAAGAAGCATACCACTACATTCAGTTCTCACATGCTCCATTCTATGGGTCTCACTAGCAGAGTCATTGACAGAAATCCATAGGGTATTGTTTCCTCTATTCCACATGTTAAGTGAAATTATCGTCATGACATTGGTTTTCGAGCAAATACTTCATTGGGATCACACATTGACAAAGCTCCTTTTTATGTTCGCTCGACTCTTTTTGAGGATCATGAGCAACACATGATTTCTACATCTTCACTCAGGATTGAGCAACCTAAGATTTCAATTGTCAGACATGATCAACCTAACACACATTTTGATGGTCTTTTGCATGCACCCATTGTGCATTTTACACCAAGTAATATGCAAACATTTTCTTCATCCATCCGTGTTGATTTGGGGTGGATATCTGATCACTCGTGGAGGTGACATAGGCATTCATTGAGAGGACTCTACAGGCATGGCTCCTCCACCATTCGGCCTCTTGCTCCACTTTCTATACCTTACGCATGATGCTTTTGTTTTGAGCATTTTTCTTTAGCAAGTGTAGTGTATCTCTCTTGTTTGTTGAGAGATTTTGTATCTGTATTTTTGACACTTTTGGCATGTTGATAGTATCTCTTGTGGGGGAGCTATTCTGGTGGAGCCTAGTGTTAGTTTGTCAGTGTTTGAGTAGTTGTTTTGGGCAACTCATATAGATTTATAGCATCACTCCACCCATTCGGCGGTGTGGGAGGGTTTGGTGTTGATCTGCTTCTGGGTTTCGTGTCCTTGCCTTGTTACCTTGGCTTTTCTTGGATCATGACACTGGATTTTGTGTCCTTGCCTTGTTGCTTTGGTTTTTGTTCTTGGATCATGGCACACCTATTTGCAGTAGTTGATCGAATTATGTTTGGTGTTTCTTTTTTTCACTTTCGACATCACTCCGTTGATAGTCTCCTTGTATGGAGCTATTCTGGTGAAACCCAGTGTCAGTTGTTTTTGAGTTTTGTGATCGAGTAGTGGATTCAGACCACAGTGCACACCAAACTTCTTTAGCATTGTATGAGTTTTTGAGCTGATCTTCTTGGGATTCCTTGGAGTGGGTTTTTACTCTATTTACTTTATTGTTCTTGGTTTGGGTACCTTGCGGTGTCCCTTTTTCCTAGTTATTGTACATGAGTACCTCATCAAGCCTAGTTGCTTCGGGACTCATACTGTGGACATGCCACTTCTATTTTGGCCCCTAGCTTCACTTGAGGGGGGTGTTAGAGTAGGTATTTACCTTAGCTCATGTTCACCTAGGTACTTTATTTACCTTTATTGTATTTATCCTCACCCACTTATGTGTGTGGATATTTCTTTTATCTTATTTAGATATTAGAAGATATTATCTAGTTTTTAGGTATAGTTCTTTCCTTGATCTATGGTATTGACTAGTTCTTTCCTTGATCTATGGTATTGACTAGATCTTTGATGTCTAGTTCTCTCCTAAATCTATGGTCTTGACTAGTTCTTTGATGACTAGTTATTTCCTTGATTTATGGCTTGATCTACGACCTTGACTGGTTCTTAGATTGTTATTCCTTGCCTATTTAAGTAAGACGCATTATCAATGTATTGCATTTGAATTCCATAATAATATATGATATTGCTACTCATTTTTTTGTAAAGGTTTTATGTAAAGCTATTTTGGCGAATTGCTTTCATCTTATTGATTGTGGTGTTTGATTAGCATCCATGTTCTTGGCTTGGTACGATCTGGTTATCGTTCATTTCATCCATCTCTCGAATTTTTCCTCCATATTGAGAGAGTCCCTTTACAAAGTCTACAATAACATTACGATATCTAACAATTCCTCCATCTTTTCTTTGTTAACAAACTCTGTCTTAAATAAGTTCTTCTTGATGAGCGTGTTAAAATATTTTTAATATGATCAAAAAAATTCCTTTCAGATGAATTGTATTTAAAAAGATGATAGTGAAGAGCCTGCACATATACAAAATATTATCTTTCAAACATTATTCTTTGAATCACGTTCGTAACTCGGTTGAGGCTTCTTCCAGAACTTCATTCTCAATCAAACCGACAAACCAAGCTTTGGAAATATAATTTTTAGAGTCATCAAAAATATTCTCAAAAAGAAGGATTCTCTTGTCCATAAGGGCCATAATACAAAGATCTGAATGACATATATTTCTTGTTATTAATTCTTGAATTGATTAGGATTCATCAATGTTGATATTCCAGGATCATCAATGAATTCCAATCATGTGAGAAATTTCTCCACCCATGCCTCATATGCTTTTCAAAGAGTGGTATGTTTACGAATTTTTAGTATTTCCTTCAAATCAATGCCTGTGAGTTATAGGTGTTGGTGAGAGTGCGAGATAGAGGAGTTGGATCCAATGGAGTATTGTCAGATGATATAAAGGATTTCATGAAATTAGCCAATATTTATACCTATTTCTCCAACTTCTCTTGATTTTTTTCCCTTTCTTAACCATTTCCATAACCTTGGATACAGTTTCCCTAAGGTTGTACACTTCACCTTTGGGGGTTGATTTTCCTAATGAATTTTTAGTCAATTCAAAATCAGATGCTGAAATATCTTTCTCAATCTTGTTTTTATTTTAGCAATATATATGAATTAATGTCATGTGGAATCAAAGAAAAGAAAAAAATTGTATTTTGTTTATTTAGAGGAGGGTACCAAAAAGAGAAGCTAGTATATTGAATTATGGAACCTCAATCTTGTATTGAGACTTTCTCTTCTTACTATCTATCATGGGTTGAACCCATTGAAAAAGTGAGTGAAAAAAAGATAATACCACTCACATGATAGAAGAAAATATAGGTGACCTCCCAAAGTTCCTAGTGTAACTCGAATTTTTGAATTTGGTTACCGGATGAGGGAGAAATGAGAAAAAGAGTGACTTTGATGTGGGACGGGAGGAAAGGAAAATAATGACAAAGTAGGAGTAATTTTGCGAGTGTGAGGGATAAATGGAGTGGGGAAGTTTAAAATATGCCAATGCTAACCATTTTTCCCATTACTCTCCTTATTAAGATCTTAAAGCAATGGATCATATCAAATAATGTCAGATGGAACATATTTCACAAAACTCCACTCTCTGTGTGCTATTTTCCTTTTATAGCATATAAATCAATGTTGCGGTGAATTGATGGTACACATGAATATTTCTCTTAGTTCCTTAAGTGCTGAACACACCGAGGTATTCGATTGTGAAGAGGGAGTCAAGAGGAGTGAGGAGTCGAGAACCAAAGGCCTAGGGAACATGGTGAAAAGTCTTGGGTGTTCCCGACTTGGCGAAGTTCGAGGATATGGAAAAGATAACGAGAGAAGTAGATAATGGAGGGAAGTGGGGAATAGGGTAGAGGTTCCATCGATGCTTGATATGAAAGTGGGTAAGGCGGAGAAGCGGGAATATGGGGAATAAGGGAACAATTTCTCTTGTTCTTCAAAGCTCGATTCATCCAATTTGAGCCCCCACAACACAAAAATTGACTAACTCCTAACTTATTCCTCCTCATATTGAATTAACAAATGGAAAGTGTGACCAAGAAATGCAAGAAACTACCCAAGACTCAATTTTTTTGAAAATTTTGACATTTTCAGTCTCATGAAAATAATCTTGAACCACTTAATATAGTAGTAGATGTGTTTATTAAAAAATAGCTTATATGGCGAGGTTCAAGATATATTCACGAATATCACTATCTATTCATATATCATAGGTCATACATCTTATATGCAACAATTTAGCCAAAATGCATGAAAACCCCTATTTTTGAATTTACTACCTTTGTATCGGTTGAGTTCGTGGTAAAGCGAAAGATTAAATAAGAACATGCATAGAAATAACGCAATATAGAATAAAAATATGTTTGCAATTTTGGCATTACTTGTAAATGTGCTCATATACCTAGGAAAATAAGCATATTCTATAGACACAAAATCATGCACTTTGGGTATTATTTATTCCTAGTCTCATACTACTATTCATATGGTTTTTGAGTGAACAAATTACTAATTAACCCATGTCCTTTAGACATTTTACTTTTCTTTCTATCATCATTTCCAACCATCTGCGTGTACTTTCCCACTTAGTTTTTCCACTCTATGTTATTCCTATCTCGACTATGGCACCCACCGGGATCGAGGCACCCAGTACTACTCGGTCCTTTCAGGCGCCCTAACCCACTTTACACTTTACTCTTATCTTTTGGGCACTTTCTATCCATTTTAGCTTTCCATATTTTTAGTGGTCGGCCTTTTCGGGGTTAATTACAAAATTAGAATAAGAGAACCATATAAATATAAATTTATGATACCATAATGAGGGACCAAGCACTAAGCACTACTATCATCCACCTAAGGTTGCATCCATCCAAGGCATCTAGAGCTCCATTTGCATCCATCTAGCTCCATCATAAGGGACAAGGTTGGTTCATCTGCATCACACTTCATAGGAGGGGATTTTATTCTATTCCATCCACCATCTATTTACATTTCTACATCTAGTTATTGCTTGCTACTTCACAAAGTGTGACTGGAATAAGATCACCTAGGGCAATATTTACACACACACACACACCTAGAATTACATTTGGGTCTAAAATGTAGTACAATGCTCAATTAGTAAGTCCACCATTGTGGTTGTTGAGGATAGTCAGATCCATTCATATGCATATTTCTTTTTTTTTGGGTTTTGATGCTTGGCTTGGGGTTTTACATGTCTTCTCTTCATCTTTGATTATCAAGTGACATCTGTTGTAGTTTAGCAACATACATGTGACATGAAGAGAAGGCTTCACATCATCTAGTGACGCTATTTGTGAAATTAGTTTTGAACCTCCTGCACACTAGGGCACCAAGATCTCAGACTAGGGAACCCTTGGCACCCCCATCCTTCTCCAAGCACCCCAGTTTTCTCGAGATAGCTCAAGTCTACACTTTTCGGGCCTCGGTGCAGTCTTTATCCTTCTATTCATCCAGTCTTTCTCTACAACACTTTCCCATGAGCTTTTCGAATCAACTAATCTCTTTCTAACTCTCCTTACACATTAAGGTTTTACATTTTTACTTTCTTAGTTTCTTGGGTGATTTATTTTATCTATTTAGTTGTTATTTAATGTTGTGCATAGAATTTAGATTAAACTAAATTAAGCTTCCCTATATTCCATTTTAGTTTAATCATTTTGGTGAACCCCATGTTCGAATTTGATTTCTTTCTTCCGTTTTTTTTCTTCTTATGCCTGTCACCCATAGCACTTATTTTGGATCTTTTCAATATTGTGAGCTTCCTCCATTTACCCATAGAACTTCTAAGTTAATAGATGATACAACTACATATATGGCTACAATGATAACCTCTTAGAGCATTCTCACCATGTACCTCTCCATGAAATAGAAGTGTCTGATAATGAGAAGTCCTATGATGAAGACACCAACATTGACCAAGATCAACTTAACACTATTATCGACTTCTTCCAAGCTTTGTGTGATAACGCACTCATCTTCCACATGTCTTACATGCTCTAATCGCTGCTAATAAAACTTGTGATGCTTCGATTTCTATAATTTCTCATTCTTTGGCTCCCATGGTCTCTGCTCCACCCGCTTGTGTTTCCGCTCCTATTTCTACAACTACCACTCTCTTCATTCACACTAGCACCCCTAATATGCAGCTTGGGTCTTCTTTGAATACTCTAATCTAACTTCTTTATATCAGGATTTTCAAACCCAAATTCTCCAGCTCTAAATCGCTACTTCTCATGCATCACCATCTTTAGACTCTACTTCATTGCTACATACTCCATTTGCACATACTATTTATGCTTATCCATTGCCACCTAATTTCATCTCTCCCAAGTTTCCCATATTTAAAAGCCACGGTGACCCATAAGAGCATCTTTGAGCTTTCCATGTAGCATGCTTAGACTATGCAGATGACCATACTATACTCGCTAAGCTTTTTCCTTGTAGTTTGCATGATTATGTGATGATTTGGTTGTATGACTTACTTGTCGCTTGGTAGTCTCTTTCATGCATTTGGTTGATGCTTTTCTCATGCATGTCTCTATTAACATCGGCTCTAATATCTCTTACTCTTAACTTACACAACTCAAATAGGGGTCTACTAAATGCTTGTCATAGTATGTCTTACATTACAAAAGAAACTTAAATAAGATGTCTAATGTGATTTCAGGACACTAAACTCTAGGATTTACTCATTCAGAGTCTCTTACCACCTCTTCAGGAAAGTGTTCTCTTTGAGACCTATCCTTCATTTGATCAAATTTTTCATACTCTTAAACTTCATGAAACCAAACTCTTAGCTATCGGCAAACTTAAATACCAAGAGAAAACATCATCCTCTACATGTTTTCAAGGTAGGTCAACATTTAAGCCATCTATACCTAAACTAATAGATACCAAAGTTACCGTGCAGTCTCTACTACTAAGGAGCTTCAATCGCAACCACATCAACACATCTTCACTAAGTTTAGTGTACCTCCACGTATTTTTCTACCAACTCTTGTTGATTGTAATCTTATTACACTACCTTCTCCACTACAAATAGATCCATATAGACCAAAAAGATGTAATTTCAATGAAAATTCCCATTGTGATTATCATCAATACATTTGAAACTCCACCGATCATTGTTTTTGACTTCAATTTCTCATTCAGGGTTTGATTTAAAATGGTCAAATTAAGCTTCCAGAATCTACAATTTCTCCACCTGTCAATGAAAATCATAAGCTAAAAATATTTAACAACCCTCTACCAAAACATGACACAAAAGTGTGGTGACTCATTGGCTATTTACGTATATCACGCAATGTATCCTCCTGCATTAGGGGTTCTTGATTTCCTAGTCACACATAATGGTACTTTTCCTCCAATCATATCCTTCTCTAACCAAGATTATCATGTGAATTTCACATCTAATCACTTACATATCAATGCATCTATTGGATTGATCTCCATCAACAATACTAAGGTTGGTCCCATCTTGGCCCATTAGTGCATGCTCCATTCCACTTCTTAATGTTATTGGTTACCCTCTATCACAAATTCCATATCCTATGAACAACTCATATGGTGTCGTTAAACTACACGTTACGGTTGGTCCTCTCACTTTACTTGTACATTTCCTTGTCAAACAAGTAGTTGATGTGTTGTGACAAGTTACTCGATCTCGATAAGATTCGTAGGTATAAATCCATCATCTCTATAAATTATTTGTAGCTTAAATTCACTCATAACAATCAAGTTATCTCTATTTATGGTGTATCCCCATCTACTCCATGGTTGTTATCTCCTTACACATAGGTTCATACATCTCCTACGTCATCTAGAACATCACACTCTATGATGCTAAAGGCATAATATACCCCTAGTTCACCTATTCACACATTATCTATGCAGCCTCACCAATCCACTAGTCTTACACATAGGTATAGGTCCATTCCTAGGACAATTACAACATCTCGACATAAGTCTCCACCTCAGTTTATTCCACAAGGGTGTCTATCACCTCCATGCTCAGCTTCACATAGATCTCCATCACCTACACATTTTTTCACACCACAAAATTCATCATATATTCATCCATCACATGCACATATACTTCACTCACTCGCACAATGTTTATCTACTATACCACCACTAATAGAGCATGGTCATATGATTTCAAATCCATAAGCATAGGATGAAGGAACCTCGTAATTCACTTTCATTGGATAGTTCATTTAACCACACATACTTGGGGGGCATAGCATCCAATACACACCCCCAACCTAGGATCAACATACATCATGACATAGCATACTTCTAGCATACGCGTATTGCATCTTCATCACATTGCGTACTCATCTCACTCCTACTAGTGTCATTTTTACCTGATGACACACTCGTGTGTTTCGAATCACACTGCACTATTGAGGGCATACTACACATGAACCCCACACACTGTAAAATAGGTCCCTTCACACTTCTCACATCATATTCCTTACATATTACATCCTATATTCTACATTTCATCTACATCATTTTAACCATTGCACATTTACACATTATACATATTCCAAAAACCATATTATTACACATATATACTTATGTCATCTACACATATTCTATTACACATTACACATCATATATTTGCACATTTCTCTCATCACATGGTCATCTATTATCATCGCATATACTAAATTTCCTCACACGCGATGCACGCACTACCCTATGACACACTTTAGTTTCTCGGTCCATACTTGATTGTTGAGGGTTTACAAATCAAATGGACCTCATCATCCTCACATGGTCATCATTCATTCCTCTATCATGCGACATTCCTAGGTTAGTGACATACACTATAGGATAAATGGTCACCTATCCCATCATCTTGTAGTGGTATATGCTTTAGGATACATCACCACTCCCTCTATTCATCTTGTAGTGGTATACGCTTTAGGCTACATCACCACTCCCTCTATTCATCTTGTAGTGATATATGCTTTAGGCTAAATCATCACTCCTACACTCATATTTTCATGATATACATTTTGGCTATAGGGCCACACACACACATCATCTCTAGGTCTCATATCATCACCAGTATGCATACACACTCATCATAGTGTGCTACATACCATGCACGACTTGACCATTTCCAAATGACGCACTCTTGTTTTACGGTTCATTCTTGACTACTAAGGGGGAAAACTAAATGAACCTCATTGCATAAAAATCCATTCACTTGGGGTCATGTAGATCCTGTCATCCATCTTGCATTTCATTCCATCCATCCACACCATGTTGCATATCTTGGTCGCATTTACTCCTTCTTGCATTTGTTTTTATATGTTTCATCTTATTACACATGTTAAATAGATCTCTTGTATGTCATTATCTTTACCATACACACATGCACATTCACATCCTTCTCTAGTTGTGATCACAAATACAGGTCTCTCACACTCAACATGGATGCTTGGTTACTATCGGTCCCCGGTGGTTGTTCTGGAGGCATCCACATATGACTACTACATGAGCTATTGTTTTGTTTTGTAGTTAACATTTTACATTACTTGGTTATACACACTTTTGACATACTAGTCATCTTTCTAACGTGCTAATGAGTGCTTCATGTGCAACAATTATTTTGCAAGATTACTTGTTACCATGGCTATATGTTTGTTTGTTTGTTATTGTTTGTCTCTTGTTTTTTATTATATGTGGGTCTTGCCCTTTGTTTGGTGTGCACACTTGTTTGTTTGTATGTGGCCATTATGGCCTTGAGTGTCTTGTGACATCGTGAGTGATGTCCCATGTTTGCAACCCACTTTGGTGGTCTATATGTGTGTTTACTTGCTTTCTAGATTCTACATTGTTTGGTAGCTTACACTTGTCTTCTACATGCATGCTTGTTCATACTAACACTTTTTCTAGCCACTTGTTTATGTGCACCTTGGTTTCTACCAAGTGCATTCCTTCCCCTGTAGGGCACAATTTACGTGGATGGTTATCTTTTGGGGATGCATCCTCTTATCTATAGTATTACATGCACGCCCAAATAGGGGGCATTAATTGGGGTTTACACACTACACAACATTCTACACTTTGGTATAGTTCGGTTCAGTCTTCCATCCTTGACATTGTGGGTTATACAATGAGTGGGTTCAAACCAATCTACGAACCCCATAAACAAGTGGCTTTTAAGACATGTTGTCTTTAGCATATCTAGGAGCAGTTAAATGTTAGAGGATACAACGGATTTTCCTCCTGCATTACTTTTTTAGCGGCATTAGATTTCCCAAAAAACCAGGGAATACAAAAATCTCTTCATACATTCTCAGGGAAGCAATTACAAGTTGGAGAGTAACATAGCTACAAGTTGGAGAGTAACATAGCTTTTCTCCCTACACTTCTTCGGCCACAATGGCGTGATATAACCCAAAAGCTTGCACTTCACCGATGGTTACATGATATCTTTTCTACACCCTTTCTCTCATGAAAGATCAGGTGCACATGTTCCTTTTGCATTTTTCATAGTTCCATTTATAGTATTTTTACTATATACATGTAATTTTACATATATACATGTGTATTTGACTACTTGATCATCTTCTCCTTTGCAGGTCCATTTGTATGAGAATAAAATAGTAAACAAAAACAATAACAACACCATCATTTGGTAGTTCATACCTCATACTAACATGCAGGTACATCACACACATTAGTAGATACACATGTGTTTCACTCTAGATTCACTCTCATCAATTTTTACACTTTTACATCTTTAGTCTCCATGCTCCATATTTTTGTCACTCCACGCTTTGTCTAGTCCATCGACATGCTTTCTACATCACTCTACATGGATATTAAGTACGCATCTCTATCTACTTTATGTTATTGAGTGTTCCACTCACTAACATAAAGTGGGGGCAAATGTAGACACAAAATCACACACTTTGGGTATTATTTAGTCTTGGTCTCATACTACTATTCATATGGTTTTGAGTGAAGAAATTATTAATTAACCCATGTCCTTTGGCCATTTTACTTTACTTTCTATCGTCATTTCCAACCATTTGCATATACTTGCCCGGTGATTTTTTCCACTATGTGTTAGTCCTATCTCTGGTGGGGTGCCACCAAGACCTGGATCACCCTAGGTGCCCGGGTCCCTTCTAGCGCCCTAATCCTCTTTGCACTTTACTATTATATTTTAGGCACTTTTAGCTATTTGAACTTTCCATATTTTTAGTGGTTGGCCTTTCGGGGTTAGTTATAAAATTAGAACAAAAGAACCATATAAATATAAAGTTATGAGACCATAATGAGGGACCAAGCACTAACCACTACTACCATCCACCTAGGTCTACATCCATCCAAGGCATATAGAGCTCCATTTGCATCCATTTAGCTCCATCACAAGGGACAAGGCTGGTTCATTTGCATCACACTTCATAGGAGGGGAGTTTATTCTATTTCATCCACCATCTATTTACATTTCTACATCTATATATTGCTCGCTACTTCACAAAGTGCAATTGGCACAAGAGCACTTAGGGCACAATTTACACACACACATATACACACACCTAGAACTACATTTGAGTCTGAAATGTAGTGCAATGCTCAGTAAGTCCACCTTTTTGGCCACTGAGGACAATCTGACCCCTTCAAATGCATATTTCCTTTGTAGGGTTTTGATGCTTGGTTTGGGTTTTTATAGGTCTTATCTTCATCTTTGATTATCAATGACATCTGGCACAGGTCAATGACATACACGTGATAGGCAGTGAAGGCTTCACATCATCTAACAACCCTACAAAATTGGTTTCTAGACCTCTTGCATAGACCAGTAAGGTGCCCATATCTCGTGCTAGGGATCCCCGGTACCTCCATCCTTCTCCAAGCACACTCGTTTGCTCAAATAGCTTAGTTATACATGTTTACGGGCCTCGGTGAAGTAATTTTCTCTTTCTGTTCATCCACTATTCTTTGTGACATAGTCTCGCGATTGCGTCGAATCAGCTAAGCTCTTTCTAACTCTCCTTGCACATTAAGGTTTTACATTTCTACTTTCTTAGTTACTTGGGTCATTTCTTTTATCTATTTAGTTATTTACTATTGTGCATAGCATTTATATTAAACTAAATTAGCCCCCCCATATTCCATTTTAATTTAATCATATGTAATGTATTTTAAGTCATTTTAGTGTACAAGAGAAAGGCACATATTAAGTTATTTTTGTTATGGTGGGGTGTATTTAGTTATGTTTTCATATGAAATGTATTTGCATTTTATATGATAACCCTAGTGAAAATTTTCACCTATCGGTTAAATTGGTCAAACTAGCCAAAATAGTCAAAATCGCCAAAAATGCCCACTTTCAAATATCAACTTCAAAGAGAAAGTTCCGGGAGCCTCGAGCACTCCAAAAGTCCTTGTTATAGTGATCAGCAAGGTATCAACTTCTTTTCCACGATGTAATTAATTAGAAATAATTTTGGAAACTTTTGGATGGTCTTGGAAATGTTTTCCTCACATGTATTTTTGATAAAAAGGAGTGTGTAGACTTCATTGAAGATATAGCTTCAAAGAAGGGTTTGGGGGCCTTGTGAAGTGATGGGAGCTGATATCCTAGGAATTGGAAAGATAATGGATCTTTCTTAGTGATGCACTAAGTGTGAAAAAAATTGAGAACATAAAAAGGGAGAAAATCTTCAAACACTAACACTTTGTTGATCAAAGAATACTTGCAAAGATCACACAAGGAGTCTCGCGAGGATAGAAGGCCAGGATCGAAGGCGCGGAAGGATAGGAAGGACCCGCGTGTGGAAGGAAAGTTCAGCTTTTAGGACTTAGCTGATTTTGAGCATGAAGACCTATTTTTAGAAGATGGCGTGTGGAACACATCAACGAGGCAGAGACACACGCACCATGCATTGTCTATATTTGGAGAAGCAGTTCGAAGCATTTATGCATGGAGACAAGCTAAGAATAGAATTGATACTTTAGTTAACTGCAAGAGGACTATAGATAGCACACTTGCATGTGTGGCTATGATTGTAAATGGCGTGTGGCTATTAATAGCATGTGGCCTATTTCTAGAATAGATAAGCGGTGAAGGGAAAGTCCCCACCCTATATATATGATGTTAGGTACATAGTAAGAGGATGTCATGGTATGTTTTTGGAGAAATATAGAGAGATATGGATGTATGTATGTGTAACAGAGAATATACGCATATGACTGAACCATTGTATCAGTTCCATACATGCATTGATATAGATTGACAATATTGTAAGGAGCTTCTATATTTACTAATAGATGGAAGATATTGGCTGAATCTAAGTGTCATTCTATGTAATTGAGTAGTACATGTTGTTAATTCAATCATGATTAATGTTTAAGCTTGTTCTTTCATAGATCTGAGGGTAGCATGCATTATAGAATGATGGATTAGTTATGAAACCACATGTTTCTTCCTTTATCATGTTAACATCCTATTACAACAACCTTAAAGAGGGACCTGGTACCTTTGCATGCTTCGGGTGAGCACTCAGTCTAGGCTAAGTGATGTGCTAGCATGACTAGGGTGTTATCTAGTAAATTATAGGCTGCATTATCGGTTCCATTTTTGGGACATCTTTTTGAGTTGTTTTCAGTATGGTTCGTGATGAAGATGTACCAGTTAACTCTAGCAAGTATTGAGGAATGGATACGATCTGGAGGAAGAATATGCACGGTGGTTCAACAGTGGATTTAAGTTTAATGCACGCACTTGGGTAGAATAGAATTTGTATGACAACCTATATGAGAGCTTTTCACTATCTTTCTAGTAGAACTATACGAGTGGCTTACTGCTTATGCATCTTAGTGGAATTGGAGGTATCGCACACTTTTCTGGACATAGGAAGAATTTCAGGCCCTTTATGATGCTGATCTAATCTGGACTTGCGCGGTGGATACATGGTTTCATGGTGTTCTAAATAGTTATATTCTAGAATATTCAATTTTGACGTACTCTTGCCCGAGAGATAGTTGAATTCTAGTTTTTGAGGTATCTAAGAGGAACATATTTGCAAGGTATTATGCTAGTGATCAAGATCTTAATGGTAACTTTGAACCTAGAAAGTAAACCGATGGCTAACTAAACTTCACCACGCACAAGGGCAGGAATAGGTTTGGTATTAAGATGGTAGACCTAGTGGTAGAAAAGTAGAGAGAGGAAAGGTGGCTTAAGTATAATGAGGCATGCGAAAAGGAGATAGAGAAGAAACGTTCTATTGCAGAAAGTATGGCATTGAGGAGAGAGATGGCTCATGAAGGATTTATGGCTCACATAGAAGACGTGGAGCCAAAGCATCAAGAACTCCCCCATATTGGAAAGCATGATAGAGATCCCTTCTCAACCTCACACGAAGTGTGCCAAAGAAGACTACCTAGGCCGCATGTGCGCATCTTAATCCACTTGGTGACCTAGCCTTTGCGCTTGGTTTTTTAGTATCTAGTACGAAAAGTAACCAGCAAGCTAACTTGGGAAGTAGGAGAGCAGGAATAAATTAGGGATCAAATACATCAATGGAAGTACGGGCGTCTGCAATGTTATATGGAGGATCATTCTTAGGTGCATCATCCGTACAGAATGTGAGCATGCAAAATGTTAGATTCACCTCTGGAAGTGGAGCTACCTCATAGAATGTAGGGGTTAGTATAGTACTACTATCAGAGCATAGGGGAGTACATCTACAGGTCCTACTCTAGCTACAGGTGGAGGATTAGGAGCTATAATTGGTTCTAGTTCTAGTGGATCTGGTGGTTCTAGAGGCAGAGGGAACACGGGGGTTACGGATCGGGTGGTCAAGGTCCGCGGCAACCACAAAATATCTATATGGAGATGTCTCTTCATCTTCTAGAATACGAGAGGTATAGAGGATGTTGTCAAATAATGCATATGTTTGAAATCTTGTGGCATGCTAAAGGGATTATAGCTCCGATTGAAAGGCAAGTCAATTCACACTACATTACGGGGTGCACACACGGCTGGTATAGGAAGTTTGACCCTGATCAAACTTGTGTGGATTATGTAGCACTGAGGGATTCTTTGTTGAAAGAGTTCCATATCCCTGAGTTTGAGCAGAAGAGTATAAGTGCGCTCAAGGATATCAAGCAAGGTACTACTGAGAGTGTACGTGAGTATGATGCTCATTTTCAGACACTTCTATCTAAGCTATCTTATGATATTCATGCTAACCAACATGCACATTTGTTCGTTGGAGGATTGATTACACCTTTTAGAAGGGCGTTGTCACATAAGACATATCTTGATCCACGAAGCAAGGGAAGTAGATTTGTGTGCTGAGGTAGTTGGTAGCATTGACACTTTGAGTTAGCCCATTTACGGAGGCACTGATTGTAGCTATGGCAAAGCAGTTAGAGAAGCTATCGAGAAAATTCAGCCCATCAAATGTGCTCAAGAATTTGGTGTATAGATTGTGAAGTGGAAGGCCACACCAAGGACGAGTTTCCCTCACATAACTATACCCTCATTACTATTGATTTGTGAGGTTTGACATTTGAATCATGATGCTAGTCATTGTCCTTTGTTACAGCGTGTAATAAGGAAGAATGTATCTTTCTTTTGCAAGATTTACAGGTCAATGACCCATGATACTGAGGATTTTTGGTTGATTGGTCAAATCTAGGATGCTATAGACATTGGAGTACGACAAAAAAGTATAATAGATAATTCTAAGGGTAGGAATGAGCACCAGGATTGGGATCATAATCAAATGTGCTATGACAGGAATGAGGGGTGTTTTAAAGGAGGTCGTGGAAGGGGATGTGGATATCATGGTGGATATGGAGGACAAGGCTATGGTGGAGGAAGAGGTCAGTTCCCTCATGGAACATGTTATACATGTGGATCTCCGACCACTATAGGTGTGAATGTCCTCGAGAATCGTGCATGTTCTTTTTGCGGAAAGAACCATAGTTATGAAAAGTTCCCAGAGACTTATATGAGCATACGAGTAAGTAGCGAAAGCAAGAAAACAAAGGTGATGGGATGGTTAGAATCCAGCGCATGGTAGAAGATTATTGGATGCCCAAGATTACAGAAGGACCTGAGGCATTGACAGTGAAGATTACTACAAGTGTTGAAGCTATGCGCACAAGAGAGGCATTGCACCAGAAGCCTACAATCAACAAGGAGGAGGTTTTGCATGCAAGGTACCCAGATCTTGCTCATCAGAAGGAATTTTACCAGGATACCATGGAAGTGCTAAGGAATCTTCAGGGTAAAATACAGTACCTAAAGGAGCAAAAGAAAGCATCGGAGACAATCCAAACTGATATCGATGATCTGCGGGAGGTATGCAAGATGTTGCACCTAGGAGAACATTATTCCACTATTAGGAAGTTGGTTAAAAGGGAACACTCCACATGCATGTCTTGAGACCGGACGACAGATTTTTCATGCAAATATTCCCCCTGATATCATTGACTATGACAAAGAAATTTTTTTGAATGTTGTTGTGGATGGGTGGTTGTTGAACAACATATTGATTAATACAAAGTGCGGAAGTAAATGTGCTTACATTAGATGTATGGGTACAAATGGGGAGGCCTTCATTGCAGCCATCATCTAATGTGTTGTTTATGGCAAACCAAACTAAGTCCACTCCCATAGGAGTTTTGAAAGATGCATCTACAAATATACAAGGGGCCAAGTTCAGTGGGGATTTTGAGGTATTAGCACTTGCAAAGGCAGACAATTTTTCAGCCCTGCTTGGATGCCCTTGGTGTTATGTGAATAATGCTAACTTGAGATTCAATAAGGGGTATATCAGCTTTGAAAATGAGGAAAGGGTTGTGATACATTTGTGAGATGGGAATTCTACACCCTATGTTGAACCTCTAAGTGAGGAGGATTTAAACAGAGTTTATGTACACGTTATTCAGGATCCAAAGGTCAACGAGCCATCAAAAGAAGGCATCCTATAGGGGGGAATTCTCATTCTATTAGTGATACTATGAGTATTACTTGTGACAATTGGGCTCATGGTACATATGAATTAGTAGGGCACAAGGTGAAAAGCATGGTTACGCGCAAAAATGTATTTCATTCAATTCGATGGATGGGCGCACAATACCTTGGTATAAAAGGACATAAGATCTTCCTAAATTTTTGAAGGCCATGGAAACACTATGGACGAGATCAGATTAAGAGAAGAGATATGTTAGTATATACACTATGCGGGATAGCAGCGCACTGGTGGGTAGTCCAGAGAGATAATCTTACAAACTAGGAAGAGATTGGAGTCACTTTGTCTACTAAGTTTATAAGCAGTAATGCACCTATGCAGATCTACACTTATCATGGTGATCAACTTGTTCCGCATCACATTCAGCAATGTGAGAGACTCTGGATAACAGGACAGGAAGTATTACCACCTTCACTCTAGGTGCATAGATTGTATTCTACGCTACAAGGATGCACATGCGTTTGGTATGTATATGCAGAACTACATAGAGAGATTGGAAACTGGAAAATTTTGACTATAGGAATGATCCGGATGTTTGAATACTTCTCGACTAAACCTCATGTAGAAGAGGCATTAAAATTTGTCAAGTGCTTAACCATGGGAGATAGTGCAAAAGCTGAAGAGCATATTCAGGAATTTTTGGTAAGGCAGATTTCAGAGCATGTTTTGAAAAGGAAGAAGAAATGGAATCCATACTACTTGAATGCACTTTCCTTGAGAAAGAGAAAGGAAAGATGGTTTACGTCGTGGATGATGAGGAAGTTGAGAACCTGGATATTGAACATTCACAAGGGGTGCGCAAGGTCTTGGATAGTGCAGACAAGGATACGTGCACTTACCACGAACCCATGAAGACAAAGAAGGTGAATATATGTTTGGAGGCTGAGCCTAAGGAGGCCATAATTGGAGATTATTGGTTAGACTCAGAGGTAGCAAAAATCATTGAGTTACTCAGGGATTATCAGGACTTATTCCCTCGAGGATATCATGAACTCAAAGGCGTACATGAATCACTAGGAGAAATGAAGATAAAACTTAAGGATGGTGCATGGCCAGTTAGAAAGAGGCCTTACAGAATGAATCCTAATTTGTGTGAAAAGGTAAAGGAAGAAATTGATAAAATGTTGAAATTTGGCATTATCAAGCCCCTTGATGAGTCAGAATGGGTTAGCCCAATGGTGATCAGTATCAAGAAGGATGGATGGATTAGAATATGTGTGGATTATAGGGAGCTAAATGTTGCATGCGTCACATATCCATTCCTTATGCCTTTCACTGAGGAAATACTAGGAGTTACAGGGCGCGAAATAAATTCCTTCACGGATAGATTTTCTAGGTATCATCAAGTTAGGATCACTCAGGAGGATCATGAAAAGACAACATTTACTAATGAATGGGGCAATTTTTCCTATATTGTGATGCCTTTTGGATTGAAAAATGTGCCTATTGTATTCTCGCACATAGTTGTTTAGGCATTCAAATATTTTATTCACAAATTCTTACAGATCTACCTAGATGATTGGACAGTATATGGGCTTGTGAATGATCATTGTGACAATTTGCACTTAATGTTTGAATGATGCAGACAATTGAGTATCTATCTGAACATCAAGAAGTGCATATTTGCTATGCCTTTTGGGATATTGTTAGGACATATAATATGTGAGGAAGGTTTATTGGTTGATCCAGCCAAGGTTGTAGTTATTTTAGGCCTAAACATGCCTACTACAGTCAAAGTGAGGTACGAGGATTTTTAGGTCATACAGGATATTTTAGAAAATTCATAAAAGGGTATGCCAAAATTTCTACACCCTTGGAAGAATTATTGAAGGGGAAAGGTACATTTTATTAGGGAGAACCACAATAGCACGCGTTTGAGATGTTAAAAGAGAGACTTAATACCGTGCCCATTTTGCACTTTCCCTCATGGGATAAACCATTTCATGTGCATGTGGACACTTCTGGTATGGCCATTTGCACTTTGTTAGCTCAACTGGTGAAGGTATTATAGATCATCCAATCTTTTTGCTAGTAGGAAGCTGACTCTTGTTGAACAGAATTATACATTTACAGAGCACGAAGCTTTGTCAATGATCTATGCATTGTACAAGTTTCAACAGTACTTGTTAGCAACACCATTTGCATTCTATACGGATCAGATGGCATTGAACTACTTAGTAAACAAGCCCATCTTATAGGGGTACATAAGCATATGTAAAGAGTTTGACTTCACGGTTGTGGTGAAGCCGGGGAAAATCAATTTTGGACCAAACCATTTATCTAGAATCAATTCAGGAGAGGATGCACTGAGACAATTGAAGAAACAATGCTAGATGCACAGTTATATAGGTTACAATGCATGCCCACTGAATTAGAAGACATTGTTATCTTTCTACGAACAGGTATGGCACTAGAAGGAATGAAAGCATTAGAAAGGAAGCAACTTGCTATACGTGCAGAACCATTTATGTTAATCAGTGGTGACCTCTACAAGCTAGGTAGAGATGAAGTGTTATGCCGTTGTGTATTAGAGTATGAGCGCAAGGATATCATGGAAGAAGCTCATGGTGGTATTGCAAGAGGACATTATGTAGGTGATGTGACTACCTAGAAGATTTAAATTACTGCGGCTTATGGTCGGAGACATTGTATAAGGGTTGTAAATAATATTGTAAGGCGTGTGATCATTGTCAATGCCTAGGAAAACCAGGCAAAGAGATGAGATTCCTTTAAGACCGATTACTAGTGCCGAACCATTTGAGAAATGGGCCATTGAATTTGTAGGACCTATTTCACCATGCCGCACATAGGACCTGGATCATGCTATATCATTACTTGCATAGATTATATCACACGGTGGGCAAAAGTAGCACCTACGAAGGACTGTACAATAGCTAGGTTTCTATGGGAGAATGTTCTTACTAGATATGGATGTCCCTTAAGTTTGAAAAGTGATAGAGGTACACTTTTTGAATGAGACAATCAAGATCTTATTAGTTGAGTTTATGGTTACACACCATAAAACTACACCTTATCATCCTCGGGTAAATGGAACTATTGAGGCTTTCAAAAAACTTTTGGGCAGACTTTGATAAAAATATGTGGTGTTGGAAGAAAGTATTGGGATGAAAAAGTGTCAAATGTGCTTTGGGCATATAGAACAACTTACAAGAGATTGAATAAAGCCACATAGTTTCAGTTGGTGTTTGGCATGGAAGCTGTTCTCCCTATAGAATTTATGTTACCTTCTTTGTGTATTGCGTGCGATGGAGGTCTAAGCCCGATGAATAGGCTTTTGAAGAGTGTATCGAGAAGATGATTCAACTGGATGAGTGACGAGCCATATCACGATGGATTCAGAAGTAGGAAAAGGCCAGGTAGAAGGTATGGCATGACAGAAACATAAGGGATAAGAAGTTTGAGATTGGACAAATGGTACTTCTTTATGACTCAAAGTTTTACGCCATCCAGACAAGCTCAAAGTACATTGGTTAGGGCCATATGTTATAACTTCTATACTTGAATCAGGTCCTTTCCAATTAAAAGCACTTGATGGAACACAGCTACCCAGTTACTTTAACCAGAGTAGGTTGAAGCCATACTATAAATAAGTCTTCTTGGTGTTTGTAATAAGGTAGTATTGTCATTTAGATTAGGTTTTTGATTATGTATTTCCTTAATGTATTTCCTTCATTGTCATTATGCTTTGTCAATTTAGTTATTGTTTTTGGTGTAATAAGCGGGCTTGTGCACATGAAGCTAATTATTGTATGAAGAATTTTTATGCGCAAAGTAATACACATACTTTTAGTGTGGGGTGGTTGTCGTTATCCAAGAAAAAGACTACGGGATTTGAAATGTGAAAGGAATAAGCTGCTACGGGTGTCCTTTAAGTCAAAAGAAGATTACTTCTCAAAAGTGACCAAGGATGGAAATGAATGAAAGAACAATATAACGCAAGGTAAGAGAAGGCCATGTTAGCTACTAGGAGAAGGTACGGTAATGAGGTACTTGGGCACGAAGCACGTCTTTGAAGAGAAGTCTGTGACTAGAGGGTAGGAAGGCACGCTAGAAGGTTATAGCTGGGGCGCGAAGATATACTACGCATAATGAACAGATTTGGTCATTGAATGAGGGGATATTTAGTAAGTGAAGGAGCAACAAATGCATAAAATTTTGAAAAAATTATATAAGGATGGGATGCAGATTCATTTTTACCATTGTGACTAAGAGTATTTGAGAAAAGAGCCAAGTGTGAAGAGTCGAGTGATCGAGTTAAGGTGCGAAGGGTGTGAAACCAAGCATGACAACTAGATCTATGTGACAAGAAGCTTGCATCCCTGGTGGTGAAGGGTTTGAGTGAAGTAGGGAGATAGAAAAGGGTTAGGTTATGAAGTTTCCACCTAGGGCATGATTGAATCGAGCTAGGGTTTGATTCAAAAAGTTGCAAAGTTGAAGAGGAGACATTTACAAGGTAAAAATGGCACTGAAGAAGGCATCTGTAGCAGCAACAAAAGGAAAGAAGAAGGTGGTCGTCGAGGAAGAAGAGATGGCACCTGAAAGCCATTTTTTAGAGATGAAATATCCAGATGGAGTCATTATCATCCAGGAATGGGATTCACCCATTAGATAGAGAAAAGTAAGTGAATACAACCACAAGACTTGAGAGAACAAGAAGGAGCTTGATTCCTTGCTTACTTGCTAGAATGAACAAATGCACAATGGATGACATGCCAATTTATGATGATGCGGGTGAGAAGCTCCTGAAGAGTATCATGAGGTCTAGAAAGTGATGAAGGATGAGACATTGTGCCATGTAGACAGGTCATCAATGGTTAAAAAAAAGTGTGAGGCCCTAGTAGTAGCACAAGAGCCGCACAAGACCCAACTGGAAGAGCTTGGAAAGCTAATTGCTCGAGAAGATGGACCTTTTAGAAGGAATAATGACATCAATTTCCAGTGTTGTGTTGGTTCTACAAAATGAGAAAGGAGAGATTGCATGGGATGAGTTAGAATCCATTATTGTGGACATCCAGGAGAAAGTAGAATAGGTACTCATTGAATGACAGGTTTTGGAGGCCATGATAAAAGAGGAGTATCCAGAGTGATACTAAAAGCGATACGAGAGGAGGCTACCTCATAACCTCACAAGGATTCTTTACATTATTTCATTCTTATTCTTTCCATTCTTCTATTCTTTACTTCAATTTTTGGAGATACCCATTGTCGGGACGATAATGAGATTAGTGTGGGGTAATGTTGAAAAAAAAATACTTGGTAAAGATCACACAAAGAGTCCGCATGTGATAGAAGGCCAAGATCAAAGGCACGGAAGGACAGGAAGGACCCACATGTGGAGGGAAAGTTCAACTTTTAGGACTTAGCCAATTTTGAGCATGAAGACCTATTTTTGGAAGATGGTGTGCAGAACACATCAACGAGGTAGGGACATGCATGCCATGCATTGTCTATATTTGGAGGAGCGTTTGAAGCGTTTATGCATGGAGACAAGCTAAGAATAGAATTGATACTTCAATTAACTATAAGAGGACTATAGATAGTGCACTTACATGTGTGGCTATGATTGTAAATGACGTGTGGTTATTAATAGCATGCGACCTATTTATGGAATAGATAAGTGGTGAAGGGAAAGTCCCCACCATATATATATGATGTTAGGTACATAGTAAGAGGATGGCATGGTATGTTTTTGGAGATATATATAGAGGGTTGGATGTATGTATGTGTAACAAAGAATATACACATATGACTGAACCATTGTATCAGTTCCATACACGCATTGGTATAGATTGACAATACTGTAAGGAGCTTCTGTATTTACTAATAGATGGAATATATTGGTTGAATCTAAGTGTCATTCTTGTAATTGAGTAGTACATGTTATTAATTCAATCATGATTATTGTTTAAGCTTGTTCTTTCATAGATATGAGGGTAGCATGCATTGTAGAATGATGGATTAGTTATGAATCTATATGTTTCTTCCTTCATCATGTTAACATCCTATTACAACAACCCTAAAGAGGGACCTGGTACCTTTGCGCGCTTCGGGTGAGCACTCAGTCTAGGCTGAGTGATGTGCCAGTGCGACTAGGGTGTTATCTGGTAAATTCTAGGCTATATCAAACACAAGGTGGCCTCTTTGTATGAGATTTGTGCACATAATATTTTGGGCACCTTTGGTGGAGTTGTAAGCCTATAAAAATCTAAAATACCGTTATTCTAAATTCTCCTCAAGACCCATAAGTTGTTTCAACCAACACTTGTGCGAAACTACTTTTGCACTTCATCTCACCTTTGGCACACCGTCGAGGGAAAAGAGATGTTATAGGTAAAATTTGATGAATAAATCATTTTAAGAATCCAAAATATTATCATTGGATTCATTTTCCATTTTCCATGCAAATTCATATGTTTTACTACCAAAATTCATTAAGTTTTGGTCACGGGGTGAAGGAAGTAGTTAGAAAGTTAGTCAAGGGTCCAAATTATGTTCAAGTAGCACTTTGGGGTGATTGGGAACTATTTTGGTGTCTTATTTCACCCTTGGCCCACATTTGAGGTGAAATTGCACCTAAAAATTATACCTCACTCGAATTGGTCTAATTTTCCAACTCAAAAACATAAGATGGA
The DNA here is from genome assembly GCA_018340775.1 of Taxus wallichiana var. yunnanensis. Lineage (NCBI taxonomy): Eukaryota > Viridiplantae > Streptophyta > Pinopsida > Cupressales > Taxaceae > Taxus > Taxus wallichiana. Next base: position 808,369,790 of record CM031240.1, on the reverse strand, counting down.
GGCTTAAAAGTGTACTTTATGACTTGTTAAGTGATTTAAGTGATGGTGGGTCCCATATTGCACACATTAGAACCCATATTACACAATGGGTGTGATTTTGAGGTGAAATTTCACCCAAAAATTGTTCCATGTTCTGATTATTCCATTTCTCCCTTGTGCATGCATGTCAAGTTTGTTGAAAACATGATAAAAGGTGTTTTGTATGTGTGATGTGTATCCATGTTTTCCACCCATCCAAGCTCCATTGTGGCCCTAAACCTCCACCATGTACCTTAGGTGCACATGTGAGGAGAAATGTCACCAAAAATGGGTTCCCAAGTGTAATGGGACACCCAAACCCCACTTCTCCACTTCCTCCATCCTTCCATTTCACCATGTGCTTCCTCCACTCCAACTTCCACCATATAAGTGCATCCACTCTTACCTCCACAATTCATAAACACATAACACAAATTAAAAACTCAAACTAAAATAATTTGAAGCCTTATATCCCATTTTGAAGATGGTTTGTTCCTCCCAACAACAAGAAACCTTCTTTGATGCCCTAGTTATCTCAATCTTGTTTCCATCATATCTCATGACCCGTTGATCCATTTTCCACAAAACTTGAAACATGATATCCTTATTTGGATGCATTAAATATGATCTAATACTCATATCCTATGAAAAACAAGTTAAAAATATATGGATGACTTTTTTTTTTGACAAACTTGGCCTTGGCACTCCAAAAAATCAAGATTTGCAAGTTAGATTTCTCCCAAATCTCACAAAGGAATCATTTGAAACTTGGAGCACTCTTTCCTATAATAAAATGCATTGTTTTGAACAATCATTCATGATCTCAAGTGGAAGAAATCAAAATGTATGATAAAAACTCTCCTATAGCTCCAAAACCCCTTCAAAACCCTACACCCTTGAGAAATTGATTTGGCTCGTTATCTCAAACCTCATGAGATAATCTCATCTGAAATTTTGAGCATCCACTCCTATCCCCAAGAGATTAAAAATGAGACCAAGATCAGATAGAATGGATGAGAATTTCTCATGGAATGATCGAGATGAACTTTTTTATCTCCCATTTTTGTAATTTACCAAGCTTTTCCCATAACCAGAACCATTTTTATTTTCCCACTAATTTCAATGAGTGAATCTCAAATTTTGAGCACTTGTTCGTCATGGGATTATATTTCAAAAGAATCAAGTCACATTTAATTTGGATTTGATTTTCTCAAATCTTTCTGAATTACGAAATCAGCAAAGCACATAGCACCTAATTACACTCAAATCTATGGGTATTCAAAAAAAAATAGAATCCACTTTCCTTTACACCAGATCATTGATGTAATTTTCTAAGGATAGTGGGATCATAAAATTAAATATGAAGTTTTGTAACTCTAGATACGGGCCCATTTTAGTTTTAGTGGAACACATGAAATTTAGATGATGTGAAGCAAAAGATGGAAGAAGGAAAACTCATTTATGGACCTAAGTCGGTGTACGTGAAAGGATTGTTGATCATAAAACATTCAATTGGATTTTTTAAGGTATTTCAAAATGGGAACCATGATTGTGATCATTTCCATGTCTCCGCTACAGATTCTCTCAAAGTGAAAATTCCAAATTTGGAAGTCTCCATAAATCTCCACCTAACATTGCGTAGTGATCACATTTTAGGGGATTGTTTCATAAGAGTGGTGAGGAAAAATCATGCTTTTGAAGGGTTAGAAATTGAATTGTGACTCGAAGGAAGGGACGCCCTCTTAGTTTCTAATTTTTATCTCAATGTGTACTTTGGTCCTGGAGGACATTTTACTTCATCTCATATGGGGTGTTTGATCATAAAGTGAATGACAAGTGCAATAAATTTCACTATGCTTCCTCCACCTCAGTGTCGAATTATATGGTATTGCATCTCATTTATTATCAATATGCTCAAAATTGAAGGATTATCAAGGTTGCATTATGTGGGTAATTATCTCATTTTACACAAGTGCATTGAGCTCATTTAAAGTGGATTGATAGTCAAAGAGGCATAACAATGTTTCATGGATTGGGAAGATTGGTTCAAGTGAATGAGGGCATTATTCATTTGTCTTAGTGGTATTTTGATCAAGTGCTTCTCACTTATTCTCTTAATGTATCAGATGAGCTACAATTGTTGATCATTCAAGAGGAGACTTATTTCACCGTAAAAGGGTCGGAGTAGTTCATTATAGTTCTTCAAAGACTTTGGAGCATCACCACAGAGGTCATTAGAACTAGGAGTGGATCTTCTTCATGATCAGAGATTCTTCATCCTTCTTCATTAAAGTTTGAAATTTCTCTCTCTTCCCTCCTCTCTTTCGATATCTTTCTCTCTCTAGAATTATATTTCTTCATTGAAAAGAATTTTTTTAAAACTATGTAAGTCTCTTAAAGTTATATTTATTCATTAAGGATTGAACTTTAAGTTGAAAAGTCACATGGGAATGTGAAGAGGCACATTGTAAAGCTATATATTGTAATGCTCTCTCTATTCCAAAGGATTATTTTTTTCTCCTCTCTAGTAAACTGTGTTTCTTCTATTTCTTACCCATTGTATTCCTCTCCATCTCAACTAATACTCCAATAGAGCATTGTAATCCTGCACAACCAAGGAAAGATTGTATATTTTGATGAATATAATGTAGTTAAACTTTGTGTTAATTTTTTTCTTTGTCTTGCTTTTCATAGTGGTGTATTCTCTTTGATAACTTGGAAATACTCTAGTTTTATGTCAATAAATTTTACGTACTATTTATTGAATAAAACCCCCTTCTCACTTTCTCCCCTCTCTCCATACACACACAATTCCTCCCTTGTACTTTGTACACGATGTAGACATAAAATTTTGGCATAATTAATTTCGAGTAATTTGTCCATCAAATATCCTAACATCATCATCTAATTAATCCCTTTCCTATAAAATACCACATATACCCTTTACCCTAATTAATTGCATCATTTATCTTATATCCCATCATTATCTTTATCTAATATCCCTTTGATCTTTATCCTACTTGCATGTGCATCAAACATCCTCAATCTTCTAATCCTCCAAATCCAACATCCTATAAACCAATACCATATCTTCCTATTCAATCAATCCTCAAATGTAACATCCTTAACTCCAACATCCTCAAATCTAACATCTTCTTCACCCTTGTCATACATTGTTGACTAGGGCATCCTCTACTCCAAAATCCAATATCTCCTAATCTTCTAATCTCATACTCCTCTAATCCTCTCTCCTATCTTCTAATCCTCTAATACAATATCCTTAATCTCAACCCCTTGACTAGGGCATCCTATAATCCACCCCTTCAATCAATCTTCTAATCTTCTAATCATCTCTCCTCTCCTATAATCCTCAATCTTCTCATCTTATAATCCTCTCTCATATACTAACTTAGGCCTCTCCTTTTTTTGAGTGGTTACCCGGCTTGTTCCTCCTTGCCTCACCCCTCGAGGGGCATCATATCACCATCCTAACATCTTCTCTTATTTTTATTTGAATGGTCATTGCTTCATAATAACCCTTCAAAGAGGGGAAAATATAGACATGTGAAATGTCGACATAATTAATAAATAAATAAAATATTTATTAACATTATTAATCCCTAATATATATTCCCCCTCTATTACTAACTTATCATCCCACAATTCCCATTTTAACTTTATAATAATTAATCACAAGATTAATTATTATAAATCCCCTCTTAACTGCATTTAAACATTTCTAGGAATTTAAAATTCCTACTCACCTACCCACCTACCCTACACCTAACATCTCCATGTAATCACATCTCTAATCATCCTTAACCTAACCTAATCCTAAATTAATAATATCCTCTACCTCTAAATCTAGAGGCTTCTATTTCTAGAATCCTCTCTAAACTTCTCCCTCCATTTGAATTTTAAATTAAAATAAGGCTTCTTCCATCTATTGAATTTTAAATTCAATGGAGACTTCTCACAAAATCTAGAATTCTCCATTCTAGAAATTTCTAATCCTCTCCTCAATTCTCAACCATTGATCTTCATCCCACTTGGATCAATCCTCACCCTCCATTTTCTCTTCCTCAAGCTATAAATTGGCATGCCACCCTCCATGGAATCCAACTTTTGAAAAATCATAACTAAGTGCTACCAAAATCTCTCAAGAATCTCTCCAACATCCATCAACTAAATTATCAATTTACAAAGGGGAGGTGTTTCCCATTTGTGTCCACAAAATCTGAAGCAAACAAGTTCAATCAACCATCTTGAGCACAACAAAAACATCAAGGATTTCTTCATTGGTAAGTAAAGGTATTGCATTCTCTCTCCCTTCCATCTTTCTCAATTTGAAGTAGTGTTTAGGAGTGTTAGATTAGGAATCAAGTTGTTTTTGTTCCTAGTTTTCATTTTCACTAACCACTCTTCGCATCTACACAAGCACTTTACCACGGGTTTAGTGGAGTATTCCCATGTTATCCCCTGAAGAAAGGCCACCATGATGGTTAGATTAGTGTACATATGTCCTTGTTTTCAATAAATCAAGATGCCCCATTCCTAAGGTGAAATCCCCTAATTTTCCCTTGCAACAAATTATTTTTCCATTAGAAATGGTACAAAGTTTGCAGCAGAAATAATCTAGTAATAATTCTTTGTATTATATTTAGTAAACATTATACAATTATATAGGGATGCAACTCCTATAATTAAGGAGGTTTCTATAACAAATCATCCCACAAAATATTCCCATAACCCATCTACGTAATATTTTTATAACAAAAATATTACTAACAATATAACAAAAACCCAAATAACCATATAATCGTAAGTCCAATTTACTCTATGGTAAATACCCAATACTAGTGTAAATACTGATTTTCCTTACATTACCCCTTAGTGTCTACATGGTAGAAGAATTCACACTTATTTTATAACTTGCTCAGTTCTACTTGCTCATGATCTTGGCAAGTACTCAAACTAAAGTAGAAGAAGGAACACATTATCTTCTTATCAACCATACACTTTCAAGAACACATCTGACTAAACTAGTGTGGGAATACGTATAGGAACCATCTACTTATCAAGCAGGAACATAACTAACATAATTAGTGTGGGAACTCAAGAAAGAACCATCTACACAACCATCAATGTTTTTACAAAGGTTTACCTCAAACCTAGGTAACAATAGGAACACATATGACTATTCTACCTCTTTAAGAATTAGGATGTTGTTTTTCACTATGCTTTTATATTTCCAATATATGTTTACAGTAGGGAATTATGTAGGAATAGCCACATATACACATGAATAGGAATGAAAATATGCTCTTATTTTTCACACCACACTAACAAGCTGAAAAATTGAAATCCACACCACACAACTGAAAAAAAAGTCACCATACTAGAAGTGTGGCCCTGTTGTTGGCAATTGATGAGAGGTAGTTGATTAACCTCCAACCTCCTATACATCCATCCTCCAGTTTCATGTTGCTAGCTTAGCCATACATGATAATGCAATTTTATTATTTCAACATTGTTTATTATTCCCCCACAATGTGAAATTGTTTATTTTGAGACATCAAGTAACATCAAAAATACATCTGTAAGGATTTTTTTATTATTTGGACTTTTGACAATGAGACTACCAAAAGGAGAATGAGGTGACCATATTTAGACCTTAGGGCTGAATCTCACCATCACCCATTTCAAAATTTTGGTGTGTTAAAAACACTTGCTTTCGGTGGCTTTGCGGATTTTTTATAGTGAGCACCTTAATATTGAACTCTCCCACCTTTCTAATGTTTTTAAAAATAATGGTTATAATGATTATGTGATTGTTAATTCAATTAAAATTTTATATAACTCTCTTCTTAATATTAATTATCCTGATTCTAATAATAGAAAAGTCATTCCTGCCTTTTATTAAGAACACCACTAATAAATATGCTAAAATCCTGAATAAAAATGGCATTGTTACGTCTTTTCTTCTTATTAATGCTTGAAAATGAACCTAAATTCTCTTAAAGATAAAATTTATAGCAATCTCAATAGTGGTGTTTATATGATTAAATTTTCCGTGGCAAGCCTTACATTGGTGAAATTGGGCGATTGATTAAAACTAGTATTAATGAACATGATAAATACATTAAATATGATCATTTTGAGCATTTTGTTTTAGCAAACCATTCCATCAATACTAAACATACCATCTATATGGATGTTGTTAATGTTATTGTTGTTGAAGGAAACTTTGTAAAAAGGCATCTTTGTGAAGCCATTGAAATCATGCACCATGATAATAACATTAACAGGGATAAAGGTTGGTTTTTAAGCAATACTTGGAAATCGGTAGTTGTGGGCCTCCCTAAATAGCTAATTTCTTTAAGTTATTTGTAAAATTTAGTAAAAATATAAAAATAATTTTTTTACCTCCTTTCTTATCTCTTTATCCCTCATGTTGCTTCCTTTTGTTCTTTTTTTTTATAGTGCATCCTCGTTCTATTCTTGGAACCCCCTTTTGATTAATAAAAATAAAAATTAATTAAAATAATACTTTGTCTCTCCAAAATATTTCCTTTTTCTTTGTTTGTTTTGCCTTTTCTTGGCCGACTACAATCTATTTACCCTTTCTATCATTATTTATTAAGAAAATATCCTCAACAATCTTATCATATTATTCTATTTTTCCCTGATGATGGGTCCAGGTTGGTGACCGAAACATTGGACTTAATAAATTCTCACACAGTTCTCCAAATATAATCTACACTATGTCATACTGTGGAAATCTCATAAAATCAAATATTTAGACTCTTGACTTAACTTGACCATGATTACTCTTTACTTTGACAATAATTTAAAATAATAATACAAAATGACAATAAACATACAATTTTATTGACACTTATATAATTGACAAACTATACTCTTTATTTATTAGACAAGAATGGACTAAATGAACTATGAAAAAATAAAAATTAATTAAAGATTACTTTTGATCATAAGTACACAACAAATGACTTTAACAACTATTAAACAACTTTGCAAAAATGTAAACAATTTACAAATATTAATATGACATAATTAACGAGTTTTATCAACACATGGACATATGATGAAGAAACTCAACTTTTGACTTCGATGAACAAAAATTTAATAAATATAAAACTTAAAACAACTATACCTATTTGACATCATACCCGATCATAAAAAAATTGAGCCATCATGGATCTGCACACATATATGTTTTTCACACTAATTTTAGGTGTGACTCGTGGGAGATTCATAGAGTTGTACATGTGATAAAATAATCATATTTTCATGATAGGTGGAAGAACTGAATTAAACGAAGATGGAGTAGTTATTTGATGGCCAACACAATACGCACACTAAGTTTCCACAATTGATTATTCCCCTTGGGACACCAAAATACACACCCACTTTCAAGTTTGTATATACACTTATAAATAATAAATCTTATCCACAGAACAAAATAGAAATATGTTAGAAAATTTTATGCACAATGAACTCAAACAATGTAGAATCCTAGATTTAAAAATGATGATACAATGCACTAATCAAAAATACTATACTTTTTTTTAGGGAAAGAACCAGATATGCAATCTACTCAACCAAACCACTCGGGAAAATACATGCAATACATCCAAGTTAAAACTCATGAGCAAAAATAAATTCCATTGTGCTAGATGATATCTTCACCACACCCAAAAATGCTGAGAAAACCATGATAAATACTCAAACAATAGAGATATGCAGATGTCTCATAGTAGATTTGATAACGGTTGGTATGAAGGATTAAATCTTAGAGATCATGCCTGTTGGTGAAATAATTTATCATGTTACAAATTTTGTGTTTCCACCAACGCTCACGGGGTTATTCCCATCCTTATTGTGTGTAGGGATGCTTCCATTATTTAATATAAATTATCCTAATCATATCTAAATGCTATGGGGTGGAAAAATAAGTCGGGGATCACACGAGAAAATTCACTAAACACGTGGCAAAGTGTTTATATGGGGTACAAGGGAGGAATTTTTAGTGATGAGGGATAAAGGAGAGAATTTAGGAAAGATAGGGTTATTTTTGTGAGTAGGAAATAGTAAAGTTCACACACAATAAATAGAGTAGTTCAACATTCAATTGGAGGAAAATAATAATGTAGGCCACTAACAAGACCAACAAACCACATACACATAGTTCTTTAGGTTCATCAATCAAGGACACCAAGTTCCTTATTGGTTATTCAAGATCACTATGCTTTCAAAGTTACAAAAAAAGAAAGAATAGAGGAACACATGAGCAAAGAAAATGGAAGAAATGCAGCTTTTATTTCTTGTGTAGTGGTGATACAAAGCTTCAAAATCTACAACAATCCATAATTTCTACAAAATAAACTAAATTTCCATATCCTTTAGAATGGAGAATCCATTCCAATTTATAGCCTTATGAATTGCCTTCTCATCTACCCCCACATGAATCTTCATGTTCCTATTCCACTTGTGACCTTTCAATTTCCCTTATAAGAGACAAATTAAGTACCTCTCTTATAATTTTGAGAGAGTACTTTTACATTTTACAAATATTGTTATCACTTAAGTAAATAGGACAAAAACCATGATTGTGTACAAAAAGAATTAGAAAGGGGGGAAAGAAGGGAAAGGAAATGAATGATCTCGTTGTTAATGAAGAGCTTTTGATTTGAGGTATGATGATCTCAATTTTCTCCTCCGTAAGAGGCATAGTCACCTCAGAATGAGTGTTTAGAAACACTATTGAGAGACCTTCTAATGTGATCTTGATAGATGAACAAAGACATCACTCACGATTATGCATCTTTGATGTAACAATGAGAGTGATGATCACTCTCTTTCTCCTTAGGATTTCACAATTTTCATTCAATGCACAAACCTCTTGATTATTGTGTTTCGGTCCCATACACTATGCCTGCAATATTGTAAACTATGCCTTTACCAAAATGTGAGATGTGAAATCCTTAAGGAAGAAAGATGAGCTCTTTCCTATCTCACTTGGCTTGGATAGATCAATCAACTCACCCGACTCACTTGGCTTACCTCAACCAAACTCACTTGATGATCTTGGATTTCAATGGAGCCCAATTAAGGATCTTTTCTGACTTTCTTAACTCAAGAGTATCTCGATGTTTACATACCTCAATTTTCATGTGCCTCTTATAGGAAAGGATGAGATCTTGACTATATTTCTTGACTCACCGACTCACCCGGATCTCCCACTCATGATACTCAAACACTTAACTAGCTCTCGAGCTCAACTCAACCAGTTTAGTGAACTCAACTCAACCAACTCAACGAGCTCAACCCAACCAACTCACTAAGATGATATGATGATGTCTTAGAGACCATATGATGATTATAATGACCTCCTCATATGAATTTATGGACTTCTTGACACATTTTGGATCCTTTCTAGTTGCCTAGTGTATCTAACTTTCACATGTTATGCCTTAATATGCTCCGCCTTACTCCTAGACACAATTGTGATCAGGATGATTCTTCCAAGATCCTTATGGAGGTTTGAAATTATTTTTTTAAACTATGATATAATATTACAACCATGTGAGGATGGTAAAAAGCAGTAAGATGAGTGAAATCGAAGAGCCAACTGTAAATTTATGCATCCAAAACTGAGACTTTCTATTTTTGGTAGGTTGGACCAGGACTTACTATTTTGGGAAATATTGCATATTTTATCTTATGAGTTTCCTGATACATTCAATTCACCTCCATTGATTATGGTTTACCCTTTTTAGAATTTTTCTATTTTAGCAGGTTACTTTTTCAGACCTATTATTTTGGGAAAATTACCAATTTTTTCTGCCTTCCATTTTACATCGTTTATGAGAGTGATTGAGCTTGCAATTTGAGGTACTTAATATTTTTAGCATGTGAAGGGAATGACATATGATATTTTTAGTAATCTGGTAAAATGGCCTCGTTTGCATCAAAAATGTCTTTTTTAGATTCATCTCCATGTTGTGATCTTGTGCTCCAATGTTTCGTTATGTTCACTCGTTGAAACTCTTGGGAAAATAAATAAATTTTTGGAGGTAGGGGTTTTAGGTATAAATATTTTATGTTATACATTAATGGATCGTTGGAATAATAGTAATCATAGGTAGCTAGAAAGAAGAAAAAATAGTTGAAATATTTGGTGCAATCGGCTTTCGGGATGAAGAATTATCAAGGAAGCTTTCTTCTTACAACCATGGATGACTATGGAATGTCATGGGAAGTATAATTGATGTGTTTTTATGAAATTTAAGGTTTCATGGCTTTAATGGTGTCAACAAAGTAAAACTAGATGCAAAAATGGAGTTAACAGTTAGTTTCTTCACGTTTTGCAAGCTTCTCGATAGTCAAATTTATGCACGGCATAAAAGTAGAAATAGCTAGCAAAAAGTTAGGGTTTGAAAATGGCTTGGCATGGGGAAAATTTTTCTCTCCCCATTTTACCCTTGGGAGTGGGGAAAAGAGGTGCAAGAAAATGTTCCTTTATTCTATGCTTAACAAGTGTCACGGTAGGATTGAATGAGAGGGAGAGATGGGAAAATAATCCATAACACCCAAGAGCTAAAGTTGAGGTCATATGAAGAACCTAATGGGGGATAAAGGGGGGTGAATTTGTATGTCCCCTCTATTCCCTTTTGTTTGGGGATAAAAGGGACATAAAAAATTTCCCTCACTAGATGATTCCATGTGGTGTAACGTGGATGCGAGATGGGGAAGATAGGGTTTGACCTGCTAAGCACTTTGGGGCCGCAAGTTGGTCACATGGAAGACCAGAGGAGAGGCTAGAGAAGGGTTATTTTTATATCCCCTCTTTCCCATTAGTAATTTATAATAATATGGAAACAAAAATATTCGTCAAGGAGGTGTTGACACATGTCCCACTACAAAATGACTAACTGCAAGAAGTGTACATGCAAGAGATCAAACTTAGCAACACAATTATTCTGAAGCTCCAAGAGGTACTTTATATGAATTATTATATTATTTTGACTCCCAAGTAGCATTTTAATAAAAATGAGATGTGTATCATCCTTCAATTATTCCTGAAAATTCTGAAATAGCTCTTTTTTTCTTGAGGATAGTAGGGTTTGTCTACATTGATTAAGCTACCATGAGAGACACTTGAGGATCGTGAAAGATGTAAAACTTCCATCATGTAGAGGGTTCCTTAAAATATCCAATTTTTTTTTTTTATAATTTAACTCCCTACAAAACTCCTAGAAAATATCAAACTCTATTTTTAACTATACACTCCTTGCACCTTAGAAACCCGTTGTTACACAGTTGTCCCTAAACCTCCAAAACTTCCCTAAATATTCCAAAATAATTTCCAACACCTTCATATATTATTAATACCAACTCTATATGAGTTTGGTCTTTCATATCATTCTTGAAGAGTGCACACTGCCTTGGAATGGCAAAAATTGGTTTTTTTAGGCCTACTTAGAGAAACTACTTATTGGAAGCACTTCAATGAATGAGATGAATGACCTAGATACCTTTTTCCAAGCACCTAAAAAATATTATCAACACTATTAGAGTGTCCTGAAAGTTCAGGTTGAGTGTGGCACAATAGAAAAAGTGACTAGGAGAGGGTGTCAAGAAGACTCAAGAGAAAAAAATTCAAATTTGGGTCTAGTTCTCATGTTTGAAAGTTTGAAATTTTCATACTACACATTTGCATGAAAACCACTGGCTCTAGCTTGGGGACTTGTTCTGGATCGATTGTACTGAGGAAATAAAAATTAAGAACTCTATAATCTCAATACATTTACATGTACTAATGCCTTATCCATTGAGCTATACAAAGTCACCACAGAGATACACAACACAACTTCCTTTATTGAACACACAAACATGATAAGAAAAGAACACACAAGACAAGAAGGGAAACACACAACACAAGGGAAACATGAAATGATAAAGGAAACATCTTAAATCACCTATGTACATGTGGGGACAACCCGCTTTCATTGAAGCACTAATTTAAATTGAGTGCTTACCCATAAACAGTATCATTGAATAGTTTTCTTCCCAAAATCCATTGATGAGCTCGCTAGAAATATGAACCTTTCCTCATATTCTTAAGAAATCCAACATGATTGTTATTGCAATTTATGACCCACTCATTCATTTCATCACATCTATTATTTTGACAAATTCTTTCCATTTCCTCATTAACCCTAAATTCATTCCGTTCTAATTCCTTATTTTCCATCACCAATGTGAAGATAAGCCTCTTCCATACTTCAATTATCATTTTCATACCAAGACCTTTATTCTTCCTTGTTCATTTGCTTTATCACCACCACTTTCATGGGTCGATTCTCAGTCAATGCTTTGAGAAGCTTCATCATTATCACTAGCCTCTTGATTTTATTTATTTCTCAATTGGACCAAGAAATCATCTTTCTCATACTTTTGCTCTTTCACAACATGTTGCCTTATATAATTTGTTATGTGTATTACATCATCCTCTTGGAAAGAGAATGATATCATGGTTGGTTATGCAATATGGAGACTATCATCTTCTTCATATTGTCCATTTTGGGCTTCATCATCCATTATCATGTTGAGAGCATCCTTTTCTTGAGAAAAGTGAACAAAAAAGGTTGAAGCCTATTGAGAATGTTTTCATTTTGAATAAAATCAGCCTTACGATCAAGCACCATTTTATTTGTCCATTTTTTTAGAATTATTCCATCCTTATGAAAAGGGAATGATTACAACATTGCAGCCAAAACATTTATACTTTAATTTTCCCTATCTTGACCACTTAGAACTAAGGAATCCATATCCATGATGAAATAATTATAATCCTTGAATAGGTTCACATTCAAGAGGCTGAAATATGTTGTCATTCTTGTTTCTCTTATCATTCTCTTCCAATGAGAAGGATAAGTCTTCATATTCAAAAGCATATTCATTAAATGGAAACTCATGTTGAATGTTGGGAACATGGCTTGAAACATTGAGCTCACCTAACAAGAAGTTTCTAGGATTCATTCCTTCTTCTTGATCCTTATTCTCATCACTTCGAGATTTCTTTGCTGCAATTAAAGACTCTCATGACTATCATTAACATCTAGTGGAGAAATTTAATTTGTGCTCTCATCCCATAGGAGGTACATACTCTAAATTTGTATTCTTATTTATTCATCATGATGTTATTTTATCATCTCCGTGATGCTTAGACAATCTTCCGCCAACATGGGCAGCTCAAGATCATCCTTAAAAGTCATGAAAATTTTGTAAGATTGGAATTTTGACACAAGATATCTGCCATTGGGTCATCTAGTCTTTGAACAATATAATTAGTCTTCCTGATGGATATAATTTTCTTCACTTTACCATTGATCGGGATGGAAGTATTTGATCAATCCAAATACATATCTCCTCAAACATATTGACAAAAAACTTTGGCCGAACAACATACCATATGAGGTAGACATGTCTGCTATAAAGTATTCTCATTGTGATTTTCTTGTCAGGGAATTATTCTGCCAATGCTACCTAAGCATCCTTGATCTAGCCCATAAGGGGAATTTATTTCATTTCCATGGAGAGGTAATGGCCGGATGTAGAGAGAGAGAGACCAAGATCTTTAGAAAATTTTGCAGGTATGATGTTATCAAAGGCACGGAGTCAATGATGTAATTATTGATTTTGTACCCATTGATCAACAAGGCTATGTAGAAAGGTTATACCTTCCTATAGGTGGAGGGTGTGGAAGTGATACAGTTCAGAGATGGAGTAGATTGAGATGCATGAGGTAGTTATTTGGTGGTGGCATCTTTAGGACATGAAATATAACTACTTCTTTTGATATGCTAAATGAGTTTCTCAAGTTGTTTGAGATGATTTCTCAAGTACTCATATTTGGAAATTTGAACTTTGGATTTTTTGAATGGTCAATGATATCAAAGGATGAGGAAGTGGTACACACATCAAGGATTATGGAATCCTTGACATGGATGTTATTAGGATCTACAAAAACTAATTTTTCAAGGGAAGTTGAAGGAGATTTACTTGAAGAGGAAGAAGGGTTCTTGTTTGAAGTGGTCTCATGTTTTTTCTCAACTAAACCTTTGGAAGAAAACTTGATGATCCCCCTTTTGTGGTCATTATTCATGAAGTCACCATTTAAGGATTCAATTTCTTATATTTGGAAACAAAAGAGATACTTCTTCCTATTTTTTTGATTGAGTGAACATTGCATAAGAGTAAATATCTATGGATTCTTCAAAATCATCAAGTGTGCATTCACAAAATTTAATATGAGCACATTCTTCTTCTCCTTCATTTTCAAATTTTGATTCAAAAATTTCTTCTTCACCATCTTCATTGGTCTCACATATTGCATTAACCAATAGAGCTTCCAAGGCAAGCCTTCGGGGTGCTCCTGCAATTTGATTCATGTTCCAATTTTAATGAGATGCTTGTTTAGAAACTTTTTCTTCAACATTTTAGGTCATTAACCAAATGTTTCAACAATTGATTAGCTCTCTCATCTTTAGAACCTTGGGCCTTATCCTTCGTTGAAGGATTCTTGATCTTTCTTGAAAAGATGAGGTCATCTTCCACCTCAATAGAAATTTCTTGAGTGTTTTCCAAATCTTGTGGTTGAACTCTCCATAGAAATAAACTCACTTCAGGAAATTGAGAATTCACAAAGAACATCTTTAGATTATCTATAGTAGGAAGGGAAATGATGGGAATCTTGTTGATCAACTTGTTGAATTTCACCATGAATTCTCTCATGGAATCTTGCAGTTATTTATTCATCTAAGTAAGTTGAACAAGTAGGGCATGGACATCTTTGGAGAATATTTCTTGAATCTTTCTTCATACCACCCTAATCAAAAATTGAGAGTAAAGGAAACTAGTAGAAGTAGTCTGCCACAGAATCTTGCAATGTTTCCATGAACAATCACACTATAACATCTTCATGTTGCACTCCAAAGGATGCCACAGGATGTGATGATGGTTGTGATATGATCACCAAGACGTTGCTTTTCATCCCCATAGAATTTTGGGAAATTTTTTCTTGATTCTTTTGGAAGTTCATGAAGTGGAGGGTTCAAAACCAATGAACCAATGTTATGTCCCCATGGCACGGGTGCTTGTGCTGCCATTTCATCTTCTCTTTCTTATTCTAGTTCTTATCTTTCTCCTTAAGGAGGAATAAGGATTCATGGTTCAACAATTGGTTCTTTAGTATGACTTTTAAGAGGATCTCTAGTAATTGGTCTTCTTATCGGTACAATAGGAAGTTTGAAATCAACCCTTTTTTTTCTCCTCAAATGTGGGATCAACAACGCCACCTGCATGATTAGCCCAGGAGTACCTTCTTTCTACCAGTTTTCCTCAAGTACTTAGAAAAGGATGAAACTTGAAAAAGTGTAGATTTCTCAATAGGATGCAAAAAGGATTTTGAGCATATATAGTATTATTATTTTTGGTATTTTAAAATTTCTAATTTTTTGTATTTTAGAGATTTTTATGGGTGCACGAGGGCAGATATCTCCCCAACGAAGTTGCCAAAAACTGTTGGTGAAATAATTTTTTGTGTGTTGCAACCTATGTGTTTCCACTAATGCTCACATGGGTACACCCCTCCTTCTTGTGTATGGGGTGGCTCATATTATTGAATATAAACTATCTTAATTCTATCTAAATTTTGTGAGGTGGCAAAATAGGTTAGAGATCACACAGGAACACTTCTTGAACCTATGGAAAGTGCTTCATATGGGGTACAAGGGAGGAATTTCTAACAATGAGGGATAGAAGAGAGAATTTATGAAAGAGGGGATTATTGTTGTGAGTAGGAAATAACAAAGTTCACATAGAAAACCCAAAGTAATTTAACATTCAATTGGAGGAACGAAAAAGTGTAGGCCATTAGCAAGACCAACAAACCACATACACATAATTCTTTAGGTTCATCAATTAAGGACACCAATTTACTTCTTGGTTATTCAAGATCACTATAATTTCAAAGTTTCAAAAAATGAAATAAAGGGACACATGAGAAAATAAAATGGAAGAAATGCATATTTTATTTCTTATGTAGTGGTGATACAAAGCTTCACAATCTACAACAATCCACAATTTCTACAAAAGAGAGTAACTTTTCAGATCCTTTGGAATGGAGAAGCCATTCCAATTTATAGCCTTGTGAATTGCCTTCTCATCTACCCCCACATGACTCTTCATGTTCCTATTCCACTTATGACCTTTCAATTTCCCTTAGAAGAGACAAATTAAGTACCTCTCTTATAATTTTGAGAGAATAATTTTACATTTTACAAATATTTTTGTCACTTAAGTAAATAGGACAAAAACCATGATTGTGTACAATGGAGAATTAGAAAGGGGGAAAGAAGAGGAGAAGGGAAATGAAATGACTAATATATTGTTGATGAAGAGCTTGTTGATTTGAGGCATGATGATCTCAATTTCCTCCTTTTGTAAGATGCACAGACACCTCAGACTAAGTGTTTAGAAACACTGTTGAGATACCTTTTGATGTGAGCTTGAGACTAACATGGGTGTCACTCATGATGATATATAACAATGAGAGTGAGGATCACTCTCTTGGTCCTTAGGATTTCACAATTGTCATTCACAATGCACAAACCTGTTGATGTTTGTGTTTCAATCTCGCACATTAGTAAAAATTTCCTTTTTTTAACTCCTGTGAGATGTGGGCTCCTTAAGGAAGAAGGATAAGCTCTTTCTTAGCTCACTTGTCTTGGCTAGCTCAATCATCTCACCTAGCTCACTTGGCTTACCTCAACCAACTCACTTGATGATTTTGGATTTCAATGGAGACCTAAATGAGGATCTCTTATATGAATTTATTAACTTAAGAGTGTTTATAATGTTTACATGTGTCAATTTTCATGTGCCACTTATAGGAAAAGATGAGCTCTTGACTAGATTTCTTGACTCACCCAACTCACCCATCTCTCTCAACTCACCGAGTTTAGCTCAACCACTCATCGAGCTTAACTTAACTAGCTCAATGAGATAAAATCAACCAACTCAAAGAGCTCAACCCAACTAGCTCACTAAGATGAGATGATGATGGCTTCAAGACTAGATGATGAGTATGGTGACCACCTCATATGATTCAATGGAGTTATTTACACCTTTTGAATCCTTTCCATTATACAAGAATCTTTAACTTTCAACTATTACGCATCAAGTATGATTTTCCTTGCTCCTAGACATAATTGTGATCATGATGATGCCACCAAGATCCTTATCAAGGTTTACAATTCCTTTTTTAACTATGAGATAATATTAAAACCTATTTGGATGGGAAAATATAGTGAGATGAGTGAAATCAGAACTAACTATAACTTTCTGCATCCAAAACTAAGACTTTCTATTTTTGGCAGGTCAGACCGTGGCTTTCTATTTTGGGAAATATTTCCTTTTTACTAAAATTTGATCTTCTAAGTTTCTCGATACATTCAATTCACCTCTACTAATGATGATTTACCCCTTTAGCAAGTTACTTTTTCCTAACCTCGCTATTTTTGGGAAAATTACCAATTTTGCCATAACTTCCATTTTATCTGGGTTCTAAGTGTTATGGATGATTAGAGCTTGAAATTTGAGGGAATTAATATTTTTATCATGTGAAGGGGCATGAAATATGATATTTTCAGTAACCGGTAAAATTTCCCCGTTTTGTATCGAAACATCTTTTTAGTTTCACTCATTGTTGTGATCTCGTGCTCCAGTTTTCAATATGTTCCGCCCATTGAAACTCTTGGAAATTGAAAAAGTAATTTTCAAAGGTAGGGTTTGCAGGTATGAATATTTTATGTCAGCCATTAATGTATGCTTGGAGTAAAAATGATCACAAGTAGCTGGAAAGAAGAAAATCAGTTGAAATCTTTGGTGTAATCGACTTTCAAGATGAAGAATTATGAAGAAAGTTTCACTTCTTGCAAACATGGATGACTTTGGACTATGATGGGATGTATAATTTTTGCGTTTTGATAAAATTACATATTTCATGGATTCAATGGTATTAGAAAGGTTGAACCAGATTCGAAATAGAGTTGACAGTTTCTTCATGCTTGTAAGCTTCCCAATAGTCAAATTTATGCATGACAGAGTAAAAGCAGCTAGAGAAAAGTTATGGTTTGCAAAGGGCTTGGTATGGGGTGGATTTTTCTATCCCCATTGTCCCCTTGGTAATTGGGCCAATAGGTGAAATAAAATTCTCCTCATTCCGGGCTTAATAAGTGTCACCGCGGGATTGGATGAGAGGGAGAGGTGGGAAAACAATCCATAACACCTAGGAGGTGAAGTTGAGGTCATATGAAGAACTTGAATATGGGATAGAGAGTGAAAAATTTTATGTCCCCATTTTCCCCTTTGGTTTTGGGACAAGATTGAAAAAATCGTGCCCTCGCCAAATGATGTCATGTGGCGTAGTGTGGTTACGAGATGGGGAAGATAAGGTTTGACCTGTTAAGCACTTTGGGGCTGCAATTTGACATGAAATACCGGAGAGGAGAGGATAGAGAGGGGAATTTTTTTTCCCCTATATCTCCTCAGGAATAGGGATAAGAGGGACACAAAAATGTGCCTCAACGAGGTGCTGACACGTGTCCCACTACAAAAATGACTAACTACGAGAAGTGTACTGTAAGATAGAGAATTTATCGATGTGATTGCTAGAGCTCCAGGAGGTATTTTTTGATGAATTATTATATTATTGTGACTAAAAAGAGAATTTATAATAACAATGGGATGGGTCTCATCCTTCAATTCTACCTGAAACGCCCTGAAATAGCTCATTTTTCTTTAAGACAATAGGGTTTTTAACACAAATTAAGCTTCCTGAGGGATATTTGAGACTTATGAAAGATGTGAAAAATAAATCATGTAAAGGGTTCCTTAATATTTCCAATGCCTATTTTTTTCCTTCAAAGTCACTACTGAGAACTCCCAGAATCATTCGATGAAGATAATGCTTTGATATTTTATATACACTCCTTGCACCTTAAAAACCCATTGTTACACAGGTTGTCCCTAAACCTCCAAAAATTATCAAAATCTTCCAAAATAATTTTTAAAAACTTCATATATTTTTAATACCACCTCCAGATGAGTTTGATATTTCAAATCCTTTAGGAGAGTGCACACCTGCCTTGGAATGGCTAGAATTAGAATTTTCAAGCCTACTGAGAAACTAGTTGTTGGAAACACTTCACTGAATGAGATGAATGACCTTGATACCATACTCCAAGAACCTAAAAAATATTATTCAAAATAGTGGAGTACCTGCAAGGTCACAGTGAGAGTAATGCAATAGAAAAACTAACCAAGAGAGGGTTTCGGGAAGACTCAAGAGAGAAAAATTTCAAATTTGGGTCTAGTTGTCATGCTTGAAAGTTTGAAATTTTTTATGCTACACATTTGCATGACAACAAGACCAAAATTCTCAAACATATGAGTCTGAAACATTTTTGAGATATTTTAGATACAAAAGAACAATGTGTGAATCACCAACGTTGTACAAGTTATTAGTCGATCACATGATATAAAGCCCAAATCTAAAATATGAAGTTTTCATTGACATGGGTGATGAAGCAAAAATTCTTCCCCCTAATAATATTAAAACTTCATAATAATATGTATTATAACCTGCTCTGATACCAAATGAAATGGTACAAAGTTTGCAGTAGAAATAATGTAGTAATAATCCTCCGTATTGTATTCAGCAAACAACATACAATTATATAGGGATGAAAATCTTATAATTGTTTTACATTTATCCTGTGGAAGCATCTCAATGATAAGAGGATTGTACTCTGTAAGATCTAGGGATGAAGAACCCTCAAGAGGATGGACACTCTCCTTTCCCGAGTCAGAGTGATCAAATTCATGGGGTCATTTAATTTCTAGAGAAGGTCCATCCAAAGAGGGAGTAATAGCCAAAGATTTCCCATCCTTTGGGGGAGTTGAAACAGGAGGAGTCAAGTGAAGGGAAAGTAGTGCAGAAGTTGGGACAGAGGTGAAACTAAAGGATTTATAATAATTGTTTGATTTTCAATGTCAATATCATCTTCTTAGTCAAGATTGGGTGGGCTCCAATGCTTAGGAATGAATCCTTTTTTAGGATCCCGAATTTTCTTCTGAGGGCAAGCCAAATGGAGGTGACCCATTGCCCTACAATTTTGACATCTGAAGGAAATATTTTCATAGTCAATAATCTGAGAAGAGGTTGTATCTCCCATCTTGAGGGTCATCCTGATCCGGAAAACCCTTGCTGAGATCAAATTCAACACAGATCCTAACATAAGTTAGTAGACCACTTCGTAGCCTTTGCTTATCTGCTTTGATGAAATTCCCAAGAAGGTTACCAATTTCCTCCACTGCATAGGCAAAGTGAAGGGGAAGATTGGGCAAACATACCCAAACTAGAACCCTCGTGATGGAGAAGGTATTCAGGTCAAAATTTGGAAACCATGGGGTTGTGAAAAGTCCCGCCGAACCCCATAACCAAGGGTCCTCTTCAAGAGCTCTCTGATAATCCTTGAGGTCATGGAAAAGAACCATGAAGAAGCCTCATGCAAAAAGGAAAATTTTACAATTTTCTATCCAAGAGGTATGAATCCAATGTATTACTGTGTTGGACAATGGCTAGATACCATTAAATCTATAGCTATTATGGACTAGTTTTACTACTTTCCATCATGTTCCATTATTGATTGGAATGATATGAAAACCAAGTTTGAAGCAATATTCAAGACTGCAGAAGATGCCTATGCTCTCCTTTCTCAACTTTCTCAAATGAATAAAGAACCACAAGAACCCATGAGATAATTTAAAGCAAAGTTCAATAGGTTGATCAATAAGATTCTGTTAACACTCATCCGATGCAGACACTCAAAAAGGTTCTTCATGAAAGCCCAATTTCCGAGTTTGGATTCATACTATGAAGAGTGCAACCAAACAATTTGGAAAATGTTCAAGAACTTTCCATTAATGTGTAATATTGTCTTATCATGTCAGGAAAGATCAAGAACTATTCAATGAAGGATAAGGCCTAGAGTTCCAAAGATGAAAGAGTTGATCCATTACTCGTAAAAATTAGATAATGATTTTTCTCTCTTTGAAGAAGCAAATTGCACAAGTCATCGTCCCGAGGGGAGGTAATAAAAACCAAAATCATAATAGAAATAGAAATAAACTAGGTAGAGGAGAAAGAATATTAGCTCTTGAAGAACCTCCCATGAATGCCACATGTGAAGCAAGGTCGAAGAAGAGTATGATGAAGCTCAATTTGATGATGAAAATAATGAGGGAATTTCAGCCTTTGATGAAATTGAATCTTCCAAAAACATTGGATTTTGTGAATATACCCCTTCTTTGGATGATGAAGATAATGAAAACATTGATAATATGAAGAGTCATTTTTATGTGGTGTTCACCCATTCAAAGGCTTAAGAAGGGGATAATTCTTCCAAATTCAAAGATCTGTAAGTAGCGATTCTAAAAATACTAACGGAGGATCACTACCACATTCTCACATGCAATTAATGAAGAAGAATCCTGAAGTATCTGTAATTTTCTCTACATATTCCAATGTGGGTAATTCTACCTTTCCTTTTCTAAGTTCTACTCCGATTTTTGCATTCAAATGTAATGATGTGAATAAAAATATTAGTAATGCCATTCCAAGAAATATCCAACGTCTTGCTACTACCTCCACTCTATTATTTGAATCTCATTTTGACATAGTCAAACATGTAAATAAATCCAAAATCCAAATATTTGAGTATGAATATTTAATAATTCACCCTTAAGAAATTTGATAAACTTGTCCAGTTTATCAAATGAAGTAATTTGAGTTCATGTTCCACAAAACTCTCTGCAAAAGAGTCGATTCCCACTCCTAGAAATGTTATATCTCAAAAGCTTCTTGCATCCACACCCTCCACTTTTGGAAAAATTGAACCCTTCTACCTATCCTTGTTGATCAATGGATAGAAATTGAATAAACTGTATTATTGACTCGGTGTCTTGGATAATTTCATGCCTACAAAAGTAGCATGTGGTCTTGGTCTTTCTTGTCCCTATTGTTGGCCATTGTTATTCTATGGATACCAAAGAATTACCTCTTTTTGGTCAAGTCAAATATATTCAAGTAGCACTTGTGGACTTTCTTGATAAGAAGATCCATCTCAAGATACTTGTGGAAGACATGCCCACAGATATACGGGATGTTGTTAAGTTGAAGATTTTGTAGAGACATTGGTGGAGTTATAAAGTTGGACTGGTCATTTTCCACCATACCAGTCAAGGGTGTCATGAAGAAGCTCCTTCCAGTAAGAAAAATGAAGTACACTGTGTAGATTGAAAGTGATCCAAGGGCGAGCATTATATATCAAGATTCAAGAGGTTGCAATTATTTCATGACTTCAGAAGAAAGTGTTGAACTTCCCATTTTGATGGAAGAGTTATTGAATGTGATTGAACCAGTTGAGGAACACGAGGTTGATTTGATGGACCTGAATTACATAGTGCACCTTTCCCATTTGGTATTGATATTGGTTCTCTATTTCATGATGATGAAGATCAAGTATGCCATAACTTGCAAGAAAGAAAACCCCAAATGATAAGTAATGTGGATCATGAGAAAGAGGATGTTTCAAATGAGTTCGACATGAAAAATTAACTAATGAACATAATTGTGAAAATGAATCTTTCTCCTTTCCATTTGAAGAAGAGGACCTTCTCGATGGTGAATGTATGGATAATAAGGTACTCAAGCCTCTCAAAGATGATGCCACTAGTGAAGAAGAAATGGTGATATTCAATTAACCTAGTAAACGTGAGATAGTCTCTCCTAGTCATTTTCTCAAGACCGTATGTGAGGATGAGTGTGGGGAAACTTTGAAGAAGGAATCCGTGCAAGAAGTTTTAAAAGTTGTGGAAGAAACTGAAGACCCTCAACCCAGTCTTGAAATCCTACGCTACGTTATTTCTATGTAAGATAATTATGACTCAAGATTTTATTTTTCATTTCATGCACAAATGTTCAAAAATGAAATAAAATAAACGAAGGATCTCAATGTCTCACTTGAAACATTGGTTGATGATTTTGAACTTGAAGATGATTCCTTCTCTTTCCTATTTTGTGAATAATATTGTATTCATATTTAATTGAATTATAAGGAACTGCTTGAATCTCCCATGGATGTCTTCATTCATGAGGATAGTACCTTTGCCCAAAAAATGCTACGAGAGGTCAATAATGATTCAAGAGGGTCCGAAAGAGAAGCATCTAGAGCATCCAGTAAAACATAAATCGTGAGAGATATATGATTATGGTGAAAAATTCAAATTTTCTATAAATAATCATCCCATAGAAATGAAATTCATGGAGAACATGAAAATTAGTATAAGTTACTCATTACAGATCATGAGACCAACAGGTTGTGAACATGATGAGTCTATAATACTCAAAAATCAATCTTGTGATAGTGAAAAAATGAAAAATGGAAAATCAGCAATTGGAATGAATTCATAGACAAATGAGAAAATGGAAACGAGATGTCAAAGCAATGAAGGAAGTAAAATGTCTAGATGGATCTTCACTTACCAAAATAATCATGCAAAATTTCTTAAGAAAGTAAAAAGGGGTCATACTTCATCAAACATGTCAATGGGTTTTCAAAATAAAATCATTCAAAGTGTTACCCATGCATGAGTAAGGATTCAAAGGAGAAAAGTGTTATAGTGAAATTGGGTTGTCCCATGCATGTACCATAGGTGAGTTAGGTTGTTTTTCATTGTTGTGTGGTGTGTTTTCCTTTCTATTGTGTGTTTCCATTTCCATTGTGTGTTTGTTTTGGGTTTCATTTTTGTGTGGCTTTCTTGTATTACATGTGTGACTCTATTTTTCCAATTGATAAGGCATTGGTCTGCTCCCCCAAGATACAAATGAGATTATATAGCTCCTTCTTGCCTTGTTTTAATTTCATGTCAAAACAATTCAAGTCCCTAAGTATGATCTAGTTATTTTCATATGAAATTTCATTACATTTTGTATGATAACCTTGTTGAAAATTTTCACCTATTTGGTCAAATTGGTCAAAATAACCAAAATTGTTAAAATCACCAAAAATGCCCACTTAAAAAAATCAACTTCAATGGAAGGTTACAGGAGCCTCTGAGCACTTAAAAATTCCCGGTTATAGTCATCAAAAAGGATATGACTCTTTTTCCATGATGGAATGCCTTAGGAAGCATTCTAGAAAATTTTGGATGGTATTGGGAAATTTTTCCTCAAATGTATTTTTGAGAAAAAGGAGTATGCAAACTTCGTTGAAGATCCAGGTTCGACAAAGGGTTTTAGGAGCCTCTTGAAGTGTTGGGAGCTCATATCCTAAGCATTGGAAATATAATGGAGCCTACTTCACGATGGACTAAGTGTGATAAAGTTTTGAGAACATAAAAATGGAGACAATCTTTGGACATCAACACAATGTGGCCTCTTTGTAATAGATTTTTGCACTAAATATTTTGGGCACCTCCGGTGGAGTTGTGAGCCTATCAAAAT
The DNA here is from genome assembly GCA_018340775.1 of Taxus wallichiana var. yunnanensis. Taxonomy (NCBI): domain Eukaryota; kingdom Viridiplantae; phylum Streptophyta; class Pinopsida; order Cupressales; family Taxaceae; genus Taxus; species Taxus wallichiana. The sequence continues at coordinate 808,345,114 of CM031240.1, read as the reverse complement.
ATCAAGTAGGGTTATTTTAAATTATCCTCAAGACCAATAAGTTGTTTCATTCCACACTTATCTAAAACTACTTTTACACTTCAACATATTAGCGAACTATCTAAGGCAAAATAGAGGGTACAGGTAAAATTTGATGAAGAAATCATTTTCAAGACTCCAAAATGTAAGTGTCAATCCTATTTGACTTCAATTTTTGAGATTTTGGAGGGATTATTCGAATTTTGGAGTGATTTTTAAAACTTTTCATTCAATCATAATATCAATTTTGTATTTTTGGAGAAATATCAAGTCTAACACAATTTTGTTGTATGCGTTGATTTTAACAAGGTGAAGGTGAATTTATGAGCATAAATTTTGATCAAATAGAGTGTTTGTTTAATATTAAAATGATTTTAATGTGAACACAATAAATTCTAAAGTTATGCATTTATGTTTGTACATGTGGACTTGTTGTACTTAAATATTGGGATTAATTTGTGAGTATGAACATGTATGCTCCTATAAATGAATATTGACACTTGTATTCATGTATATATTAGTACTTGTGAATTTAATCATGGAATTCATATTTTGTAAATTACCTTAGAAAATGAGGCCTCAAACACAATTAAATATATTTTTATGTTCCCAATGTGTCACTTTAGTCATGTATCGTGTGGGTGAATGCATTACTTATTTAAATTTCACTAAATAATTTGAAGAAATCAAATTAATTTAAATATGAGCATTTATTAGGTCCCCCCAATTATATTAAAGTAGGAAAAAATGTCCACTTAATGGACCCCACCCTCACAAAAATGTTCTTAAAAATTGGTGCATGTTCAACAACTAGTACATTTCCCTAGTCTCACACAAAGTATGCGATAAAGAAATATGCAAATAAGATGGCAACACACTCAAATTTTGCTACACAATATACAATTCACATGTCTAAACACCACTTGGTGAATGCCTTAAATAGTATGAAAATTTATTAAAAAATTCTAAAACCACCTATTTCAAAAAAAAAAAACTATTCTAAATACCTTAAAAAGATAATGTCACTAATTTTTCAGGCTCAAAAAAATACAACACTTCCACTTATCAAATCTACTAGATTTCCATGAGACTTTTCCTTGATACCAAATGTGAGATTTGAATCAAATTAACATGATAAAAGTTTAATTCAACTAGCAAATGTATACAAGCAAAGACAATGGATACACCGATTGCAAGAAGGAAAAGATAAACAATAGAGGAAGTGAGGTGTTAAATAATGGGATATAGGGAGGAGGATTACACGTGATGAGAAAATAGTTGGAGGGAAAGTGACCACATGTCATTTGTGAAAAATTTTTAAAGGATAAAGAGGGTGTGAAAGACAAATCCTTGACGAAACATACTTTATATATCATACTCTATAGATATATTTGAAAGAAAACCTTTGTTGTTAAATACTCCCAATATTTAAGCTAACTTTTCCACTAATAGTGTTGTTATTTCTATCCTTTCAACACACGACGTGACATTGTTCTTTGTATTTTCTTGTTTCTTGGTGAAATTCATGGATCAGTGATTTAACCTAAATTGGTTAATATCTCTCTAAGGGGTAGTCAACCAATGGTATATTATCCTAATCAATTAGTTTCTAAGGCTAATTATAGCAATATTAGGAATAACCATTAAGAAATGATACATAATGATAAGTAATGATAGATAACAATAGATAAAACACTTGCAATGAGAGAGATGATGAATTCAAGAATATCCTACTCGTGTGATTATTCGGGTTGGTTGATGACTAAAATAGGCTAGAAATGAATTAATGAGCCTCTTTGTTGAAATTGTGTATTGAATTGCTATAAGGACATGAAGCAGATGGCACGAGCCAAAGTGTAGGGATGTTATGGTGTTTCTTGTTCTAATATTATTTATAATTTTGTTGATACCTTGTGATGTTCATTGTGCAACTGATTTGATCTTTAAAACCTAGATGTCCAAGAAGTCCTACAAAAAAAACATTAGGTGGGTTATGGGCACCCTTGTGTACCACCGATGTTGCCACTACTTTGAAGAGGGCTCAAACTACATGTCGTTCTCACCTAACATGTGATATCTAGAATGTATGTAACCAAATGGATAGTCATGATCTTGCAACAATATGATTGTACTTGCACCTTTTCCCTAGCTTGACTTGGAGTGATGATATGTTCCTTGTATTTACAGATCTAAGTGGATGACTACCCTAAAAAGAGTATGCAAAGTATATGGATCTCAAGGAGTCTTGAAATGCCCTTGGTTATTTTTTCTCTTAATGTATTCTCATGAGGATCTTTGGGTGTTAAATATGTATGAGCTCTCTCTTTGATAATAGATAAAATGGCTAGCTTATATATGTGTCCTGGATCTAAAAACTAAGAATAAAGATGACTAGGAATGACCCAAAGGAACTTGACTTATAAAAAGTGTTATTGGAGAAGGTAGGACCAAAGTGATTATGTTGGTTAATAACATATAGGTGTTATGGTCCTCCCTATCTACTATAGTCCCATATGCTTGTGTGGGTGATCTCGTGAGCTGCGATTGTAATATGTGAGGGCATAACCTACCTTAACAATGTAATATGACCATTGTGTGAATGTATACATTGTATTTGTAAGAAAGGATTGAGATATAGCTAGGGATAAGATAATTGGTCAATTTGGACAAGTGTGGACTAGTGCAAAGGCATTATATAATTTGTGTTGTTGTGAGACATGAATTACTAAAATGAGTGTCTAAATTCCTCCCCTTTAAGCATGAAATTAATTATTATGTGCTTAAAGGAAAATTCACCTAAGTGTGTACATACACTTTGTCTTTGCTCAGAGAGCCTTATGCTTTTTGTTAGGAATGTGTCTTTATTTTGATTTTGTTTGTTTTGTTAGAATGCATACTTGTAAATAAAAGAGTGCAATCAATGTCCATATTATAAGAAATTGAGCTTTAACTTGAAAACTTTTAACATGATGTAACAATATCAATATGTAAAAATTGAAAAGTGAAGCAGAGGAAAATGTAAACTTGGTTGTTTTGTGAGAAGGGGAGAGAAAATACATTTGTTACTCTTACCATGAAGATTTGTTGAAATTTGTATTGGAGATATTTGGAAGGACTTGGGGGTGAGAAATCCTCAAGTATAATGTGGCGAATAGAATAGAAAGAAGATAAAATGAACCCTACATGGTGAAGAGAACTATATGGGGAGTGTTCTAGTTGCTCCGCATCCCTTCACAAAAAAATGAGAAATGAGAATTCTAGCCTACAAGGATATCAGTCACATTGATACTTCCCAAGACCCACAGATAAGTGACACTATAGATGAACATAAAACTAGTTGATTTGTAAATGATGACACAATATATTGGGGAAATGCTAACTTGCATGTACCCTTGGTGCCATTGTAATCGACACCGTATCATGAATTATATAATTGAACATGAGTAAAAACCTATAAATGTTAGTAAGAAACTCTACCAATTGAGAATTTTATTGAACCCTCCCCTAGGATGGAAGCATATAAAATGGGACATAACATCCATACACTATTTTCCATATTGTATGTTTTGGTCCATGTGTATTTCCTAGCCCAATTTTATTTCTAAGCTATTTTCTAAGCTTCTACAATGTCGACTCTATGCATGTTATTTTGTTTCTTGGTTATAAGTAGGCATGGATACATGGGTGACCAAGAAAAAGATTACATTGAAAAGTAGCATCCATATTATGAAATAAAGTGGGGATTTTTCTAGGACCAACCGAAAATCCAATGTGATATTTCCTATAAATTTTCAAGTGGTGGTGTCATAGTCTCACATAGAAGAGTGTATTTCATGATTATTATATCAGGGATAACTAATTGTGTGAGAAATGATAAAGGGCATATTTTCAGAGAAAATACATTTTCAATGAGTACATACTTGATGAGTAAATTATGGATGTGATCCATAATAAGAAGAGAAGGAAAAAATCATTAATAGGGGTGAGTGTAACATCCTCATCAATGAATGTAATAGTTTTATTCATGAGATTAAAATATTCCATGATAGATAAAGAATATTCCTACAAATTGTCACTTTATACTTGGATAGAGTGCAATGCTTCTTATAATATGTAGCGACAATCAAGAGCCTCGATGAAGGAGATCAAAAAGAGATATCTTGGCTGGTGTAGTCTTGAATTGATCAATGATATCATAACCTTTGGATGATTCATCAAGCTAAGATGGTTGTGTGGTAATAGGTGGGGGAGTGGTGTAGGACCCCGCATGGGTTGCTTATTACATCAAGTAGTTACAAAATTAATAGTAGAGGAAATAAAAGGATATTGAAATGAGGAGGGAATTAAGTGACAATGGGTATATATTCATATTGAATGGAATATTGAGAATAAACACGTGTAGGGATGATAGAATAAAAATTTTCCATATCGAATGTAAATATAAAAAGAGAATAGATCCAATGCTTGAATGATATCAAGTTCACCAAATGATTTAACCTAAATTGGTTAATATATCTATAGGGGTAGTCAACCGATGGTAGATTATCTTAATAAATTAGTTTCTAAGGATAATTTTAGAAATATCATGAATAAACACTAAGAAATGATACACAAATATAATAATATAGATAACAATAGATAAAGCACTTGCAATGAGAGAGAGAGAGAGAGAGAACAAATATGACTTAGATGATCTTCTACTATGTATGATGATCTAGGTTGGTCCGATGATGAAACAAGATGGAAATGACTGATAGAGCCTTGTTTTTAAAACTATGTCCCGAAGTGTTGTACAAACCAAAGTGGTGGCACTGCACCTAGGTGTAAAAATGTTATGGCACTTCCTATATTCCATCATACCTTTTTATTTCTACTAGATTACAATTTATTGTGTCCGATTATTGCTTCCTTTTCTACTCTTATCTAGAATTTGGTCCTTCGATACCTTACAATGTTCACTATGCAACTATTTTGATATTCAAAACCATAGATGGCTAAGAAGTCCTAAAAATAAACATTAGATGGGTTGTGGGCACCCCTGTGCAGACCGACATTTCCACTCATCAGTAAAGAGGGTTAAAACCGCACAACATTCTCACTTAGCATGTGATCTCTAGAAATGTATGCAACTAAATGGGTAGTCATGATCTTGCAACAATATGATTGTACATGCACCTTTTCCCTAGCTTAACATGAAGTGATGAGATGCTCCTTGTATTTTCATAATTGAGTGGATGAATAGCCTATAAATAGTATGTAGATTATATGGAGCTCAAGGGAGTCTTGGAATGGCCTTGGTTGTGCTTTCTCTTAATGTATACTCATGAGGATCTTTGGGTGTCAAGTATGTATGATCTCCTCTTTGATAATGGATGAAATGACTAGCTTATATATGCATTCTAGATCTAGAAACCTTGAATAAGGTTGACTAGGAATGACCCAAAAGAATTTGAATTAGAAAAAGTGTCATTAGAGAAGGTAGGACCAAAACGGCTAGGTTGGCCCATAACGTACAAGTGTTATGGTCCTCCCTATCCGCAATGGTTCCATATGCTTTTACGAGTGATATGAGAGATAAAATTGTAATATGTAAGGGTATAACCATGTTTGGATAGATTAATATGATCGTTGTGTGTGTAGACACTAAATCACACACTTTGGGTACATTTTTAGGTCCTAATAACATATTACTATTCATATGATTTCTAAGTGAGAAAAGTAGCAATTGATATATGTATTTGGCCTTTTCTTTGTGTTTCATGTCTTCATCTTGTCTTCTTAAACCCTACGGCCCAGTTGATACTTCACTACTTTATCTTGCACCACTTTGGACACCAATTCCTAGACTAGGATGCCAACACCTGGCGCCCCCATCCCTCCGGGTGCCCTCGACCTATTTGTACTTTGTTCACCCCTTTTGGACCTCTTTCATCTTTTGGGCATCTTGTTTTTTCTAAGGTCAACCCTTTAGTTTCCAATTGAAAAATTCAAGCAAGGGAGTCATATAAATATAAAGCTATGTGACCATTATGAAGAACCAAATGCTAAGCATTTACCAACACCACCTAAGGTTGCATCCAAGAGCATTCTAAGAGCATCAAAATATCCATCTAGTTATCATTCAATGGAAAAGGGACTGCATTCTTCTACATACACTTCATATGAGGGGAAGTTCATTTTTCCGTGCAAAAATCTATTTACATCTAGATATTTCTCACTATTCAATTGTGTCTAGCACAAGAGCCACCTAGGGCACGATTATACACACACACATGCAAAACTACATGTATTCTAAACTCGTGATGTTATTTTGACATGCCTAGTCAATTCTTCCTTGGTTGTCATGGCCTCCACCTAACCCCTTCGTATTCATGATTCCATTCCTACTACTACCACTCCCATCATCCAACCTAATGTTTCTAATACACAACCTAGCTCTTCTTTGAATACTATTGATTTAACTTCTTTATAGTAGGATCTACAAACTCAAATTTGCCAACTTCAATTAGCCGCCTCTGGTACATATCCATCTTTGGATTCGACTTCACTCCTTCACACTCCTTTTTACCTATCATTTTCTCATATTCACTTCCTCTTAATTTCATCACCCCTAAGTTGCCTACCTTTAAAGGCCATGGTGACCCTTAGAAGAATCTCTAGAGAATTTCATGTAGCATGCCTAGATTATGTGGATGATCACACTTTACTCGAAAATATCTTTCTTAGAAGTCTTCAAGATTATGAAATGCTTTGGTTCTATGATCTACTTATCCACTATGTAACATCACCTATGCATTTAGCTGATGCTTTTCTTTTTCATTTCTCTATTAAAATAGGCTCTAAGATCTCTTATTCTCAACTAGTACAAATCAAGAAAGGATGTAATGAGCATCTAGTGGATTATGGCTTGTGATATAAGAACAACATAGATAAGATGTCTAATGTGCTTGTAGAATCTGAAATTTAAGATCTATTCATCCAAATTCTATTTGGATCTCCATGAGAGTGTTTTCTTGAGACATCTCCATCATTCGATCACTTATGTCATACTCGTAAGCTACGCAAAAGTAAAATATTATCAATGGGTAAGCTTAAGTATCATGAGTAAGCTTCATCTTCTACACGCTTTAAAAGTAAATCAACTTTTACACCTCTACTAAGCTTTTGAGAAGCTAAAACAACTATTAACATTCTTACTACCCTTGAGAAGCTTCAATGGCAGCCTCCAAAGAGTACATTTAAAAACTACCTATTACTCCACATCTTCTATTACCACAATTGGTTGACATAAATCTTATTACGCTTCATCCTCCACTAAATTTGGACCCATCTTGTCCAAAAGGTCGCAATTACAACAAAAAATTAGATGTGATTATCATCAATGCATCGGGCATTGTACAACTCAGTGCTTCAAACTTGAAATCTTATTCAAGATCTTATTGATAATAATGCAATTGAGCTTCTGAGCGTGTGGCTTCATGAAAATCAATTAAAATTAAAATCTCAAGATCTTCAATAATCCTCTTCTTAAGCATAACCAAGAAGCGCTTTTTTTAGTTAATCATGCATATCATGCAATGCCTCCTCCTTCATTAGGGGCTCTTGATTTTCTAGTTGTTCACGCAGATGTATCTCCACCGATCATTGCTTTCTCTGATCATGACTATCATGTTACATAATATTCTAACATATGACATATCAATGCTTCTATCAGATCTTCTATTATTAACGATACTATGATTAGCACATCATCTTCTTTTTGTGTGTGTTTTATTGCCCTCATCATTGCTATCGATTTTCCACTCTCAAAAATTTCATATCCAATGCCTAAACCTTATGGTTATGTCAATATTCTAGTCACTACTTGTCCTCTTACTATGTTTGTGCCATTTCTTGTGGCACCTTCAATAAAAGGGTGTGATATGATCTTAGGTCTTCACTGGCTTCGTGCTACTCACGCTATCATTTCTATGAATCACTTATACCTAAAGTTCATTCATAATAAGCAAGTCATTACTATCAATGGTGTTTTTCCATGTACATCATGGTCGCAACCTCATCTTAAGGTTTCCATTTCACTCACTAGAAAATATTGGTCCCCGTGACCTCTCCATCCTAAAGAAGAATCTACTCCTAGCTCACCTATTTGCACACAACCTATTCAAGTATCATTAGTCTACTAGTCCATCACATCAGTCTAGGTCCACCACTTGGATAAATCCTTCACATAGGTATACATCACCTCCTCGATTTCCTTCACATAGGTGTTCATCACCTCCACACTCTCCTTCACATAGGTGTTCATCACCTTCACGCTCTCCTTCACATATGTGTTCATCACCTTCATTCTCTTCATCACATAAGTGTTCATCGTCTATGTGATCTACTTCACATAGGTGTTCATCACCTTTGCAGTCTCATTCATATAGGTTTCCATCACCTCATATGTCTCATGTACATAGATATCATTCACCGCTACATCATCGGTCTCACACATCACTGATCTCAGAGCATGGTCATGCAATTTTATCTCCATAGGCATCAAGTGGAGGAGCCTTTCCATTTACATTCATCATATAGCTCACTTATCATCATATATTTGAGGGGCATCATGGTTACTCTTTCCCCCTTATAGCATTATCAGGTGTCTCACATTTCTTCGCATCTAGTCTTTCACATGCATCTAAAAGCCTTGATAGACTAGTATTGCCATTACCATATGATGCACTCTCGTGATATGGTTCACACTTGATTGTTGAGGGAATACTACATTCATGAACCTTACATCACATGATATATTTCACACTCGGTGCACTCACGACACATCTTTCTAACATCACATTTTCGCACATTGCCATTACCCTATGACGCTCTCTAGTTCTATAGTTTATAATCAATTATTGAGGGTCTCAATTTGAAATGAAACTCATCGCATTCACTCACTCTATATGCTCTATGCTTTGATCATCATATATTTCTAGTGCACACAATTCAAACCATTTCCGATGATGCACTTTTTTTCTATGGTTCATTCTTGACTGCCAAGGGGTATTTTATAAATGAACCTCATTTCATGCATATACATCCACTCGGGAGGCACAATGCTCCTATCACACTCACATTACATTCCATTCCATTCCATTCACATTTACCACATACTGCATATCTTGGTTGCACATTGTTCTTTCTTACTTATACTCGCATGTTACACTTTGCTTACTATGTTAGACAGATACTTTTCATGTCATTATCTTTATCATATACACATGCACATTCACTTGCCTTCTAGTTGTGAATGTAGAATTTACACAAATTGTTACACACAACATGAATTCTTGGCACTATACCTATTTCTATTCCTATATCAGCTCTTAGGGGCATCTACTTTCATACACATCACAGTGTTTGTTTCATTTTATACTATTTCGTATTCATACTACCACACCACTATATCGGATCATACACACTTTAATATACATTTTATCTTCCTAACATGTTAATGGGTGCTTCATGTGCAACATTTTCTTTGCAGGTATAATCTCCACCATGATTTTCTATTACTTTGCTTGCAATTACTTTTTATTGTTTGCCATTGTTTTGGGCTTTTCCCATTGTCTTGTGTGCACACTATATGTTTTTGGCTACTTTGGATTTGATTATCTTATGATAATGTGAGTGATGTCCCATGTTTGAAACCCACTTTTTGGTCTACATTGCTTTCTTACTTTCTAGATTACGCGTTGTCTTCCATTTGTGTATTTGTCTTATTTGCACTAACACTTGTTTCCAACCACTTTACTTGCATGTGTCTTAGTTTCTACCAAGCAAATTCCTCCCCCATGTAGGGTATCAATTTCAATTTAGTATTCGGTCCTCTTTTGGGCCACATTCTCCTAGTGATGTCACATGCACCCAAAATGAGGGGGCATCATTGGGTGAATCATTTACCTCATTTAGCAATTCATAGTTGTAATACAAGACAATTCAAGCATATCAGACACACAGTCTTTAGTCAAAGAAAAAACCCATAATGTGAATTAGGTGTTCAAAGACAACATAGACGCTTGAGTGCTCGAGACACAAAAATGAGTGCCTAGATGCCCTTGACCCTTCCTATGTGCCTATGACTAGGGGGAAGTTACACAATTTTCTCATATCGGCATAGCTTTTCAACATTTTACACAATGGTTTTCTCAATACGGGAGCAATCCTTATACAATTAGGATGCATATTTTCACCTTTTTCTATTTTCACGTTGGATCAAACTAGATCGAAATAGATCAAATTTGAATGAAACATGATCACACCATCTGCAATGGTGTATAAATCACCAAGAAGCAGTCAAAGGATGGAGAATAACACTAGACCTTTCTCCCTACACTTCTTCGTGGTGGTGTGAGATCGCCCAAAAAAACTTGTCCTTAAATAACATTTTCAAGATCTTTTCTACACTCATCACTCATCACAGATCAGGTGCACATGTTCCTTTTTATATTTTTACACACTTTTACATGATTTTTACATATTTGGATCAAATTTATCACATACATGACTTTGACTACTCTTTTTCTCTTCTCTTTTGCAGTTCATCCTTATGGGAAGCAACAGTCACATCATCAAGCATTAAGCAACATCAATAACATGGTACACTCATACGCTTTCACCCCTAGGGTCACTTCCTCTTCTCTAGCTTCCACGCTTCATTTTTATCACTCCACACTTTTTCTTGTCTCCTCGAATGCTTTTCACCATCAATCTACATGGTTATCAGGTACACATCTTCTATCTACTTTATGTTATCGAGTATTCACTCAACAACATAAAGTGGGGGAAAATGTAGACAATAAATCATGCACTTTGGGTACATTTTTAGGTCATAGGCACATACTACTATTCATATGATTTATAAGAGAGAAAACTATAAATTGGCATCTATCTTTGGCCTTTTCTTTGTATTTCATGTCTTCTTTCTAGCTTCTTAGACCCTATAGCATAGTTGATACTTCATTTCTTTTTCTTGCACCACTTTGGACACCAGACCTGAGACTAGGACGCCGGCACCTAAGTGCCCCCATCCATTTGGGATCCCCCAACATCTTTGTACTTTTCTCGCCACTTTTGGGCCTCTTTCATCTTTTGGGAATCTCATTTTCTAATGGGTCAAACTTTAGTTTCTAATTATGAAATTCAAGCTAGGGAATCATATAAATATCAAGCTATGTGACCATTATGAAGGACCAAGCACTAAGTATTTACTATCACCACCTAAGGTTGCATCCAAGAGAATTCTAGGAGCATCAAACCATCCATCTAGCCATAATTCAAGGGACAAGGGACTGCATTCTTCTACATACACTTCATAGGAGGGGAAGTTCATTTTTCCATGCACACATCTATTTACATATTCTACATCTAGTTATTGCTCACTATTCAAGTGTGTCTAGCACAAGATCCACCTAGGGCACGATTCTACACACACACGCAGAACTACATGGAGTCTTAAATGTAGTGCAAAGTGCCCATATCATAAGTTCACTTAGTTGGGTGATTGTCGAGAGATCAGTATGAATCCCCATTAGCATCTTTTTCTTTTTAGGATTTGATTTGTTTTGGGGTTTTGTAGGTGTTCTTTCTCTTTGCAGGTTGTAGGAAAATTTAGCGATCAACTAACAACACAAAGGTAACTAACAACGACATTTACAAAACATCTTATGACTTTGTAAAATTCAAATTTCAACCAGCTTTTACGGTCACATGCGCACATAGGAGGTCTATAGTGCATAGGCACCCTAACCTAGTCCAGACGCCCTAGTCTAGCCTCTTCGACACTTCTATAATTTCCTGGGCTCGGTTGCACGATATTCCTTCCTTTTCTATTTTTTTCATCTCGGCATAATCCATGATTATTTGTGAATAAGATAAATCTCTTTTACTCTCTCTTACATTTAAGGTTTCAATTTTATCTTGCTTATTTCTTAGGCCAAATTTGTACTTCATTGCTTTATTTATCAACCTGCTACATCATAAAGTATAGGTTTTAGCATGAAATCTTATTTTTGTTAAATTGGTGTGAATATATAGGTTATATGTGAAAGCAAAAATGAGAGAGATAGACCTAGGGATATAATACTTGCTCAATTTGGACAAGTGTGGACTATTGTAAAGGCATTGTACAATTTGTGTTGTTGTAAGACAATTAGTTCACCAAAATGAGTTTCCACAATTAGTTCACCTTCCTTATGGGAAAGCATTTTCCTAAGAACATAAAACACAACAAACATACGGTTTGTCATGTAAAATGTAAGAATAAGAGGATTTAGACGGTATATTTACATGATTCTTCAATTTCATGTCGAGTGGATTCAAAGGGGGTTCTAGTAGGTGAAGCCGGGGAGATGGTCATTGCAATTAAAAGCAACCAATAGTTTAAATCCCCCTCCTTTGTGTCTCAAGATGATGTAAACACATGTTTCTCAAGATAATACATTAATGTGTAAACAAAGTAGGCAAGTACAACACTTTTTGTTTTATTTAATTCAAAATATTTCAAACTTTACGAAATAAAAACAAATTTTAATAACACATAAAATCAAAAGAGGTGTATTGATAATAAATCAATTCACACATGTCTACAAATTGATAATAAAAAAATCACATCGTAAACTAGAACCCAAAAATTGATTTAATCGTTATCATCGCTTTATTGTCTTAGTCATCTTATAATAAACTTGAAGATAAATTATATTTTAATATCCAATCAACCGTATGCATAGTTGTCAACAATTGAAAAGGCCCGATATTGTTTTAAAAGTACATAAACAAGCAAAAATTATCTACCACCTAGAAATCATTTTTTAAAGATTTATTTTTTCTCAAAAGAATCACATTTATATTGTAATAGAATAAAACCTTGTTTCTTTATTTATCTTGTATATTTTCCATTCCAATTGATTTCTTTTCTAATTCGCCATTATTAGCTCGATGTGCATACTAATATTTAGATTGAAAATAATTCATAATTGCATTGTTACAAACTTACATATTAATAATTAATATAAATAATTATCTTGATGCAATGTTTGTTGAATATTAAATTTCCCTAATAACATCCAACCTAAAAAGCCTTCCTTTTTAATGGTTTTGTAACTTTTGTGATTATTACAATTACATTTTTTTTTAACAATATAAGCATTGAACAATAATAAAAATAGAAATTACTTCAAAACACAAAAATATGGTATATCAAAAATAAATTTTGACAAATATTGTAAGGTTACAACAAATCCAATAAATTTAATTAATATTAATAAAATATATTTGGGATACATTGAATCATTGATGACATTAACTCGTGACATACAACCAAAATAAATAAAAATCTCTAGGCATTGCAAAATTAAAATTGCGAGAAAAATATTTACAAAATTGGAATTTTAGTGTTGGTCAAATGTTTACAACGAAAAGCATGTGTACACTTATTTACGCTTTTAATACATACATACATACATACATTTTTATGTATGTATGTATGTATGTATGTACTCCTCCCTAATACTAATGAAAACAAAAGACAGAGGATAACATGTGAGGGGAACAACATGAAGGCAGAGATGTTATCTCACAAGATAACCTGACAAGCCTCACTATGTTGTCCCTAACATACACATTCTCCCTCTCTTCTCAAATATGCTCAGTGAATCCCATATTGGTGGCAGGTCATGTGTAATTGACCACATGTTCTTCATGGTGGTGTTCGATGAGAACACAAGCATTCCATCAACCACGTTAGTGTCATGTGGAGAGTATGCATCGTGTATTCTCCTTAACCACCTCCTATAAATAGGGAAGTTGGATTATGTCGACTCCATTGTGCTTCTACCCAACATGTCCTTTTTATTATTATGTGGAAATTAACAACTCTATTTATTCCCAAATTTTTGAAGACCATATGAAAGCTCCACACATGATAGACCATATCATTTTGACTTAAAAGACCTACTTCTAAAATAAGAAATCCATCTACAAAAGCTCCAAACCCCAATCTAAACCATGAACACGTTCATGACATCACCTATAGTTGTACCCAATGCCAACCATGTGAATAAAGCGTTATAATTAAAGAATGAATTCATGCAGAAAAGTTGACACAAATGCTAGTAGAAAAGACAGAAGATGATGGAAGAGGGAAGGGGAAGCACATGGTGGTGGAAAAATGTAATTTGACATGGAGGGAGTGCTTATAATTTTTGTTGGGTATGAAATCGAGACAAAGGTGACATACATGAACATGTTCCCACACAAAGATAAGGAAGGCATGAGCAAGTATTTGGTAGTGGGCGATGAGTAGGGTTGTGTCTAGTGGAGAGGCAAGTTGACTAGTCACATTTATAGAGTCTCATTTGCCACCACCTATAGATAGGGAAACTTGTGTATGTTTGAATACCTCATGATTTTTCCCTTTCCCACTCCTCCCTCTAGCTCATCTTTCAACTTCCTCCGGGCTTCAGGTTTTCGAACTATTTATATCTCCCTATAGGTTTCACACAACTAACAAACATAAAAACAACGACGAGAAGGGTGGTTCACTATTTTAGTTTTGACGATTAGGGTTTTTATTATGGTTTTCATTTTTTCACCTTGTGAATGACCACTAACTTGTCATCAATCACCCCAAAACCAACCATGCTTGTCTCGATCCCTATAGCGTGTCAAAGGAAGCACCCTAATTTTTATAAGGCAATGCCTATGGGAATGAAAATACACAATAGTTATCACATCATGATTTTGTTTGATTCAAGTTATATTATTATTTTTGGGATTTATTTTCAAGGATAGCTTATAATGAAAAGAAGAAAAATTTTCCGTAAATAACAACTACACTTGAACCTTAAGCATTCCATTTTCAAGATTGAATTATAAATATATTTTTGGTAGAAAGGGTAAAATTATCACATACAAAGTATTAGCTATTGTTTCGATAATAATTATTTCCTATTCTAATTGAGAAATCGAGTTTGATATCTCAAACATTATACTTAGTGTAATGTTTTCTAAGCATGTCATTTTTGTTATAATATTTTGAAAAGACTCAAGTCATTAATCTGTTTGTGATGTTTGAAGCGACATTTTCTCAATTAAAATACACAAGCTCTTGGAAATTCAAACATTTAAACTAGACAAATATAAACCTAACTTTCAAATGAAAAATAAAAACATAACGTCTACATAAAATAACTACCAACCTTTTCAAGAAATACAAATATTTACATGCAAGATTTTAAATCTAGAAGAAAAAACCAAATATAATTGAGAGAATGTTGGCACTTATTTTGATTGATACCAAAATAGACCAACACACATATTTCAAAAATATCATCTAAAATATTATTACATGACAAGCTATAAATGTTTAGCCATTATTTTATAGTTATTTCCAACATAGTTGTATCCTTCATCGCAAAAAAATATTATTGATTTTCTTTTAGAAATCCTCATGAAAAAATCATAAATGACTATGATCTATTACATCAACGCATTCCTAAATGGAATCTCCATCTATCTTATATTTTTTTGTATGCTAATATAGTATCTCGGCCCATTTGGCCTAATTAACAATATAAGATTACAAATTTATAGGCCTTACAATCTCTACTAATCTATTGTGTACTCCTTAACAAGATAAAGAATTAAGCCTTGTCACACCAACTCATGTAATCCTTACAATCTCTCCTAATCTATATCTATGATAGGTTTTTAATCACACACAACTCACTTATTAATAATCAAATACATTATTCTCTCACACAAGTATATTAACCCCTACATTTATCTAGTCGATAATTATTTACTCACACACATATAATGTGAGTATTAAGCTATAAAATATCTAACAAAATAGATTGTCAGATTCCTTGGTAATGTCAAAGGTTCTAAACTAGTCTCACATGGGATTATGTGGGTCTTCTATGCTTAACGAAGAAATAAATGATAAGTTTATAACTTTGAAGAAAAAATTATACTCTTTATTTTTTCTTGAAAAATGAGTAAATTTAGGGAAGGCAAAAGAAAGCTCTTAGGAGAAAATGTAAATAAGATAAGTCTCATTTACGTATTATTGAGTATATTGAATGGAAGAACATTTCCCACGTATTGATGTGTTTATAGAAAGGGGGAACATATCAATATATTTAGTATATTGATTTGGTGGTATTTAAAGATGGAAACCCATTGAAGTGATAATGAACCAGTTCATAGCCCATTGCAAAAAAATGTATTCAAACATATTAATTGTTCATTTAATACTAACTAAGAATGACACCTAGTTAGAATGATCAAGGAAAGTTGAGAATATTGTCATATGAACAATGATTTTGGTTTGAAATGAGGTAGAGATGCACAACCAACCAAATCAACAACTAAATTAGAATTACAAATGTGTAAGCATAGTTTTTTTAAGGCATTGGCTTTGATAAGGGCCCTCAATTGATGGATAATTATTTCATCACATGTAAGTATATAACACACCATAAGTAGCAAAAAAAAAGTTAAAGGATTTGGATGATTATCATTCGTAATTGAAATTCATACAATAACAATTGAAATTGTTCAACCTTGAGCTGAAAATGTTGATGTTATGAGTCGAGATTTAGAAATTTGTGCAATCAAGAATGATGAATCAAGGCGTTGGTGGTGAAAAACTTGATGTGTGTGTGTTTGTGTGTGTGTGGGTGGGTGGGTGTGTGTGTGTGTGTGCGTGCGCACATATATATACATTCTACGATTTTATAAATATATAGATATATCTACACACACACGATTCTGTCATAAACACATATCTTTCCACATATTTAACCTATTTAAAGTATTTGCAAGCAAGCAATCAAATTAAATTCATTCACTTTTGATCAAATGGTTGAAATCACATCCGAGAGAGAAAAAGGCCTTGTAAGTAATAATATAACCATAAGGTAAAATATTTTTGTGCTCATCTAAAAGACAAATTATCCAATAAATCCTTCTCTTCCAATAATAAAGGGAATGATAGAGGAAAATAAGGAAACAAAGGATGAGGAGGCAAAATTGGTAGCAACAAATGGTCAACACCATTATATGAAAAATGATAGAAAAAACTTGTTTTGCAAACAATGTGGTAGAAAATGGAGTCATGATGCTTATGAATGTAAAATATCATGGGATCAATTTAAGGCATATTATAATTAAAAATAAGAAAACAAGGGAAATAACTCATAATCGACTCAACTCGGTTTGTAAGTGAATGGTGTTTTCCTATGAATGATGACAATTATACTTCAATGAAGGTGAGTGTATTTAATTAACCATACACTATTCTATGTGATAAATATGCACTTGTAATGTTTTATTATGATATAATATGTGGATAATTCTCTTATTGGTGCACACTTATCCACACTTATTAGTAGAATTAATGAATATATGAACAAACCCGCTCTACAATCTAATAATAACATTTACTTGTTTTAATAGAAGCATATATATTTAATGTTATATGTAATTCATTTTAGAGGAGAGTTGGAGGTATACAAGATAATTTAAGCCAATTTTTTTAATAAAGAGGTATTATGCTACCTGAATTTATAAATATGTGTTATGTCTTTATTTTAAGTTTTCGTTGATTTATAATATATGCATATATGTGGGTGAATGTCATATGGTTGTCACAAAAATTATGAAGAATATTCAAAAATATAATAATAAATTCAACGTGAATTGATTATTGCATCCTAAATATTGGTGTCACACAACACATGACTCACTAAATGGACTTATTTGAGGTTTTTTGTGGATAGAAATATGGTCCTATATATTTCGTAGATAAAACAATTTTGTGTCGTAAAGGAAAAGGGGAAATTTGACTCAAGTCACGAGGTATTCCATATTTCATTCTCAATAATGTCCTATAAATAAATCATTTGACATGAAACTTGTTGTCCTTAATGTACATTTGACAATAAGGCCACTCTATTTTCTAGATAATGGTGAGGTAAAAATCAAAATAAATTGTGATGATACATTTTTATTGACTAGATTTGAAAAAGGAAATTCATTGAAACTTAAAGTTGAGCCTTACATTTCATAGAATTTAATACTCATCTTGTTGAAGCAAGAATGTCAACAAGTTTGTTGTGGCATGAAATTTTTGGGTATACTCGTTGTGACAACATCTAAACAATGCAAAAGTATGGTGTTATATGTTTGCCAAATGTGTCAAGAATAAATGAAAAATGTGAAGCATGCAACTTGACCCAACTAGAAAGAGATCCTTTTGAAAAATCAACCTGGAAAGCTAACAAAAATTGCAATTGATCCACTTGAAGCTTGAAAGGTGTTTGATACAAAAACTACATCCGAGATGACTAGATGAAAAAGGGTGATCCTACCTAGTTGAATTAAACCATTATATCATAAAATCAACTAAAGAGATCATTACGGTGTGCTTCCAAAAGCACCCTGAATGAACTTTTAGACATTTTATCCTACCCTCATGATGTTTTTGGTGTCTTCCATCTTACTTTTTCTATTCTAAACAAGTGCAAATCAGTTGACTTCATGTCCTCCTTTCTCTCATTAGCTTACATGTTTACATACATAGAAAAGGCTAAGAGCTATACTCAAATACTAATGATCCACACCATAAAACTTAGGTATATGTATGGGGGACAATCCTACATTAAATGGAGAAAGAAGAATTTTAAGTGTTTACAAAAGTTATTAATATAAATGTAAACTTATATTCAAAAGGTAGAATAAGGAAGTACACATTTTATAATCATGCAATGAAACTAAGAGAGAAGAATCTTGATCTCGTTGATTATATTTGCAGATGAACCACCAAAGTTGTGGGAAATATTAGGGATGTGGGACTTGATCCCTAAGATAACCTCTAGATTTTATAGAAGTTGGATCTTCTCTGATTTGGATTGAGATAAGGGTTAGAGAGAAAATGAAACAATATGTAAATCCTATCTAAGGCGATGCGCCAAATATTTACTAAAATAGCACAAATATTGTTATTGAAATAACTACTAGATCAGTTAAAGAGCATTGAGCATGATCAATTGTTTCAAAGATATTTCAAACCATCAAAGGCTAGACAAAACTAAAACATAACCATGTGCACAATAAATGATTTATGTAAAAGATCTAAGGGCATGCAACACGATAGATATTTAAACATTTATCAAGAATTGAATTAAAAGAAAACATGAAGAAACAAAGGACACAGAATATTGTGAACTTCTTAGTGCACAAAACAAGAACTCTTATTTATAGAGAAAAATAGTACATAAGGCCAAAATGGCATAGATTACAGTATTTCCTTACAACAGAGCCTTGTTAAGGCCAATGAACACAATCTCATGAACCTAAAAATTATTCTAGAGCTCTCAAAAATATTCTATATATGAATACTAACACAAGAACATTATTTTATAGAACCCTATGGCTCTTGCTTCGACATGCCTCCAATCAAGAATGCCACCAACCGCATTTAGTTTCTACATACATGATCTTCGACCCATGGGGAAAAATATCAATTACATGCTTTGGGACCCGAGATTTCATTCAATATGTCAATCATTGAGTCCTTTGCTTCTTTGGTTGGTCCTTTCGATGGTGGTAGCTTCCTTGTATGGCACTTGGAGACCTCACGCAGCTTTGGGGCTTCTCTTTTTCTCTCTCCTTTTGAAGTTACACCTGGGTGACACGTTGAGGTCTGTGCATTCTTCTCCTTTCTTGAATTTTCAACCCTCATGGGGCTACGTTACTATGCTTTAGCCATGTGGTCAATCATTGCTGCTTGAAGGCTCTCGATTCTTTGTGCTTACTCCAAAATGCACCAAAGGTACACATGGATACCCTCTGTGTCCAACCTTATACTTAAGAAAAATTGATCCCGAGAGGATACAAAATAATGCCAAAAGGAAAAAGGGGTTGAGGCAACAAAGGATAGTAGAAATGGGATATCCCAAAATGATGTAGAGATTATTCTATAGTATCATAAGGGAAACACACCCTTGTTGATAATCTAGATTGTTATGAGAGATTATAAAATATATATGTTTGAATATTGGAGTAAAGCTAAACAAAATCATATCTAGTATCAATCCAATCTTTCAATGAATGAGGATTGATTAACATATATTTATGTGTATATATCTACCTACATTTTCAATATAGTGGCTACAATACATATATAGAATGAAAAATTACATGACATTAATTTAATGGAAAATAGATACTGAGAATGTCCATGTGACTTAATTATGTGATAATTGTTCTTAGGACGTGAGGCACATTATGGACATGCTCTAATAAGGGTTGGTGTAGAAGTTTCATCGGAAATTTTCTATCTAGTGAGGTATTGATGAGTGAACCTTGAGGTAAAACATGCTTGCGCAAATATATGGCTACAATTGGCATATAGGAAAGTAATGGGCAATATGGTCATTACATAAGAAAATTGTGAGGTGATGCAAAATACTAAGGTAAACCGCATGTGTTGTGAAGTTTCGTACAACATTGTAGAAGTTGCAAATGTAACATGTTGACACACATTGATATATAAGTTGTGCACAACGAGGATTGAGTTATGTGTTGGTGGTTTAAAGTGTTCACCCATGAAGTTTCCTTCACTTTTAACACAACATGGGAATGATTCTCAAGCGTGGGACTTATGACATGAAGAAAACCCCAAAAAGATATGGTTCCCACCTAATTCCTACTCCTAATTCTATACTTAACTATTATAATCTAAAACTACAAGGGAAATAAATAAAAGAAACAAATAAAAGGGGTGATACACCAAGAGTGAAATGGGCTCAACAACTTTTTCCTTTTCCCGATTTCAACGCAATATTCCACAAATACATGATAAATTAACATACACAATATACTAATACATGCAAGAAGTAAAAATGTAATGGATTAGAGACTAGAAAATAAAAACCCGCAATAATACAATAATGTATAAGTATACAAAGTCACATACTTAGCACAAAGGCCCAAAACCAATTTATTTAGTGAAGTAAGGTTGGAAGCAACAAGGAATAAAATGTGGCCCAAGCAAGTCCAAGCAAGTAGATATGAAGATCCCTAATTAATAGAGAGATTATCTTTTCATATATAATACAAAAAGAGAAGAGGAAAGGAAATTAAGAGAGTCCCATCTTAGATTGTAGCCACTTTGAACTCATAAATGTGTTGATACCGCTAAAAAAATCAAATGCATGATCTAAGCTTAAGTGACTCAAAATATATTGCATTCAAAGGCAACTAACTACTTTGGTGGTAATTAGTGGATCTTGAGGGGGAAATAAGCTGTCTCAATTAGATTCCGGATCAATCTTTATCTCATAAATTCTTTCACTAGCATCCTACTTGCATCGCATCAAACCAGCCATTAAACTCTACAACCTCTTGAAGTAGAAGCAAAATATTCATTGGAATATGCAGCATCTTTAGGCCCTTGGGGAGTTTAACACATGAATATCAACTGATATGAGTGGGTGGAAGTAGTCTACATCACTTAGAAATGATCTTGCAGGTCGGTAACAACACACAATGTTTTGTGGAAGGATACATGTTATGCAACATGAACTAGAGTAACATAACATGAAATACACCAACATGACTTTGGAGGCTTTCAACAACATCAAAAAAAAATTGTGGCCTTGAGCAATGTTTTTTGGTGACTTGTGGGATGATAGTGCAATGCAACTCAAATAATGTTACACAACATGAAAAATGAATCCTTAAAGAAAGTGATGCATTGCACAACACAAGAAAAGAACAATGTGCCTTGAAACATAAACAAGATTAGTATAACTTGGGAGATGGTTTTGTGGAATGGGTAAGTGCATGAAATGGGGGCCAAAAAGTGGAAAGAAATATGATATTAAGCAAAATGCATACACATTTTAAGATTATAGGTTTGGTAATTCACGAACAAAAGTGTGTACACGCTAAAACACGTACACATTTTTTTAGTGTGTGGGTAATATATGTGTTTTTGGGAGTCTTTTATTTATTAAAATAAATGTGTAAAAGTAAAACTTATACTTTAAATTTATTTTAGTAATTATAAGAAATTAGGGTCACTTTTCACTTTACGTGAGAACTAGTCTCACACTCCATTAGTCACGGTTTAAGATAGTTTTTATAATCTAATTTGGTCAAGACATAGGTATTTTTCAGGATTTTAACATTCATCCTAAATATTTCTTTTTATAATCATATAGCTCCAATAAGTTTCACATGACTCAATTTAATCAATATTTATTCTCTTATTAAACAAATCAACTAACTATGTAATGCATGATATAATTAGGGGTACAATTGAGTCCAAATTCATTGTTGTCATGAAAAATATCTAGCATGAAAATTTGAAAATCTTAAGCATGACAACTAAGCCCCTAATTGAAAATTAGGCTTCCCATTCACTTTGTGCATCCTTCCTCCGGTCATCCTACATTTAGTTTAACCATCACCTCAGCTCAGAGGAAATTCCTAACAAGGTTTTCAAGTTTTTTAGTGTGTAGGGATGATTACCCAAGGTGATAAATTAATTCAGTAAGATTTAGTGAAATATAACTTCCTCCGGAGGCCTAAAAAGGCCATTGTTTGCCATTTTGCAGCTAGTAAACACCCTTTGAGAATGTTTAGGGAATTTCTAAACAATCTAAGGGTGATTTTGGAGAGCATTAAAGGTTTCTGAAGTAATTTAGGAAAAATTGGGAAATAAAATCTCATTCAAGATCCATTTTTTCAACAACGGGTATTCAAGATGTAGGGAATGAGATCTTCAATGTTGAATGTTGTCTTCTCTGGAAGATTCTAGGAGTTCTGAATGAGTTAAAAGGGAAAAAAATATGCATCGGAAAGCTATTGAAATCATCTACAAGGGGAAATATCAAATTTTATCTAAGGATTAATTATTTCCTAAGATATTTCAAACTTTTGTAGTTGTCCCTCTTAGATAAAGAATTCTCCTTGGATGGAATCAAATTCAGGATGCTCATACACCTCTTTTCTCATATGCCTTTCATGGAGATAGATGATTTCTTAGTCCTTCACACATGATGGTCATGAATGCTTTGGTAGCTTGACTAGTTCATCTTGGATTGTTCCTTGAAGAGGTTTGAACATGATGGCATTATCAAGATATAATAATCCTCAAATTTCTCCATGAGCTTTCCATTTCACATTTGAACATGATGACATGATTTATAACTTCACAATTCACTTCCCTAACCATGATGTCACCTGAGTGGAAAAATGCTTATAGTATATGGACACCTCTTTTCTCAATTACTCCTCATGGAAATAAGTTTCCTCCTCTAGATGGAAATATTATTCCCTTAACGAGACTTGAAGGAATGTTTTAGGGTGAGCTCCATATTCTTGACCTCCAACTACATTTAAGCACCTTTGTGAAATCCACTCCCGAATTACAATATGTGGGCACACTGCTGCTAAGCATTGATTAAGTGTTTAGAAACACTCTCAAGAGATGCACCATTTTTGAGATCTAGATTACTACCATCACCACTCATGGTGATCCTTTATCATCATGCTCATGGTTATCATTCCTTTGATGAATTTAATTTCAATGAGGTTCTTGATGTTTCAGATCCTTCACAGACCTCATAGTTCTTCGATTGCACCCGTTGTCTAAGTGACTGTATTTTACACACATTGACACCCTGATCTATTCCTTATCACACTGTGATCCCCATGATGCCCCTTTTCATGAATGGATTTAACCACGATGAATCCCTTCTTCCACAATTAGGATGAGTTCCTCTTATCCCCCTTGCACCATGGGGACATAGGGAAAATGGGGACACCTGTGACACCTAGGTGTCTAAAGTGCAACTTGGGGAGGAGGATGAGGTCACAATTTGGTGTCCCTCGAGTCCCATTTGTACCTAGGGGATAGAGGAGACACAATAGTGTCCAAATTGTGACTACTCCTAATTTGGAAAGCCAATTTTACCTTGGATGTCCATTTTTAGACATTGAGCTTGATTTTTTTGCCACGAAGCTTAGGAAAATGGTTTGGGGTAAAATATTATATGATTTTGACTCAAATAAAATTTCAAGATCAATTAAATATTTTCCCAAAATTCACTACAACTCTAAATTTAGGGCCTATTCCTTCTTGAATCGAAAGGGGTTTGAAATGTCACAGGAAATAATTAATCCTTAGATAAAATTTCATATTTTTCCTCGTGGAGGATTCTAATAGATTTATGATACATATTTTTTTCCTCTTAACTCATTTAGTAACTCTAGGAATCTTCCAAAGAAGACAACATTCATAGTTGAAGCTTTCATTCCCTACACCCTGAATACTTGTTGTTGAATAGATAGATCCTAAATGATATTTAATTTCCTAAATTTTCCTAAATTACTTTACAAACCTTCAATTCTCTCAAAAATCACCCTCATATGCTTTAGAATTTCCCTAAAAATTCTTGAAGGGTGTTTACCATTTGCAAAATGGAAAAAATGGCCTTTTTAGGCCTCTAGAGGAAGTTATCTTTCACTAAATCTTACTAAATTAATTTATCACCTTGGGTAATCATCCCTACACACTAAAAAAACTTTAAAACCTTGTTATGACTTTCCTATGAGTTGGGGTGAAGGTTTAATTGAAGGCAAAGGTTGGCTAGAGGAAGGATGCACAAAGTGACTAGGAAGCCTAATTTTTAATTAGGGGCTTAGTTGTCATGCTTAAGATTTTTAATTTTTCATGCTAGATATTTTTCATGAAAATAGTGAATTTAGACTCAATTGTACCCCTAATTATATCATGCATTACATAGTTAATTGGTTCAATAAGAGAATAAATATTGATTAAATTGAGCCATGTGAAGTTAAACTATATGATTATAAAGAAGAAAGATTTAGGTTGAATGCTGAAATCTTGAAAAATACCTATGTATTGACCAAATTAGATTATAAAAACTATCTCCTAAAATGTGACTCGTGGAGCTATGAGACTAGTTCCATAAGGTGTAAAGTGACCCTAATTTCTTATATTTACTAAAATAAATTTTAAACATAATCTTATATTTAAACATTTATTTTAGTAAATAATAGCCTCCCACAAAACA
Organism: Taxus wallichiana var. yunnanensis; assembly: GCA_018340775.1. NCBI lineage: Eukaryota > Viridiplantae > Streptophyta > Pinopsida > Cupressales > Taxaceae > Taxus > Taxus wallichiana. The sequence continues at coordinate 808,319,939 of CM031240.1, read as the reverse complement.
CATATATTACACATAATCTAAGAAACATGTACGCATTATAGCGCATATGTGTTCCTTAAATTATGCATACAAACCAAGCTTTTCTAGGCTTAGAATTGCTTTGGTTTCTCGAACCTGAGCTTTAGACTGTTACAACACAACAACCTACGTGTTTTTGAAAAAATGTAAAAACTTGTCTTTCACCATGATAAATCCTACAAAAACGATTGTAATATTTCTTAAAAATTCACCTACAATGTAAAGAAAATTATCTTATTTCTAAATATACATTGTTTTTATAATTTTAAGTATTTTTTAAGTATTGTAAGGTTTCCATTTATATTTATTTCAAACTAGATATTTTTATACCTCTATTTTTAGTGATTGTAAATGCCTATCTTTTGTCATGTATCTTTTGTTTCACTTCTCCAAATCAAATAAAAAATTATACAATCTCAAACTAGGACTAATTCTATACATATTCATTTTTTTCTAATTTTCGATATTTTTGAGGTAGTTGGGGTAGGGAGGCATGATCGGCTATCCATTATTTTTTAATTTTCAAAATATTTGTACTTGGAAAATTGATGAGTGTCGTTGATTCTCACACTTTAATTATCTTATGATTGTCGATTAGCATGATGTCCATGGCTATTTGCAACAAAAAGAATGATTGAAATCATGCTAAGCATGTATTCACTATTAAGTTCAATCAAACACTACTTCTAAATGTAATTAGATAATGACTCCTATTTCTAAATCAAGGATTACTAAATTCAGAAATGAAATGTTTGAAACAATGAAATTCTAGTAATTTAAACAAATGTTGAATAGATAGAAATTAAACAAACAAGAAATGATCCCTTCATGTTGGGGAGGAGTGGCCCTTTCTCCTTCCCTTTGATCTGGTTTAGTATTACAAATCACACAAGTCAATCTAACCCATAATCATGCACTTTATTGAATAGAATAATTTCTTCCACAACAATCAACTAACTAACTCTACCATTCTACTACAAATTCCCTTTTATATCAAGAGCATTCCTTGTCACTCTAGAAGAGGACAAATTATTTGCAATAATTAACTACTACTTAACTGAAATATATCTATAATAACTACTTGTCAAGAGTTACAACTTTGAGAGAACTAGTGCATGTTTTGAACTTTGATTAGATTTCACCTTGGTAACTGACTAGATTTCATCTTGTTAACTCTGGGTGGATTCCTAATTAACTCTTAGTTGAGATAATTTAGTAATTCCAGCAGATGCCAAAGATCATGCATTGAATCCCTTAAATTGTGGTGACTTCCAATTATTCTATTCATTTTTCCCATGTTTCCAATCAAATTGGATGTTAAGTGGGAGTTGCATAATCTGCATGAGTCTCGTGATGTTTAAATGGTAGTCCATGTTCAATGCTATTTTCATGATGTAAACTCATGTGTTGACTAAATCAACTCGCCTCCTTACCATATGAGTCTTTTTCTTCCTCCACATAAATCTTGGGCCCTCATAGTGTGAGTCCTAAATTCCAAGCGAGTCATATGCCAATGTGTGGATGAGTCCTGCGCCACAAAGTGAGTCCTATGCAAATGCATGTGCGAGTCCTACGCTAATGTGTGGGTGAGTCCTCCTCTCCAAAACGTGAATGATCCCTACACCGGGCCATGTATGAGTCCTACTGGCTTAAGATATGTTATTCAAACACATTGTTAACACATATAAAGATTAATTTAAACTCATTTGAAGAAGCATACACAAGATGAAAATAACAAGGTTATGCACAAAACTTCCTTTCAAATATATTAAAGTATTAATTACAAAATGATAATATCAGCCTTAGTACAAAATGATGACACAACAAAATGGGGGTTTACATAGGAATTAGGAGGGCTCATCACTCCCCCATACTTAAGAGTTAGTAAGTCCTCCTATTATCTGTTCAAGGCTTCAATAATACGTGTACAATTATACTCATTGGTAAAAGTAAGTCATGTTTATTTTTGTTTTGTATCACGTAACCCTGCAAATCTAATAATTGCTTCTCTCCAATTTTGAATCTCTATGTAGGTTGGTCTGTGTTGTGTTCCATCTTGGCACATGTGCCAATACTAGAGGTGGTCAATATCTCATACCAATCCATTTCTCTTGCATTTCTAGCATAATTTTACATAGGTCCTTGGCCCTCTTTAATGACCACCAGAGGTTTGTTGGGGAAATAACATCCTTCTTCCAAACTTCTAAAACTAGTCTATACCTTATCTGAAAAGCAAGAAAATTCATGTTAATTTTTGGGAGTACATACTCCAGGTAAGTATGAGACATGAGATGAAATATTTTTTTGTACTTTTCGACGAGATGTAGACAATAAACCTGGGGCTGATATCTCCTAAAGAATTGGTTTGGAGCTAAGATATCATGCCTCATCAAGAGGCTTGCATTAGTTTCTTCTCTAACATATTCCCCTCTTTTCTCACATCATACAGATTGATGTCTTAAAGTGGAAACAAAAGACCTCAATTTCACTTCTCCAACATACAAATTGATTGGAATTTCTACTTTCTCAAGGAGAAGAAACTTATGTACATAAAACTCACATAATAGATTCTTTCCAAGATTGTCTGTTGTTGCATATGCTCTCGATAAACTATTTATCATTGTCAAACTCTATGGACTTGGTGGAACAAAATATTGAAACTTTTCACTTGAAGAGTTGAGATTTTAATAATAGTGCATAAAAATTGGAAGGTGCTCTACAAGAAAGGGCTTCATCATATAATCTGCAGAGAAGAAGCATATTATCCTGAAGTATCTTATTTTCCTCTTTTAATATTTTGTTTTCTTCTGCCACTCCTCTAAGATCATAACACTCTTTCATCCATTTTACCATACCTTTTAACACAATGATCTGGGGAAATACAAAGTCTGTTTGAATTATCTGATTAGTAGTTTCCACAGACTTTGTTTCCTTCCTATCTCCTTGTAAGAGCACAAGTTTTGTGGTCAATTCTTTAATTCTAAACTAAAGGCATTGAATCCTTTGCTCTCTCTCCTCTGCATTATGTTGTAGTTGTTGGATGGCTTCTTACTTTTCTCCAATGATTGTTGGAGATGTTGAATTTTTGTTTCTTCTCTACCTCCAACTGAGAGAAATTTGCCTCTTTTGTTTGTAAAAGAAGTTGTAACTAGGAAATTATTTCTTGAGCTTGTTGGAGCTCATACTAAACCTTAGAAATGGACAAAACTTGGGGAATAATTATATCAGAATCAACATGTGAGCTAGGCTCACCTTCAAGCATGGGTGTTTTTCCTTTGTCATGAATGGGTGAGTCCTCAACCATGATTGGTGTTTTATCAATCTCCATTTCTAAAACATGACCTAAAAAGAGATACATAGTGAGTTGGAGAAGCATAAGGTTTCTAGTGTAAAGATTTCATGATAACTACTACTTCTTATTCCTCCCTGTGAAGGAACATTTTCTATATGTTGTTCATCTAGGGTATGGGTAGGTTGTGATGACCTAAACGTTTCCTTGGTCTCTTTGAGGTGGAGGGTCCCCTTTATAGAATTAAGGTAGGTGCAAGGGAATACTTATTTTGGAATTTGACCCACTTCTTAATCCCATGATGCTTCTTAATGAAATTATGCTTACAAATGAGGTGAATGAGGCCTTGGAATTTGAGATAAGAGGAACCCCATCAGAATTTCTTAGCAATAGAGGAAATAAAGTCAAATAAAAATTGGGGAAAATTAACTTTGTTGTGGCCTTTGGCTTGACCATGGCATAGGTGAATAAGGATTCTCAAAACATGGCCTAAAATAACCTCATATTGACCATCACATGTAAAATATTTAATTTTCGCTACATCTACCCATGGCTCAAGAAAAGTACCCCTTTTTATGCCCTTATCCTTTCCCTTATTATCAATAACCAATTCTAATTTCTCTTTCTTTCTAATAGAAAAAATATTTAATAATTTTAGAGTAGGGAGTCCTAAAATTAACTAGTTTCCCTTCCTCTAGAATGCCAAAAATGTGACTAATTATGGAAGGGTTAAACAAGATTTTCTTACCTTTCACTTTTGAGTGTCCCTCCTCAATGTTCACTATGAATTCCTCTGTCATCCTTGGATTAAATTCCTCATATGGAAGTATGAAGTCCAACCACCCTATTTTCTCAAAGATTTCTACTGATTTTCTATTGAAGAGAAATTCAACCGAACTTGTCAGTTCATGAAGGAGCCTAATTCCCAAGGTTGCTATTTGGAGCAGAGAAAGTAATAACACGGGATCGAAAGGAGCTAAAGCATAGGAATGGGAGTGGAAATTCTATTAGTGCATGAGTGGAAATGGTGATAGTGCAGGCATGGAGCAACAATAATGAAAATGGAAAAAAACAAGGAGGAAATAATTTTATATCAAAACAACATGAATAATTGGGTAAAGTTTAACCAATTGCGATGAGACCACAAAAATTAACTAGTTTCCTTTCCTCTAGAATGCCAAAAATGTGACTAATTATAAAAGGGTTAAACAAAATTTTCTTACCTTTCACTTTTGAGTGACCCTCCTCAATGTTCACTATGAATTCCTCTATCATCCTTGGATTAAATTCCTCATATGGAAGTATGAAGTCCAACCACCTTATTTTCTCAAAGATTTCTACTGATTTTCTATCAAAGAGAAATTCAACCGAACTTGTCAGTTCATGACAGAGCCTAATTCACATGGTTGCTATTTGGAACAGAGCAAGTAATGACACGGGGACTCGCAAGGAGCTAGAGCATAGGAATGGGGAGTGGAAATTCTATTAGTGCATGAGTGGAAATGGTGATAATGCAGGCATGGAGCAACAATAATGAAAGTGGAAAAAAACAAGGGGGAAATAATTTTATATCAAAACAACATGAATTGGGTAAAGTTTAACCAATTGCGATGAGACCACAAAAATGTGGAGATTAAATTAGTACATGGGAAATATTAATTAGGGATGAGTGACACATTTATTATGATATGGAGTTCACATGAAAACATTGGAAATGGGGGAGTCATCATTTCACACAAGAATAATAATTATCATCTCATAATTAAAAATTTTAACATTTAAAAGGAGAGTAATGGAACATACCTTATAATAACAAATTGTCAAATCTGATTGTAGCACTAGATTCTCCTTTTCTCTCTCTCGCATGTTGTCTCAACAAATTTATTGCTAGCATGATTTTGGAGGTGAGTGTTATTGTTGGTTTTCAACCACCTATATTTTGTTTTGATATATATATATATATATATATATATATATATAATTTTTTTCGAAGGAATGACCACTATTTCTAGTTTTCAACCATTCCTTCTTAGGATGATGGCCTTCATCTCTAGTGTTCCAACCATATCTTATTTATTCTTTTTGTTAAGGAGTGATTTAGCTTTGAATTGGGTTGGACAAGGTTGTTGAGTTGTGGGGATAAATTTCTTCACAAATGGCATGCATTGCAGGTTTGCTAGTTTATAAAGGAACCAACGTCGATTAGGTAACTAACGCCGATTTCCTAGAAGGATTTGGCATCAGTTGGGTAACCATCATTAGTTATCTGTGCATTTATGTTTTTATATTAGATGTGTATTAAATCAAACCCTTTGTTATAAATGTGATCGAGATGGTTTGTAAATGCATAGCTAAGGTGCCCTAAAAAGATATAAAACTAGGGTTATATAGTGGAATTAAGATTATTGTAAGAAGGTTTTCTTGGAGAGAGCTTAGAGAATCTTGTGAGGAAGAAGTATTGTACATCTATGAGAGGTGTGGAAGATTGTAGATCTTCATTGTATTTCCTTTGTGAAGAAAGAATAATAGATTGGTTGTTTCTTGGTGGACGTAGCCCACATTGGGTGAACCACGTTATATCTTGTGTATTTTTTCTTCTTGGTTTAATTTTCATGTTTATTACTTGCATGCTTCAATTTATATATATATATATATGTATGTATGTATGTATGTATGTATGTATGTATGTATGTATGTACAACATTTTCTTATCTAACCCCAACAATGGTATCGAGATTTGTTTGAGGGTTTTGTATGTTAATGATTTACTCACAAAGGGATTTCTGATTGAATAGGAGCACAACGATGGTAGAAGATAGCAAATACAAAGTGGAGAAATTTGATGGTTATAATTATCAATTATGGAAGATGCAGGTGGAAGATTATCTATATCAGAAAGATTTATATTTACCATTGGATGCGAAGGCAAAGCCTACAACAATTATTGACGAATAATGGAAGATTCTTGACAGAAAGGCTCTGGGATCTATAAGATTAAGCTTGGCAGCATCTGTAGCTTTAAATATTATCAAGCAGCAACCATGGTAGATTTGATGAAATCTTTAGCTAATTTATATGAAAAACCAAGTGCTTTGAATAAAGTTTATTTGATGAAGAAATTATTTAATTCTAAAATGCAAGAAGGTGGATCTGTATCAAGCCACTTGAATGATTTTCATTCCATTGTAAATCAATTAAAATTGATTAATATTTTGTTTGATGATGAAGTGAAAGAACTTTTATTCTTATGCTCTTTGCCAGATAGTTGGGATAATCTGGTAATGGTTGTTAGTAATACAACATCTGATACTAATATTTTAAAGTTTGATGATGTGGTTATTATAATCCTCAATGAATAAATACGCAGGAAAAGTATAGGAGAGTCATCATCTGGAAATGCTTTGAATGTAGAAAGAGACATCCAAGCGAGAGAATAATGGGAAATCAAATTCAAAGACGGGTAGATCTAAATCCAGAGGTATAGGAATAACCTGCTAGAATTGTGGAAAGAAAGGACATGCAAAGTAGAATTATTGGTTCAAAGAAAACAAAGAGAATCTACTAGATAAAGGTAAAGAGGAAAATGTTACAACCGAGGAAATGTAATATGCCCTTATTATCTCCTTGGATAATAAAATAGAATCTTGGGTTTTAGATTTAGGAGCTTCTTTCCATGCTACCCCTAATAAGGGTTATTTCAAAAAAATATGTCAAGGATAATTTTGGGCATGTTTATTTAGGATATGATGAACCATGCAATATTACTTTTGGTAAAGGGAAGTTCATCTAAAATTGTAAAATGGAAATACATGGGTATCGAAAGATGTGATGCATGTGCCAAGCCTCAATAGAAATATATTTTTTGCGGGACAACTAGGTGAAGTTGGTTGCATGGTTACATGCACAACCGACTCTTGGAAAGTTACCAAGGGATCTCTTGTTGTGGAAAGAGGCAATAAGGTAAGAACATTGTATTTGTCTACCTGTATTACTGATTCCTTTTCTATTCTATCTACTTTAGATTCAGATGCAAACATGTGGCATAATCGGCTAGGCCATATGAGTAAAAAGGGAATGCAGATATTAAAGGCAAAGGGTAAGTTATCAGATTTGAAACAGTTAGAATTTGATTTCTATGAGCATTGAATATTCAGAAAGCAAAAGAAAGTGATATTTCTTAAAGTTAGGGCAACAAAGAAGGATAAAAAATTGGATCTTGTGCACTCAGATGTGTGGGAACCAAACTAGGTAGCTTCTCTTGGAGGATCCCAATATTATGTGACTTTCATTAATGATGCCATAAGAAAGGTATGGGTTTATTGTATAAAGTGTAAATATGATGTTTTTGAGACTTTTAAAATATGGAAATCCCTTGTGGAAAATTAAACTAGTTTAAAGTTAAAATACCTTAGATCTGACAATGGTGGTAAGAAATGTGCAAGGCTTTCAATGATTACTGTTCAAGTGAATGGAATACACAAAGAAAGAATAGTTCCTAAAACACCATAGGAGAATGGTGTGGCTGAAAGAATGAACAAAACTATCATGGAACATGCAAGAAGCATGAGATTACATGTTGGATTACCCTTACAGTTTTGGGCAGAAAGCATAAACACAACAATATATTTAATCAACCTGTGGGCCTTCAAGTGCACTAAATGGTGGAATACCAAAAGAATCTTGGAATGGAAAAGAGGTAGATCTTTCTTTTCTTAGATTATTTGGTTCAAAATATTTTGTGCATGTTGATAAAGAAAATAGGAAGAATTTGGATGCTAAATCCAAGAGATACACTTTTATTGGTTATGGCTCTGGTGATTTTGATTTTGTTTTTGGGATTTAGATGATGTTAAGATTGTTAGGAGTCGTGATATTGAATGGAATGAAAAGAGAATGTACAAGGATCAAATTTTGATACCTAAGGATGAACTGATTGATGAGTTTGTGGAAGAAAATACATTTTTAGATTTAAAATAGACACCTACATGAACTGTGTCGATCAGAGAAACCAAAGTGTCGGCAAACAAGGGACCGACATCGAAAACCCGAATCGACATCGGTAGAAGAATAGGACCGACATCGATAAACTATATTGGCGTTGGACACGAGATGACCAATGTCGGTCTCTGCAAGAAATTTATATGAATATATAGCATGTACAAAATGAGCCTTGAACACCCCAGATTTCTGTGAGAAGGTCACAATGGGTAAACACCTTTAGAAAAATTTACACCTTCCTTGTTTTGTCTATTATTGATCGAGAGTGGTGAGCCCAAATTTTTGAAGAAGTAATGTAGCAGGATACCCTAATGGAGTGGGAGCATGGCATGGATGAGGAGATGGACTCCTTGGAACAAAATCAGACATGGTATTTGGTTAAGTTACCAGCAGGTAAGAGAACATTGTAGAATAAATGGGTTTACAGGATCAAGGAGGAAGAGGGTGGATAGAAAAGATACAAGGAAAGGCTTGTGGTAAAAGGGTTTGCACAAAAACCATGTATTGATTTTGGTGATATTTTTTCTCCTATAGTAAAAATGACTTCCATTCGTATTGTTTTGAGTTTAGTTGTAGTAGAAGATTTACACTTAGAAAAACTTGATGTTAAGATGGATTTCCTTCACGATGATTTGGAGGAAGAGATATATATGCAACAGCCACTTGGTTATGAATTCAGGGGTAAGGAGAAACTTATGTGTAGGTTGAAAAAGAGATTGTATGGTCTCAAACAAGCTCTAAGGAAATAATATATGAGGTTTGATAGTTTTATACATGAGCATGGTTATATGAGATGTGAATCTGATCATTGTGCTTATTTCAAGAAGCTTGAAAATGGAAGCTATATTATTTTTTTATTATCTAGATGATATGCTTATTACAGGATCTAGTATGTAGGACATTGTTGAGCTTAAAGAAAATTTAGCTCATACATTTGCAATGAAGGATTTAGGAGATACAAAGAAAATCCTTGGCATGCAAATTCATAGAGATAAGAAGAACATGAAATTGTATTTGTCTCATGAAGATTATATCAATAAGGTGTTGAAAAGGTTTAAAATACATAATTAAAAACATGTAAGTACACCTATGGCTGGAAACTTTAAGTTAAGCAAAGATAAGTTTCCTACATCACATGAGGAGGTCGGGTACATGACACGGGTTTCATATGCTTCAGCAATTGGAAGCCTTATGTATGCAATAGTTTATACCAGACCATACATTACATAGGCTGTGGGAGTTTTGAGTAGATTTATGGCCAATCCAGGTAAAGAGCATTGGAAAGTAGTCCAATGGATACTCATAAATTTAAGAGGGACATCCAACATGCATTTATGCTATGAAGGGTCAGATGCTTCTTTATATGGCTATGTTGATTCATGTATGGCTGGAGATTTGGATGGTAGGAGAAGCACCACTGGATATGTATTCACAGTACGTGGCACGAAATTTAGCTATATTTCAAGATTACATAAGGTTGTGGCCTTGTCTACTATAGAGGCCAAATATGTTACAACTACAGAGGCTAGCAAAGAGATGATATGGATGAGTAGGTTCATGGAAGAGTTGAGAAAGGAGCAAGAGGATTGCAAATTGTACAGTGATATTCAAAGTGCGATTCATCTAGAAAAGAACTCAAGCATTTCATTCAAGAATGAAACACATTCAATTGAGATATCACTTCATATGACAGGTGTTGGAGGATGGGCAGTTGAAACTAGAGAAAATTCATACAAATGAGAACTTTCTTGGATATGCTAACAAAGCCATTGGAAAAGGAGAAGTTGGAGATTCACTCAACTTCGTTGGTCTTTAAGTTTGAGACTTGAAGAGGAAGAAACAAGCCAAGGAAAGGATCCAAGGATGGAGTTATATGGTACAATGCAACAATTTATCTCCAAGTGGGAGATTGTTGAGTTGTGGAGCTAAATTTCTTCACAAATGGCATGCATTGCAGGTTTGTTGTTTTACAAAAAGGAACCGGCATTGGTTGGGTAAGCGACATCAATTTCCTAGAAGGATCTGACATCGGTTGGGTAATCAAAGCATCGCTTATATGTGCGTTTATGTTTTTATATTAGACATGGATTAGATACAACCCTTTGTTATAAAGGTGATTGGATGGTTGTAAATGCATAACTAAGGTGCCCTAAAGTATGTATATGTTTATAAAGATAGAAAACTAGGTTTAGAGGGTGAGAATTGAGATTATTGTAAGAAGCTTTTCTTGGAGAGAGCTCAGAGAATCTTGTGAGGAATAATTATTGTACATACGTGAGAGGTGTTGAAGATTTTACATATTCATTGTATTTCCTCTGTGAAGAAAGAATAATATATTGGTTGTTTCTTAGTGGATGTAGCCCACATTGGGTGAACCATGCTATAACTTGTGTATTTTTATTTTTATTTAATTTTTGTGTTTATTGCTTGCATGCTTCAATTTAATGTGTGTGTGTGTACAACATTGTCTAATTTAATCCCAACAAGGAAACCTTGTCCAAATAATTCAGAGTTGGATTCTCTTGTAGCATCTTTTTGAATTCTTATTTTGATGATGGATTTTTATATAACCCCAATATGTGGCCATTAACCAACATTAATATTCTTTCACCATCAATTGGAATTAGTTTATGACGAGTCCCATTGTTGAAAATTTCCTTAATTTGATATGGACCCATCCATCTTGTTTGTAATTTCCTTTGAAGTCCTTGTATTTTGAATCAAATAGAAGAGCCCAATCCCCTTTTTGAAACTTCATTTTCTTAATGTGAATGTCATGCCACAATTGTCTTTGATGTTGGATGATTTCAGTTTGGTGTAGTGCTTGTAACCTCATCTCATCCAACTCATTCAGCTGAAGCATTATTGCTTGTTGTGTTTTTGATAACTCAATTCCTACTTCAGCAATTGTTGTGTTTCGATAAGTTTTACAATGATATTGACCTTAGTAGGATTTACCTTGATTCCATCGGTTGAAACATGGTGACCTAATACTATGCCTTGATCCATCATGAATAGAAATTTTTCATGGTTTAATGACAACTAATTTTTATCACACCTAGAGAGTACCTTGTCTAAATTTTCAAATGCCTCTTGGAATGTTTCCTATAAAGTATAAAATCGTTGATATAAACCTCCATAGAATCATGAGTAAGATCGGTGAAGATTGCTAACACGGGTCTTTAGAAAGTAGTAGGAGCATTGATAACCAAAAGGTGAGATCTTGTAGGAAAATATCCCCAAGGGCAGGTAAAGATAGTCTTATCTTGATCATCTGGTGCCATCATGATTTGATTGTACCCACTAAACCCATAAATGAATTAAAAATACATTTTACCATATAAATCATCTAGGACTTGGTCAATAAAAGGCAGGGAAAATAATTTCGATGGGTTTCTTTATTTAACTCCCTATAATCCAAAAACCCTCCATTTCCCATTCTTTTTAGGAACTATAACTAATGGAGAAACCCATTGGGTATCTGAAATTGGGTAAATGAATCCTACCTTCAAAAGTTTCTCAATTTCAGTTTTTACAATATCTCTTAAGGTGGGTTTATCCTTCTTTGTGGTTGTCTAACTGGTCTGGAATTAGTTGTGTAAATGTGGTGTGTACAAATACTTGGGATGAATACCCTTCATGTCACTATATTCCCAAGCAAAATCTTGAGGATGAGAGCATAAAAGTTTAAATAGGGTATTCTCCTCTTGACTAGTCAACTAGATATTGACTGCCAATGTTTTTCTTGGGAAAATTGGTAGTTGTTTGGTGTCTGGGTAGAGAGAATTTACCATAGGGTATTCTCTCAATAATGAATTCAAGGGGCACCTATGTGGAAGCAATATTTGGATCTTAATAATGTTATGAAAGATGCTCTCAATTAGATCTATGTTTCATGAGAAAGGACATATTATAGGTTGATTGTTTTCATCTATCATGTCATCCTTTATTTTAATTTGTTGTAGTGTAGGACTCGTACATAGCCCAGCGCATGACTCATTATCATGATTTTGGATCTGGTTTGAATTTTCTTGAATTATAACCATAGCTAAAGAAGAAACAACATCTTCTTCCTCCTATGTATCACCCTTCCACCATTGTTTATCCTTAGTGGCAAAGGGTTTTGCAACTAGATAAATGGATAATTTATTTGAATCATGCCCATTTGTAATGATCATATTTCTTGTCCTACAATCAATAAGAGCTGCGAAGTGGCTAACCAAGGGCATCCTAGGATCAAGGGATATCCAATTTTCTTATTCTTTGTTTTAATAACCATAAAATCTACTAAATAATCCCATGCTTCAATGGTTATGGTCACATCCTCTATGATTCCTTTAGGCTTGGCTATAAATTGGTCAACCATTTGTAACACTATTAGAGTTGATTGTGGTTTAGGAAGAGCCAATGTGGACAAGGTGTCAGTGGTCATCACATTAATTGCAGCCCCTAAGTCAATTAAAACATTTGGAATCTTCACATCTCTAATACAAATTGTAATAATTGGACTCCTAGGGTCACCATATTTTGGAGGGGTCATATTCCCTTCCAATATGCTAGCCAATTTTCCATCAACATGGATTGTTCTAGGCTGATTTTTCCTTCTTCCGGAGTTTTAACACAAAGCTCTTTGATGGTTTTATTCAACTCTGGGATATCTCTAAGATCATGTAACAAAGGGATTCCAATACTTAGTTTTTTTAATCCTTGAATCAGCTCTAACTCTGGTTTCTCATGGGTTACAGGGTTGTGTTTTTCTAAAATTTTAGATGGAAATGGCATATCTAAATTTGGTTCAGATGTTTCTTCAATAACAGGTTTGGGTTGTGTTTCTTCTGATTTTTATTTGTCTTCAAGGACTTCTTCTATGATTGGAGATGATGGTTTTGAAGTAACCTTCCCGACCATAACATTATATTTCTACCATCCGTAGAGTTCACCGTGGGATTCTGACAGATTTAACATTATATGTTGGGTTACCCTACCTCAAATTCTTTGGATTTACCACAGTTTGAGCTGGTATTTATCGCTAGGCAGGTTGTTCAGATGGGGCAGAAATTGTAGGCCCAATAAAAAAATCTTGTTGTCCCTAGGGTCTTCTTGGATTATAATATTACTGACTTGATCCTTGGGGTGCATTCCCACTTGTTGTTGAAATTGAGGGTTAAATTGTTGGAACAGTGGAATGTTTGGGTTTGGAGTCCATGGTTGTGGATAATAGTTTGATTGTGCATTCCATTGAGGACTCCACTCCTATGGGACTTATTGTACCCAAGGTTGGGGGTATGACCATGGTGTGTTCCACTGGTTTGGAACCCATTGAGTTTTTGGTGCATAGGACTGGTTTTGATTTGATTGAAAATTACCTCCTTTCCTTTGAGCCACATAATTCAACTCAAATTTATTTTTTGTGTTTTATTTTAAGTGATTCTTTAGCAAGGGAAACAATCCACATTGATCAGTGGCATGCTTTAAATCACAGACAAGACATATATTTTTTTATCTAAGGGACAGTCCTTAAGCCCATGTTTGTTCCTACATCTTGGACAATATATGAACAATGGCTTTGTGTTCCTAGATTTTTCCCTATCCACAGATTGTGTTAAGTTAGACTAAGAGATTTGTTCTTAGATTTGTAATTTCCTCTCTTAGTTTGGATATGTCGCCATTGGCAATTTTTCCTTTTATTTTCGAAGGTTTGGGTGAGTTTGAGAGTAGTTCCTATAGAGGTCAATGATATCAGTGAATTCCAATTTTTCATATCTCCTTTTCCCATTAGATTAAAGGCCTCTTGTGTGTCTTCATCCAATCCTTTAAGAAATAGAGTTTTAAGAAGATTAATATCAAGACCAGTGCCACACCTCCTATGAAGAAAGAGGAATCAATCAAGATAATCCTCAACACTCTCATCCTCTTTTTTGTTGTATCCTAAAGAGTTCTTCCTTTCTGTCTCTAACCCTATAATAATCTTGGTATTTTTCCAAGAAAATTGTTTCCATCTCCTCCCAAGTGTGGATAGAGTTTGGGGGTTAAGCCCATGAACCACCTCATGGTTGTATCCTTCAAAGTTGAAGGAAATAAATTTAATTTATGAGTTTCGAGGTGTAGTCATAGGTCTGGCACAAGAATTTGAACTCAAATAGGAATTGATCAGGATATTATAAGACTAGTCCCTTGAAGGTTGGTAGAATTGAAGGAGATATGTTCTTCATGGGGGCTTGGTCATTAGGGTCCAATTCTATGGGATAGGTAAATGTTCTTCCAAGTGGAGGGTTTCCATTATTTACACCATTGGGGTTTTCCACTCCATCAACCATCCTTTCTTGTTGATCAAGTTGTTCCACATGTTGATTTTGAGGGGGTTTGTAAATTGATTCTAATAAATCTACCTCTATGGTCTCTAGGTCTAAACATAAAATCCTACCATGATTAAAAACAGTTTCCTAACTACAAGTGCTTACTGATTGTTTGTGTTCCACATACTCTAAAGCACAAAAATAATCTTTCTATCACTACAAGGTATTTTATTTCTAAAGAAATGATGCAGAGAGAAACACATAACCAATCATTCATCCAACTATTAAGAGGTTTCCAAACAACTATCTCTACTATCTCTGCATGAGAGGATGAAACACAAGTTCTAATGGAATTATTTTAACCTATCTTCACATATTCACCTTGAATGACTCCACTAAGTACTTTGCTTAGTATATTCCTTAAATACAACTCTTACCTCATGTCAGCAATATCTCCATTAATGGTTCATAGTCAAGAATATTAAACTTACTCATTTGACTCAAATTGTCCCATACTCTTCTTTACTAGCCTTTAAACCAAAACATGTAATTGGTGCTTCCTTAGCCAAATTAAATGATCTATGTTCATTTTACCTATTCATACACTTGAAACAACCTTAGATACAACAGAAAATTGATTCAAAATAATTCACACACCAACTTCTCTTCTTTTGTTAACATAGCCCATTAGGTACCCTTAAGACAGTGTATTATTGGAACATTCATGGAAAAATACCTACATAGGAACCCATATCAATCTTTTCACTAATTCCCAAATCCTTGGCTAGACTCATAATGTACCTCAAATCTCATCACTTGATTCATTAGGCTCCTCTTCAAATCTATCTTTCTTCTTTGTGGCCTACTAGCTCAACTAGCCCTTCTTCCACCTACTATCAGAATATCTCAACTTATAGGAGGTTCCATGGAAAAAATAAACCATATTCTAGTATCCATTAAGTCATATATCCTTTCCTTTAAGTTTCACTTCTTAACTCAAATATCTAAAGCTTGGTCTCTTTGTAAAAGGACCTCTACAACTAGGCCTTCCACCGTAGCACCCTATCCTATAATGGACTCACAAGAAAATATATAAATCTACCAATGGAACCACAAAATCCTTGTTGGATAATCTTTAGGGTCATTTTATCATCATTTCTACAAATTTTTAGAGCTTAGTTTCTTGTCTAGGGATTTTTGCATGCATTTTTCTTGTCAAACCATAACCGAGAATGACACAATCCCGGGAGGCTTATTTTGGATATAATTTTCACTATACTCAAATTTAAGGTCCCAAATCTATTTAAAAGGGTTGTTGCACACCCCAGTCCCATATTAATTTGACAGAGGTCATCCAAATGATGTGTAAGTTTTCCAAGAGTTAACTATTCTCAGACACCTAAATTTCACTTTTGTAATCTTATTGCTTTAGAAATACACTAATCACTCTCATTCTTACCATTTCCGTTAAAATTAGTGATTTTCAATAATTAACTAATATTTTCCATTTATTATAGTTAATTAATTATGATTTGTTGATTATCCTACCTTTACCACATTCAGGATGTCAATCAACGACAAATCGTAAGTTGTTATCCTCTTCGGGCAACATTTAGTGTTTTTAGCTAATTAAGCCTATTTCCTCTTGTATTTGCTCAATATACCCTATTATTAGCTAATATCCCTCTTCCAACCACTAAAAATAACCCCATTTTCCTCCATGACATCTTAGAAGGCTTCAAAATCATATTCTAGCCTCCTAATTGACCCCAAGTGGTTAATTAAGGCTCCTTACATCCTAATCACTTGTTTATTCAAGAATCGGGATTAATAAGCCTTAATCATGATTAGAAAGTCTTAATATTCTTTGTAATTTTAGTCCCACATGCACCAAGATGAAATGTTTCCTCAAAGGAAAAACTATAAATAAGACTAAGTGCTACCTTCCAACTTTACACCATGTTTTGATTTGCATATCAAATAAGAAATATGAATAATAGTCAAGCTCAATCCTTACCTCAAGTATTCAATGGTGTTAGTAGATGGGTATCCAATATGATCTTATAGTCATTGTTGGAGAGACCATATCACATTCCTTGGAGTAGCAACAACTCCCAATTTGATTACTCTTATATCTATGTAGGTCTATGTTAGTTAATTGAATATACTAGTAGGCATGTTTTAGCTAGGTTTTTGAATTATATTCATGTTATTTAGAATTCCATTAATCTTTTATCATTGATGTAACTATTTTTATATTCAATAAGAATTTTCTTAATTAGACTATGTGGTGTTATTATTGTTAGTTTAGCTTTGCTTGGAACGTATAGTAGTCTTCATTTGGTGCACCCCTGTGGGAGCAACCTCATTTGCATTCATTCTCAAGATTTTTAACTTAGTTTCCAAGATTTCTAGATTAATTTCAAAGTTTTCTAGATTAAATTCAAGTTTACTAGACTAATTTCAAAGTTCCTAGATTACTTTCAAATCTTTCTAGCTTACTTTCAAGCTTTTCTTTTAGATTAGTTGCAAGTTTTGATTTTACTAGTTTCCTTTTTGCATTAGTTTTGAAGCTTCTTAGCTATATTAATGTTAGTTACTTTATTTTTAGGTTATTTTTAGGATAAAGGGAGGTGAAGTGCTATCAAAATTGCATCAAATTTCCAAATATTTGAGCTTTTTCAGAATTTTCTTGTCAAGGCTTGTGTTTTGATCACCTACAGGAAGGTGCATGCCCACGCTCAAAGAAGAGCACTCACGCCCGAAAGTTATGAGTGTGCCTTATGGACATGTTTGTGCATTACTAGATGTGCCTATGCCTTGTTGGACGCACCTATGCATCACTAGATTTTTGAGCTTTGTGTGTAAACCACACATGTGCATCAAAGTGTGCGTTGATGCCTCACCAGTGGCGCATGTGCAACTTGACTGTGTGATTTTGACAGAGGTGTGATTCTATATAACTGGATGTACTAACAATAAAATGGGAGTGATCATGCTCTATGGGATGCACTACTACACTAGGAGGCCCCGCAGCACCCGAGGTAAAGTTGGCTCAAATTACAAAATTTCAACTTTTGGTTTTTGTATTCTGTCATTTTTAGGAGTTTATAGTTGTTGTTGCTATCAATTTTATGATTTATAGTAAAGTTCCTAATAAATTTACTTAAGGTTTGGTGGATAATTTTGTTTCATGTTTTGTATGTGTTTGGAATAAGGGTGTGTATTCTCTTCTCTTGCACTTTTTGTGATCTTGAGAACCAAAAGCAACCTTAAACCTTCTTTTGCTAACTTTAAGAGTAAGTAGGGAAACTTTATTATTCATTTGCATGATTAGTTGATTTAAGATCTTTTCATTTGATAAACAACCAATGCTAAAGCTTGTTTACACTCTTCTCTTGCACTTTATGTGATCTTAAGAAACAAAAACAACTTTAGTCCTTTCACTAAAAACACTTAGATTAATTGGGAATAAACCTTTATTTTTACAACATTATGGTGTTTATTTTATTTGCAATATTTTTCATTGTTATATAGTTGGGTTTCTTGTTGTGTATGCTCTTCTCTTGCACCTAGTGTGATCTTGAGAATCAAAAACAACATTTAATTCTCTTTTCATGATATTGTAGATTTTTTTGGATAAACTACTAACTTTGGTATGTAGGACCTAAACGCTTGCTAAAGAAAGGAGGATTTAAAACAAATTCTAACATTCAAGTGTGTTGTAGGTTTCCAAAGGTGGCTCAAAACCAAATTACTTAATCCAAAAGATAAAAAACACACCACTTTGCAAAACACTTTACATCCAGGTTTGGTTAAGAGCTAAAGCTCATCCACTTAACTAGGAGAAACTCCATTTGGCATAAGCCTTAAGCTCACAAGAGGGATGCTCCTAGGAACCCCAAAGTAGTTCACACAAGAGGGAACCTTATGAACGAAATGGGAAAAGTACTCTAAATACCCAATTTACTAGTTCTCCTTGAAATTTTAGAGTCAAAGTTGTTTCCATTACGACCCCAGTGATAATACAAGTGAGTGCACTAGTTGTTTATTGTATTAGAAGGGGATAAAGTAAATTCGAGATACTCCTTGGGAAACCTTGGTAAATCGATCTCGCAGAGATATTTTGTGACAACCTAGGTGAGAGAACCATTAGGAAGCTTGTCGGCTTGGAGCCAATTTTGTCTTAGATATTATACTTGAGAGCTCTCACAAAGTGACAACTTTGTTAGATTTAAACTCTTTTTATTCAAACAAGGGGAAGAATCTCTTAAAGTTGAAACAGCGTGACATTTCATCACAAAACCTACAATGTTTTACTTTTCTCTAGTTTTCATTTTCCCTAAGGCAAAGAGAAATTTTAGTAAAGTATACTTAGTTTGTTTCACCACCATTTGGTCTACCCCTTTGTTCTCTTGTTGCCCATTTTGGGACAAAAGAGGAGCAACATATACAGATAGCGCTAGGAATAATCATGTCCACCACTTTTGTAGTCTACTTGCATGACTAGGTTGCAATGTCGGAATGCAAGTGTTGAAAGTGTGAATGGTACGTACTCATGTCCTAGTAGGCCCCTTGTCTCATACCCATATTGAGACTTATTATCATTCTAGTTAGGTGGTCTTATCATTTTCTTCCTTAGATTTGTTACCTGCCCACATTATAGCCATACAATTGTGATACTTACATCTTGTTTCCATTGTGAAACTTGGTTTAAGTCTCCATATTGTAGTGTTACGTTGCTCGCATGTGTAATAAATCCCTTGATGTACTTAGGCATAATTTTTATTCCAACTTTGTCTTGAGATTTTGAGGGTGTTGACGTTGCATTGTTAGCATTGTGGTAACATAATTTTGGTACTAGAATCTTATTTTTCTTACAAGGCTTGATTGACGTGCCCAAATAGTGTTGTTACGCTACTCACATTGGTAACTTCCATTTTCAGGGACTTAGACATTATTTGTGTCCAAAACTGGTTTTTGTACACCTTGTTGGAGGATCGCGTCAATACTCTCTTAGTATTTAAGTCTTGATTATATTTAAACTTAACCTAGGTGGTAATATTATATTGTCACTATTTGTTCTAAAACATTTCTCGAAAACATAGGGAGTAAACTATTTGTGTGGTTAGACTATAATCGTGTGCTTGATTGTTTTTGTCTAGGTGTTTCTTGTTAGATAGGCCTTGTTAGACATTCTTTATTCTTTGGTTTCCTAGGTTCGTATTGAGCCTTTGGATTTGTGATCATTCTTTGTGATGACTTAATTTCATTACGCTGTGAAAATTTACCTAGGGTCCATTTTTTAAACCTTAGTGCAAACCTTTCACGTTATACCCCCTATTTCAAGTATGCGTACTACAAGAATGGGGTCTCAAAAGTTAGAAGTTGATCTCTTTAGAGGTAAAACCCTATTTTATAGGATTTCATGGTATATCATAGTGGTGGTGAGGATAATTCTCTTTGTGCAGACACTGGAACTCCATTTTTCCTAGTTTAATGATTATATATATATATATATATATATATCGAGAATAAACATGAGGTTCTAAGATGTGTTGTAGAGTTAGGATAAAAGTTACCCTCTACGATTGACCCTTCTCTTCTTGCCTGTATGGTTCATGGGGAAGAATAAATGGAACTTCCTTTTATGAGTGTTAATGATATCTTGAACCTTGGTCATACCTCTTCTTTGGGAAGATGAAATGATGAGGAAATACCCTTTGAAAATGATGGCGATTATCGCATACCTCATGTCAGAGTCCATTGTGAGGACCATGAGGAACATACTCAAAGCATGCACAAAATCCTCCTAATGAAAATCTCAAAGAGGTGCCTACTAAGGAGGTAATGTTAGAACTACAACTCCAAGCTCTAACTCGCCAATTGGTTAGTCTAGCATCACATATAAACAAGGAAGAAATGAAGCCTTTGAAACAAGCTAAACCAAAAGCTTCATACCATGAAATTAGCACCAACTCTCCTCATAGAGAGGCACATAAGGATCCTCATGAGGACTTCTATACAAACAACAAAGGTGGGAATACACATAGATTTAACCCTTTATATAGGCCCACACCACCCACACAAGACCAAATCTTCAATCAAAAATGGTCCACTATGAAAAATTCCCTTCTAGCATTACGGGAAGGACAAACCGATAATAATAGCAAGAAATACCAATTCGATAAATTGTGTCCTTATATGTTTGATAGAGCCATGTTAAAATTACCTTTCCCATGACACTTTAAGCTGTCTAAATTTTGATAAATACAAGGGAAAAGGTGACCCCGATATCATATCAAAGACTTTTTATGGCTTTTCAAGAGGTTGTGTCTAGTGACAATTATCTTATCCGCCTCTTCCCATGGAGTTTAGGATGACATACGCTAGAGTGGTTTATACACATCCCCAAGGGATCCATATCCACATGGAAAAAACTATTGAACACTTTGTACATAACTTCTTTTTAATATAGAGAGTGATTTCGCCATGTTAAATCTTTGTAATGCAAAACAAAGAAACAATGAGAACTTCGTTTCTTTTCTACAATAGTGGAGGGTTAGCTAGCTGCTTCCCTTACTCCATACTTGAAGAAAAGCTAATAACTATATTTGTTACAAACCTCCACCTCGACATCATGTTCTATTTGTAAATGCATTGTGGCAACACATTTGAAGAGGTAATTGAAAAAGGGATTCAAATTGAAAAAGTGTTGTTAGCCAGAGGGACTCTAAATCCCTTTTCACGTGATCATAACGATTCCAAAACTAATGAAAAACAAATTTTGTACCTAATAAGAACAAAAACGTTGTTAATGATGGAATAATAGATTCTAAAAGAGTACAAGCCATTCAAAACCGTGCTCAATTGAAGTTTGCAAAGGGAGCTCCACCTACAGAGTATAAACGTCATGTTTTCACTCCTCTTTCTGACTCAATATCATCAATACTAAAGCAGTTAGAGGTCTGTCAATATGGTTCGATATCCTAAAGCACAACCCTAGGGGATGACACACCTAAACCTGTCATGGCCTAGGGAAAATGAATTTTGTGGATATCACCATGTTAAAGGTCACAAAACTAACAAGTGCTTAAGATTAAAGCATTACATTCAAGACCTAATTGACAATGGTGATATAGAAGTAGATGTTGTCACTCCTACCAAGTCTCCAAACACAAACATGGAGATTTTTAAAGAATATTTCCTTAAGCATAAAGGAAAGGAAAATTTGGATCAGGGACAGTCATCTCAAAATAAGAATACCAATTATGTATCAAATAGAGACCATTTTGATGCCTTAATAGGTTGTGTAGATTCACTTGTTGAGCATGTCAACATGATTAAGATCAGAACAAGAGAGTGTGTCGTGGAAACACAACGAGCTCTCCTTGTCATTTTAGAACCTCCTCCCCCTCCTCCTCAAGAGATTCACTATGATTTGTTAGATTAATTAGAGAAAACAATGGCTAAATCTTAGACCTTCTAAAGATTTCTAACATTCATAAGGACATCCTTTGTAAAACCTTACAAGGATCAAGATTGTCTGTTGATATTGACCCAATGCATTTACAAGTGATGGTAGCGTAAATCACTCCATCGAGAACACATAACCTTTAGCCCCCACGAAGTCCTAGAAGAAAATACCTCCCATAACCTTCCCTTACACATTGAAGTAATAATAAAATGTAAGAAGGTCAAAAGAGTGCTTGTGGATGGTGGATCAGGTCTAAATATTTGTACTCTTAAACTAGTGTGATAGCTAGGGTGCAGAAGTTGACTTGGAGACAAAGGTCATCACCATAAAGGTGTATAACAACCAAGAATTAAAATCATCTACTATGATAACTTTCTCATTAGAGGTAGGACCTATAAATCAGGATACGAAGTTCCATGTCCTAAACTTGGAGCTCCCTTATAACATATTTCTTGGATGCCCATGGATTCATGCCATGTAATTTGTACCTTCCACATACCATTAGTGTTTGAAGTTACATTATGAGGGGCGAGACTCTCACTACTCAGGAGATCCCCAAACTTTTACTCATTACAGAACATTGACATGTTATTTCCCTACTATCTATAAGTGCCCTTCTATAGATATGGTTATTCTTGTCCAATATGAGGCCCTCACTTCACGAGTGGATCCAAATACCTTTTCTCCTAACGATAATGATGCTTCCACCTTAGAAACTCCATTTTTGTATGGGAGATGAAGGTTAGACTAAGCGATTGCAGAGAGTATGATCTACATCAAGCCCTTCTAGTTCATCACATTCCCTATCTACATTAACATATGGTAGGTCGTGTTACAAATTTCAAAGATCTAGGGAGAACTCGCCTTTTGACGCTTTCAATCTCGGAGGATTACTAGAATATGAAAGGATACTCCTAGATAAATCAGTTATTAAACCTCATTTAGCCATCACTTGTGAATTGGGACCAACAACAATATGTATCAATCAACGTGTTTCCAAATGATGAGGATATTTGTGAGTTCCTTAGTATTCGTGATGATATCCCAAGAAATGACCACAAGAAAGTATTCTCCATTCATCTCAATGCATGCACATACTTTAGAGAAGAGGTGGAGTTATGTGGTCACTTAAGTAAAAAAAAAAAAGAATGCAAGGGAAAAAGTTCCACTAAAAATCCTTGTAGAAAGAATAAATCCAAGTCCTATAGCGAAAACCTCTTTGAGACACTTGTGGACAAACAAACAGAAAAACCTATGGATAAGATAGTTGGCCCACTTAAAGATGAGGATTTATTTGAACCACATTTGGTAGAAGAATATCTCAATCTCCCCCGATATGTGCATGGAAGATGAATCCAAGTTACTGGTGGAGGAGATGATAGATATCAACATTGGCACAGAGGAGTTGCCTCGAATGGTTAAGTTAGGAGCTTCTCTCTCATCCAAAGAAGAGAAGAATTTTACATGACTTTTAAGATATTTTACAGAAATTTTCACTTGGTCTTATGTAGACATGCCAGGACTTGATCCTGCATTAGTGGTGCATAATCTAGTTGTACACCTAGATGCCAAGCCCATAAAGCAAAAGCTTGAAATATGTATCCTCGAGTCACCTTACTAGTTAAATGAATGCTAGAAAGATTATTAGAAGTAGGATTCATCAGGCCTATCGACTACTCAAAGTGGATTTCTAATGTGGTTCCAGTTCAGAAAAATCCTGTCAGTGTCGAGTGTGTACCGATTTACGAGATATTCATTCTAAGGATGACTTTCCTCTTCCTAACATCGACATGATTGTTGATTTGACCATTGGTTATGAGATGGTATCACTCATGGATGGCTTCTCGGCTATAACTAAATTAAGATTGTTGAGGAAGACCAACACAAGAAAACTTTTACTAACCCATGAGGGACATTCTGTTATAGTATCATGCCCTTCGGCCTCAAGAATACGGAGTTCTACCTATCAATGGGAAATGACGGTTATCCTTCATCACATGATTAGTGACATCATGGAATATTACATGGATGATACATTGGCAAAAGCAAGGACTTGTGAAGAGCACCCATAAATTTTGTGAAGCATCTTTCAACGTTTAAGAGACTACAAAGTCTGACTAAACCCAAAGAAATGTGTCTTTGGTGTGTTATCTAGAAAATTATTAGGATTCGTTGTGTCAACGAGAGGAATAGAAGTAGATCCGGAAAAGGTTTCCACCATAACAGAAATGCCTCCTCATACCAACATCAAACAACTACAGAGCTTACAAGGAAAGATCCAAGCCATTAGATAGTTTATCTCTCATCTTGTAGACAAGTGTCATACCTTTACGCATCTACTCAAGAAGGATGTAAGTTTTCATTGGGGACCAGAGTAAGTAAATAACCATTCACTTTACTCAAAGACTATCTAGCTAAACACCATGTTCTAATGACGCCCACTACAAGAGAACCCTTGTTACTTTACATCTCTACCACACACTTTGCAATTGGGGCATTGTTATCCCAATATGACAAGGAGCAAAGAGAAAAATTTGTATACTACCTAAGCCGAACATTGATAGCTTATGAGCTCAACTATCCACGAGATAGAAAAGGCTTGCTTGGACATGGTTTTCATCTTTCAAAAACTACGTCACTATTTTATTAACAATAAGGGTAAGCTTATTTCAAAGGTAGATCCATTAAAATATACTTGTTAAAGCCTGAACTCACGAGAAAGATGGCCAATTGGATCATCTTACTTAACAAGTTGTACATTGAGTGCACGTACATCAGAAATCAGTGAAAGGAAAAGTTTTAGCAGATCAACTAGTTGAAGCCCCGCGCACTGTGCACTTGAACCTTTGAGTCTGGAAATCCTAGATGCATCCAAAATGTACCTTAAGGAATATATAATTTGGAAATTATACTTTGATTGCTCCTTTACCTTTCATGGTTCGAGTGCCAGAGTTGTGTTGATCACTCCTATGGGAGACTTGATTCCCAAGCATTCAGACTTGGGTTCTCATGCACAAATAATACAATGGAATATGAGGCCCTTATTGCATGGATGAAACTAGCTATTAAGTGGGATATCAAATAGGTAAATATAATCAGTGATTCCATGTTAATTATAAAATAGGTTACTGAGATGAATACAAGGTAAAAGATAAGAAACTCCTTCCATACAAGAGAATGGTTGATTCTTTAAAGGAGTTCTTTGAGAAGATCACATTTCATAAAATACCAAGAGCACATAACAGAGCAGCGAGATGTCATCGCTATAATAGGTTCCATGTTGAGTATTCCACTAACAACCAACAATATGCCATTCTTTGTTAAACACCTATGAATGCCGGCACATGACATGCCAAAGTCTTATTTGGTGGTGAAGTTGTTAGTCCCTTTTCCTCGTGGTATTGTGACATATTTAATTGCCTTCACAATGGAACCTTTCCCATGGACATTTCCCATACTAAAAATGAAGCCTCATCCCATGTATAGCACTGTTATACCCTACTTGGTGGCACCCTCTTCCATTGAGGCTATGACGATAATAACTGCTACGCTATTTAAACTCGGATGAATCCATCTTAGCAATCAAAGAGGTGCACGAAGGCATATGTGGGGCCCATAGTAATGGGATCATTCTAGTAAAGAAATTACTCGAGTAGGCTACTATTGACCTACCATGGAAAATGATTGTTGTAATTATGTGAAGAAATGCTTATATTGTCGGAAGTACGAAAATTTGATACATGCGTCGTATGATCCTTCAACCTATCATGACACCTTGGTCGTTATCAAAGTGGGGTCTCAATCTTATAGGTAATTTTAATCTTATCTCCTTAGATAGCCATAAGTTCATTATCACTGCTATTGAATACTTTACAAAATGGGTAGAGGTTGTTCATCTTACCTATGTTTAAGGTACCCAAATCTATAAATATATAATGAACCATATCATCTCGTCGACGCGGTATCCCCTCGCCATTATCACCTGACAATGGTATGTCATTTAAGAATATAAATATGAAATTGTTATGCAAACATTTTCAAATATCCCTTAATTTCTCAAACCCCTATTACCCTCAAGGTAATGAACTCATCTATATTATGGAGAAGATGGTGAATACAACAGTTGTAGCTAGAACTTACAAATTCACCCTACCCTTGGGGAATTCGAGAAAATCTATTCAAAATCCTACAAGTGTCACTCCATACTCCTTAGTGTTCGGCACGTGAAGTTGTGCTACCTTTAGAAATCAAAATCCCCTCTTTGTGTATCCAACTCAGAGATTACCTGAATGAAGAAGAGGACTACAGAGTAGCTCAATTGGCAAAGTTAGAGCTATTAGATGAGAAATGACTTCATGCCCTCAATCACCTTAAAGTGTATCGGGATCCAATGCGGCGAAGCTACAATAAAATAGTGATACCTCATCAATTTGAGGTAGGATACTTGGTGTTAAAAGAGAATTAATTCAACACCCCAAGGATCGAGAGAAGAAGGGCAAGTTTGAGCTTAATTGGTTAGGGCCATATATTGTGGTTTCCGAGTTTGGTTCGAGGTGCCTATAAGATTTCCTATTCGGATGGCCAAGAGCTTCAAGAACCCATGGATGCAATACATCTTAAGCGGTTCTACGCTTAGATTTGTGGGGCTCTCAAAATATCAGAAAATTCAAAAAAAGTATAAAAACAGAAAAAGATAAAGATAAATAAACATGCGTGTCCAATAGTGAAAACCATGCAATGGTGGAACTTTGGACAACTCCTTTAGTGAAAAATAGTTTCTGGTGCCACCGGAGGGTCCATTTTTCACAAGCATTTCAGGTCTAGGATTGTGATAGCTTTGTCCTAAGCTAGTCTTAACCATTTTATGAGCTACTTTTCAGTTTGTCCCTCTTGGCCTTGATCCTGTTGATCCTACTTTCTACATGTGAAGGGTTTTCCTTTAAGTATCCCCATCTTAGGGTGGGGTCACTTTGCATCCTCACTTCTTACACATAACATGTGGCATAAAAGCGAAAAAGTAATAGAGAAATAAACAGTGAGTCCAATAGTGAAAACCATGCAATGGTGGCACTTTGGAAAAGTCCTTTGGTGAAAACCGGTTTCCACGCCATTAGAGGGTCCGTTATTCACAATAATTTCAGGTCTAGGATTGTGATATATTTTTCCTAAGCTAGTCTTAAGCTTTGTTGTCTAAGCTACTTTTGAACTGTCCCTCTTGGCCTTGATTCGGCCGATCCTAATTTCTACATGTGAAGGGTTTACCTTTAAGTATCCCAATTTTAGCCTAGGGGCAACTTTGCATTGTCACTTCTTACACACAACGCATGGCATTCTACCCTTGTACATCCCATCTAATGTTGGGGGCATCCACATTTCTTCGTTTCCTATATATAACTTCAGAAAAATGTTTATAAAAACATCAAAAACATTCAAATAACTTGTTGAAAATCCCAAAACATCAAGATATGTTAGTAAAAAAACTCAAAACATTCACATACATTTCGTAGAAAACTCAAAAACAATAGAATATTGTCTCGAGATAAGACCAAAAAAATGTTTCAAAACTGTCCCACATAAATAAATTAGTAGTTTGCTTACTTTAGTTGTTGGTTTGTATAAGTTTTCATTGCATTGCTTTTTTGTTTGATGTAAGTTAAGTTGGATTCATTTGCTTATTTAGATTGAATGTTACTTTAATCTATTAGGCATTACATTGAGATCATTTTATCTTGCATACTTGTATATAGTTGTGTTGCTTTGATTAGATTTGGTTAAATTTGTGTTTGCTTGTGCAGTTTTTCATCACATCACATCATCATATCATCTATCATCACATCTATACATGATATATCGATAAAAGCTAAGCTACGTAATCATGAACATGAAAATTGCACATGTATGCTAAACTAACATCATATAATATCTCCAATAGGGGAAAGAGGGACCACCTTATCTCCCCCTTGAACATAGACCATATTAAAAACGTGGATTAAATATTTTATCTCATATACAAGAAATGCTAAGAAGTACAACACAAAGTATCTCATAAACATACAAAGTTATATAATCATATGTTACTTAGTAATGTAACAACATATGATACAAATGTAAACTCATGATAAGCATATAGATTACACATGATATCCCATACAAAATTGTGATACATCAGCAATCCATCAATCATCATACATTTGTAAATAATAAATGTACGTGTACAAAATCAATGTGTCTCAATATATATCAAAAACAAAAATCCATCATGGGCATGGATAAAAAATGTGCCTTCATCACGAGGCATAGTAAAAAATAGTATATAGCGTACATATGTACAAAAATGTGCCTTCATCATGAGGAATGATAAAAAACATATACATATACATCAAGGCGATACACCAAAAATATACATCTAGTACATTAATAATAGAGTCAACCATGACTCAAGCCCTCTCTAGAATTGCTCGGTATGGATCTTCCACTAGGTGGTGGAATCTAAGGTGTTGAATATGCGGAAGGCACTACACCATGTTGTGATGGCCCATACTTGCTCTAAAGCATGTTTTCCTAAAGGACCCTGTACGGATCACACTAATCGTGATGGCCTCTATGATCTAGAATGATACACGCTTGTCGAGTTTTCTAGATGTATTAAGGAACTTTCTACTTGGTCGAACAGTTGCATAATAATGCATCTTATAATATGTAGCCTCACATGCTAGAGTATCACTATGCCCAATCACGAGTTGTACTCTTGAAGTAGTGCCTACCTGTTGAAGCACGTCACGCTCCGCTCTCGCAGTAGACAACTCTATCCACAACTGGGCTCTGTCTGCCATAGCCTAGTCCCTCTCTACCCGTAGTTATAGCATATATACGGTCACCTGATCTCTCTATCATGGCATACACTCTCTCTGTCTTGGCCTAATCTCACTTTGTGATGAGTTGATCCCTCTCTACTATCACTTGATCTCACTCGACTCCGAGTTGATCTCTCTCGAAATTCATATGAAGTTGGAGGGCTACAACCTCTTGTAACCCTTCTGTTATAAGGAAGCCACCTACCCACCAACCTATATATTATCCTCCATCTGCTCTCCACCTCTATCATCTCCTCCATCTCTTGGTGGACTATGTGGTGGAATCATGTCCGGGGGTGATGGAAGTGCCTATGGCGGTTCCGTAATGGAACCTAAAGTGGCATCCATACTAATAAAGGTTCTTATGGCTGCATTACAACCAGGGAAAATTTTAGTTGTGAATATTCGTAGTTTGGAGAATAGTAGAATTCTAGGACTTTGATTTTGGTGAATACTATAGTAACGGAATTACCAGGTGTTTTTAGAAAATCTTATAAACAATAATCTATCCCATCTGAGTCGCCAAGGAATTTCCAATCCCAATGTATATTTTTATACTAAATCGTTGTGTGATCACCACACCGAGATTTGAAAACATTAATGTTTCACCAAGAAATCAACGTGTCGAGATTTAAAAACATTAATGTTTTCCAAGAAATCGATGCGTCGGGATTTGAAAACATTAATGTTTCGCCAAGAAATCTACGGAACCTTATTTGGCCAAGAAAACATTTCTAAAATTTTCCCAATATATAAAAAGAGGTGATGTTCTCTGTGATTTTCCAATTTGAGTATTTGCGAAGTAGTAGAAATGGATTTAGTGAATCGGCATATTGTAATTTGCTTACAAAATTTCAGATAAATCTAGGTCTTGTCAGCACCCGGCTAGTGCGTTGCAGTTTACATCCTAGAAGCACTTACTGCAAGTGAGTCCTCAATCTATTTGTGACATGTTTTCTTTCATGTCGCACTGCTTTATCTGTGATTCTACCTTTGTAAGTTATTACAAAGCATGTACATCCTCATCCTCATAACCGTTATGATTTTTTATGTCATCTAGAATAGTCCTCCACTTGCAAAGAATCATAACTAACATCTCCACGATTGATGCTTTGTATATTCCTTGCTTTATCAGTGTATCATCTTTGAATCTTTTTGTTAATGTTCTCTCTTCTACAAAGTGTGTGTGTGTGTGTGTGTGTGTGTGTGTGTGTGTGTGTGTGTGTGTATGGTTTCACTTTCCATTTATTCCACGACTAATACCATGACCGTTTATCACTGTCCACTGACACTACCTCGTCCCACAGTGGACCCAAAGGATATATAAAATGTGGTACATTCCACAGGTTTCACGTTCACCAGGGCATTTCCTTGGGAGACTGATGGAATGATGACACATGGCATAGACCTCCCGGGAGTGAGGACCCATTCTCGCGAGGTTCGCATCTGCCGGGAGGATTTGGTAGGGAATGGGAGGTTAACGAGAATCTTGACAAAAAATAATTTACAAAAAAGAGACCATCTTGAGATGTCTAAAATGAAAAACTCAAGAAATGTAAAAGGGAAAAAGTTACAACAATGAACCAAAATCTAGATAATTAGCATTTAGAAAAATAAGATACAAAAATAGCAATTGTGGGAAAAGTACAAACATCTTGTCACAAGCATGCTTCTTGTTACCACCATTTTCCTCACTGTGATGTACTTCAAACTTTTTAAACCATGGAAACATAATGTATTGAATGGACTCTAAGCATGGATTTCCTTCAACAATATGAGGAGCACAAATTTTTTTCTTTATCTTCACATTCACTTATGGCACTACCTATGAAAATAATCATGTTATAAATCCATCAAAAATTGTATAGTAATACTAATTTTCTTTTATTAATGTTGAGGTAAAGTTGGAATCTATCTTTCCACAGCAAGAATTTTCCAAAAAGAATGTAGGGGTTTACACCACCTCTTCTTCCTCCATGAATATTGCAGAAGTGGGATCACTCTTCGACATATTTTATTGTCCTTGTCGTAGTCCAGACAACATGTCTATAATATTTAATATAAAGGAAAAACATCAACATCCGGGGATATTTTTAATTCATGCATCCTTCAAGTTTCTTTAACTCATTTTCCAAGTAGTAACACGACAGTATACAAAGAATACCCTTATCATGATTGTATCATATGTGAAATGTCATATCAAAGCATTCAAGATTCTCTTAAAAATAATGATACTTTAGTTGTCTTTGAGGCATTGACATTTCATTGTCAAGCCAAAGAACCTTGCATACATTCTCAACATTAAATTCACAGTCTCATACCACAACGAGTCATAGATGGAAGACCATATATTTTGTTTCAGCTCCTTTGGAATGATGAACACTCTTGGTAATCCAATATGACAGACCTCATACCTACGATGAATCAATATTTTTTTCATGAGCAGATGCACACCTTATTTGGCTTGATGAAAACATTTAGAACCTCTATACAAAGGGACAAACCTCTATACATTATGACCGAGATCGATCATCGAGACTCCTTTGTTAATAAACTAAAGACATATCATACCTTGGATGAATCAATGAACTTAGAGTCCTTCACGAGTAGATACATACTATACTTTGATTTCAAATTGAGAACGTATAATCGAGATCGCCTATTTCATGTTTGATTCGCTACAATAGAGACTTCTTATCACTAGAGTGTCTTATCATTAGAGTGTCTTTGGCTACTCAAAAAAATCATTTAAAATTTTAAATTGCTTATTCTCTTCTCAAACCTCTGATACATCTTCAATTTTCTTAATGTATGCTCTAATTCTTATTATACTAATGTAACACTCTTGCAAAAAGTAGTACATGTTAAGTGACACAACATTATTTTTCTTTATACATATTTCTCATGTTGATATGTTTGTGCCCATATCAATATCATTTAGGCTAACACGTTGCATCTTTTTCTTTCAATTCTACAAGATTCACCGATTTAGCAAAATGGCACCTAGACGGGACACTCACTCTCGGGAAAAAATGTTATTAAAACCCCTCCCGATAGTGGTACTTGGCATTCAAAAAATAGCATATTATTTTGAGAAACCATCTAAGGAAACCAATCCATCTCTAGTAGGACCATCACAATCAAGGGATACTGATTACATTCAAAATGAAACTCGGAAGTGTTCATTTTTTATTTTTCCTAATGTTGTTAATGACACCAACAATGAAATGCCTCCTTGAGGGCATTCCATTAAATGATGTTGAGTTTGAAATTGTACCAACTGCCCAATTGAATGAAAATGACACTACATCACCTACTAGTTCCCAAATGAATGTTGGAGGTGAAAATTCTGGCAGTGGCAGTCAACTAAGTATAAATTCCACCAAGGCAAATACTCAGTGGACACCTATTTCTAGAAGAAAGAGAAAGGAAAGAAAATGGGACTTGGGAAGGAGTTTTAGGTTAGAGTGGGTTTCTAAGTTTCCATTTATTGAACCTATTGAAAATGAGAATAAAGTTGAACCTCCCAAAGAATACAAATGTACAATCTGAGTGGAGATTGGGTAGGGACAAGTGATCTCGAAAATCAAATTTAACTAGCAATTATGCACACACTTAACTTTGCTTTGTATTGATTTTCGATATAAAAATTGACTATTATAACCTTTTTGTATTTTTAATAAAGGAAATAAAACTGAAAGTATTGTGTAAAATTAGAAAATATAGAGATGAATCACCAGAAAATTGACACAGGAATTGATAATAGAGTTCGGCACTTGTGGCCTATGTCTCCGGGTCTAGTTGAATGGGACCGATCTATTAAAATATTGAAAATAAATATTTACAAATATTTCTACAAGAATATGATCTTCTCATCACATTCCTCTACCAAAAATAATAGGAGTCACTTTTACATCACCTCAAAATTCCTTCTCTAGCTCAAGTTATGAGCAAAACAATATTTCACACAGTCCCGATGCCCTTCAAATACAATAACACCCAATTTATAATGTTTATCACATCCGTGCCATAGCGGTCAAGAGCTTATCCTTTTAGCTTGGAGACCCACATTTGGTGCATTGAGGTAGTTGGAGCGCTTTATATGGTAAGGGAAATGCGTTATTTGTTGGCTTAGAGCCATGTTTGACTGCCATGCTATGTGGAAGGGATGTTTAACGCTGACATGTGAGGTGGCTATGAGGAATTTGTGGAGAATAGATAGTATATAATGCGTGGCGTGTTTGTAAATTAATATGTGTGCAAATTTAATGGGATTTAATATTATCTCTTTACAAATATAAACATGAATAATCCCATATGCATCCCGTAATTACAAACTGAAGCAAATATATAGAAACTTTGTAGTATAGATGTGAAGTGAAGGAGGCCAAGACACCCATATTGTCCACATGGCTAATGTTGATTGGTCCACATGTGCATGCATCATCTCTACACATAGTACTGAATTTTCCAGTTGCCGAAAATTTTAGCGAGCCATAAATTTTGCATACGAGCTCTATTTCCTACAAACAAGATATCGTCGAAATCATCTAATTTTTCTCCATGCCATGGAACTAACCGCAAATGATTATGAGAAGATCTTAGATTGGTGTTTCTCGGTGAGGATCCTCTGGATCATTCCTCCCCACTGAGAAAATTTTGGACCCCAAAAGTCAACTTAATTGGTGAATATGTGAGGGTACAACTCCCTCACCTTGCTTAGATGCTTGCCTTTGAACCCAACATGAAGATACTCAATGTCACCCCTTTGCGAAGTTCTTACTTTCCTATCCAAAAATGATGTCTTCCTATAACTCATCAAGATACTCAGGAGCACAATCATTAATGGAAGGCATTATGTTAGCATCATCATGATCAACAATCATAGGCAGTTCATACAATCTTAAATTCTCAACATTTACAATTGAGTAGATTTGCATATATGGAGGTAAATCTAACTGGAAAGCGTTGTTACCAATTTTTTCCAATATTTGGAATGGACCATACCGTATAGGTTTCAATTTTTTACCTTCACCTATCAACCTTTCCTTGCTAATGTGAAGCCAAACTGAATCACCAACTTTGAACTTGTGATCAATTCTATGTTTATCATGTCTTCCTTTGTACTTAGCCTGACTTTTCTCCAATTTTTCACAGACATATTGATGAACTGTTGTATTCTCTACACAAATCTTTTAGCCTTGTCAGAATCATTTGAACCATTAACAATAGTTTCATGTCCAAAATATACATCTAGAGGAGAATTAGGTAGATATCCATAACAAGTCTTGTTGTAGCAGACTCAAGCACTCTGGATGCGGAGTCGGGCTTCTAGGTTGATCACTCTAGCATCCAGTGTGATTGCACAACATGGAAACCTCTCTCCAAGCGTGGGGACTTGTGAAACTGAGAGAGGAATCTCCAGATTAGAGGTTGGTTCCTTAAACTCCTCTGATTTAGATCTATATTTTGCAAAACTACAGAGGTTTAGATCCTAATCCTATTCTAACTTGTAAGGGGACAGGGGTAGAAGTGCAAAAATTGAAACTAACTAAAGATGGTGATGCACTAAAAGGAGTGGTGAAACATATTTGTCATGAAAATAGACACAGACAAAAGTTCACAACATAAAACATACACAGACTGATAATGTATAATTTAGTATCTGAAATCAAGCAAATAATACAAACAGAGGATTGAAACCCATTCACAGAGCTTGCATTATCATTTCAATGTCAAAAACACGCATTACACCCTCAGAGAGGTAAAAGAAAACTGTTAAAATACTTGGAGAGGTCTGATCCTTGCATCAATCACTTGCTGGAGGTGAAAGAAGAAGTCTGCTATGCCCAAAAATGTTCCCCCTTTGAAATGAGCCAAATCTGGCTTTTTACATTGCATGGGTCGAACCCAGGAGACAGAAAACGTACAAAGGCATGGGAGCCCATTCTTTCTTGACTACAGGTTCATTAAAATGACATGGGGACATTACAAACCCATACCCTATCACTTTGAGCGGATTACGGAGAATGCGACCCATTCTGCATTAAATCTGGTCGCTGGAATGTCATTTCTGGCCATGAACACGTGTCAGAGCCGTTTCTCAATTTTCTCCCTCTAGAATGCTCCAAAACACAAGATTGACCCTGGAATCATGTAGAGAATTTCACCAGCTTTCCGTTGATATAAAGAACGTGCAAATCCGAGCTCTGGATCGAAAGTTATGGCGATCTGAAGATTTAGGGCACAAAACAGGCGAAAACGTGTTTTGAAATCTTTCCGCGCTTCTGCCACCTGGATGACACATGGCACGTGCTGATTGGATGAGAAATTCTCTCTCCTCTACCTTTCGTAGGCTTTCCTTTTGAAATTTGCTTGTGGGCCCCTTAAACTTGGACACGTGGCGCTATTTCATTGGTTCGGGTCAGTGCTCGAAACCTCGCCCTTTGACTTTTGGACTGCCTCCCTTGCGACACGTGTCATGATCTGGTTGGTTCTCGGCCCTTTCGGCTCCTTCGCACCCTTCGCGTCCATTTGTCCCGGATGTCCCAGTGCTTCGTGGGACAAATTCTTCGGTTCCCCCGATCCGGCCGATTCGCGTCTTTTTGTCCCACTTGTCCCACTTTGTTTCGGACTGAAGTTCCCCATTTCGGCCGATCCGGCGGTTCGCGTCTTTTTGTCCCACTTGTCCCACTTTGTTTCAGACTGAAGTTCCCCATTTCGGCCGGTCCGGCCGGTTCGCGTCCGTCACGTACTTCTGGCCCAATTGTCCCAAATGCTTCACGGGCCGCCTGGAGGCTTTTCGGCCGATCCGCGCCTAGATGTCCCAAATGTCCCGACTGCCCCTAGGACTAGGACTTAGCCAATTTTCACAATTTTTTCTGGCCCAAGCTTATTTTCTGCAACTTTTCGCATTTTCTCAGAGCTTGCTCCTTCCTTCTTCGGCCAGGGGAGTTAGAAAAATATCTGAGGGAACCTTAGAAACATGATTTTTTCCCCGAATCAATCCATTTGCCTGGGACTTGAGAATTCTGATGCATGTTATCAAATTAGCCACAGTGGTGAATTTAGATAACAAGTCTTAAATGGAGACTTCAAAGTAGAAGAATGTAGGGCATGGTTATAAGCATGTTGCACATAATATAGATGTTCATCCCATAATTTAGGATGTTTACCACAATAGCCCCTAAGCAAATGTACCACTATGTGGTTTACAACCTCTGTTTGACCATCGGTATGTGGATGAAAAGTAATGCTCTTTTTAAGTTTTGTGTCCATTAACCCCCACAATGTTGACCAAAATTCCCCAAGAAATCTAGAATCCCGATCAAATATAATTGAAGTAGGCAAACCAAAATGAACCCAAACAAACTGAAAAAATAAATGTGTAGTTCCTTCACCAGTTATTTGTTTAGTACATGGAACCAACACACACATCTTGCTAAATTTGTCCACTACCACATATAAGTAATCATGTTTCTTTCGTGTCATGGGCAAGCCTCCTACAAAGTCCATGGAAATAATTTCCCAAGGCCTTGTTGGAACAGGAAGAGGAGTGTAAATTCCTAATTTCATGTTGCTTGGCTTGCTCGTGGCACAAAGAACACATCCTTTAATATACTGGTTACATGTTCATGCATTCTAGGCCAATAACAATATTTCTATAAATGTGCAATTGTTTTACTAACACCAAAATGCCCATAAATAAGAGAAGTATGTGCTTCCCTAATCATATGCACACATTCATTTTCTGGAATGCAAAGTTTACCATAATGATATAACAATCCATCATGCAAATGATAATCTTTTTCCCCTACTTATTTCCCACTTACTAGATCCTCATACACTTCTCTAAAATCAACATCACTAACATATTCTTCCTTATAACTAACATGAGCCAAAGAACTATGTTGTAAAAGAATAGATGCAACAATAACTGGAGGTCTAGATAACATGTCTACAACCTTGTTTTGAATACCTTTTTATACCTTATTACAAGATGAAATTGTTGCAAAAACCCCATCCACTGAAATGTCTAGACTATTGTAACTTGGTTTGTGTTTGTAAGTACTAAAGCGGTTGATGGTCAAGTATGTATAATTGTTTCTTTTCTCATTAAACAATGCTTCCAATTTTTAACACTCTGAACCAAAGCATATAAATCTTTACCATAAGTTGGATAGTTTCTTACCACACTTGTGAAGGTTTCTGAATGGTAACATACAGGTCATTTGTTCTGCATCAAAATTGCCCCATTGCATAATCACTAGCATTTGTCTCAATCTCAAATGAATGTTGCAAATCTAGAAATGCCAAGATCGGAGTGGTACTTATTTTCTCTTTCAGTGTATCAAAAGATTTTTGTTGTTTTCCTCCCCCTTTGAAATACCTATTTAACACTTGTCAAAGCATGCAAAGGAGATGCAATATATGAGAAGTTAGAGATGAATTTCCTCCAGTACTGAATTGCACCTAGAAAACTCCTAACTTCTGTCACATTAGTGGGTCTAGGCCATTTTACGATAACCTCTATTTTTGCAGGATCAATTTTCAATTCACCATTTCCTATAACATAACCCAAGTAAATTAAGGATGTTTTCCCAAATTCACATTTTGACATCTTCAAATAAAATTTTTCTCTCCTTAATGCATCTAAGACTTTTCGGTGTTTAACATGTTCATCCCATAACTTATTGAAAACAAGAATATCAACTAAGTAGAAAGTAATTAAATAATCAATGAATCATCTAAAGATATCATTCATAACTCTCATGAATGTTGTCGGTGCATTGCACAATCCAAAAGGCATTACTAACCATTCAAACAATCCTTGTTTCGTTTTAAAAGTAATTTTTCAAACATCACCTTCTGCAATTCTTACTTGGTGATAACCACTTCTTAAATCTAACTTAGTGAAATAAATTGCATTCTTTAATTGATCTATTAAATCATCTATTCTAGGAAGAGGGTGACGATTCTTTACCGTAATCTTGTTTAAAGCACGAAAATCAACACACATTCGCCAAGTGTCATCTTTCTTTGGAACCAATATAATTAGTGAACCACATGGGGATGTAATTGGACAAATTATACATTGAGCCAAATTTTTCATTACCCGCCTCTTCCTCATTCTCTACTACTAACAATCTATACATTCCGATATTGGGAAGAGGTGCATCCTGAAGCAAATGTATCTAATGTTAAACCCCTCTTTTGGGAGGTAGACCTTGTGGATCCTGAAAAACATCATCAAAATTAGAAACAATTTTTACCAATTCATTCTTATGTTTTGGATCACAATCCTCAAAATCCATCTCATGTTCTTTCTCTTTGGCTTTGACCACCATGAGTACAAAAATTTTCTTGAGTTTACAAGCCTTTTCATTTGACCTGTAGTAACCAAGGATAGATTGCTCTTTTCACGGTGAGCTCTAACAATAAACTCAATTCCATCCTTTACAAGTAAATATTTATTTTCTTCCCTATAGAAGATTACTTTATGATCATATAAATAAGGGTTGCTCAAAAATACCCCACAAATATCCAAAGGAACTACATCCAATTCAACTTCATCTATAAACTTGTCTGTAATGGAAAATCTAAAAGTACAAGTTTTAGTTACATGTAGTTTCACATCATCACAAACCCAACCCAGTGGATAAGGCTTAGGATGTGGATTAGTTTTGAGTCCTAATTTCTTAACAACCTCCTTAGAAATTAGATTAGCTTGAGATCCACTATCAAAAAGAGTATCAATTTTTGTATGTTTTGAAATTACTCTAATGTGGAAAAGCTCATTCCTTTTCTTATCATCATGTATAGTTTGTTTACTAGAAGAAGATGCAAAATTTGTAGTACTATTGTTGGAAATTGAAAGAGTTGGTTTACCTTGAAAAATCATAGCTATGATCTTGGTTTCATCACCTGAATCAGACCCAAGATCATGAACTGCAATGTTTGTTTTCTTTTCTTTTCCTTTCTTAACCATCCATTTAGGATTCATTTCAAGATGTAATTTCCAACACTTAGACTCATCATGGTTCTTTTTATAATGATTGCAAAATGGTTTTTCATCTTCCTTCTTAAAGAGAGTTTGTCTTT
Source organism: Taxus wallichiana var. yunnanensis (assembly GCA_018340775.1). NCBI lineage: Eukaryota > Viridiplantae > Streptophyta > Pinopsida > Cupressales > Taxaceae > Taxus > Taxus wallichiana. Next base: position 808,280,906 of record CM031240.1, on the reverse strand, counting down.
TGCTTACCCTTTCCTTTTCCTTGTTCTTTCAAACCTTTTCCTTCGGATTGCTTATTCTTTTGTTTAAAAGAAGAGGAAGAAGACTCCTTTGTCATTTTCCCTCGTGCTTCCAAATGGGTTGCTTGAACACACACTGCATCAAGATTAGTAGGACCTAAAACAAGAATCATATGCCTTAGGTAACTATGCAATCCACCAATATATTTAAGCAATGTTTCTTATGTGTTTAGGGAAATTCCAAGAATTAGAGCCCTTTTCCTAAATTCTTATGTGTAGTCTTAAACACTTTATCCCTTAGTTTGTCTTAATGTTTTCCAATCCATCATAGCTTGTTTCTTGTAACCAAGAGGATAAAATTTTTGTCTAAGATTTGAAACAAAATCATACCAAGAAACGATTTCATTACCTTCGGTTTCTTTCACTTCCGAAGGTTACTTTCCACCAAATGAGTGTTGGGCCACCCATTCGAAGAGTTGCCAAATGAATCTTTGCTTCATCATCCATAATTTTTTGAACCCTGCAATATAACTCTATCTGCTTGATCTAGTTATCCAACTTCTCTGCATTTAGCTCTCTAGTATACATTGGCAATTCAAACTTGATATCTAACTTTAATGAAGGAAAATCATATTTTAAAGGTTCACCTTTAGGAATATCAGAACTAGAGATTTCTTCTTTTTACCTCCTCTAGTTCCATTTTCCCTTTGTCTATCTTTGTACATTTCCTCCAACATTTCCTTCATCTGTAGGAATGATTGAAGAAAGTCTTCTTCCTCTTGATCCACCATTATAGGACTTTGAGATCGTCTTGTACCAATTTCAGGATCCCTTTCTACTAGTTCTCCTTCACCCAAGTCTTAGACTCGATACCTTGTTAATTTTCAACACAACTTTAAAAAACCATTAATCTGATCCAAAAACTAGTCAAAACCAACTCGATACGGTGATCGAAAATCAAATTTAACTAGCAATTGTGCACACACTTAACTTTGCTTTGTATTGATTTTCGATATAAAAATTGACTATTATAACCTTTTTGTATTTTTAATAAAGGAAATAAAATTGAAATTAATGTGTAAAATAAAAAATACAGAGATGAATCACCAGCAAATTGACATAGGAATTGATAACGGAGTTCGCAATTGTGGCCTACGTCTCGAGTCTAGTTGAATGGGACTGATCTATTAAAATATTGAAAATAAATCTTTACAAATATTTCTACAAGAATTTGATCTTCTCATCACGTTCCTCTACCAAAAATAACAGGAGTCACTTTTTACATCACCTCAAAATTCCTTCTCTAGCTCAAGTTATGAGCAAAACAATATTTCACATAGTCCTTGATGCCCTTCAAATACAATAACGCCCAATTTATAATGTTTATCACCTCCATGGCATAGCGGTCAAGAGCTTATCCTTTTAGCTTGGAGACCATGGTTCAAGTCCTTCCAAGCGCATTTTATGGCTATGTAAAGGGATTTAATCCCACATTTGGCGCATTGAGGTAGTTGGAGCACTTTATATGGTAAGGGAAATGCGCTATTTGTTGGCTTAGAGCCATGTTTGACTGCCATGCTATATGGAAGGTATGTTTAGCACTCGACATGTGAGGTGGCTGCAATCTCGTAATTGCAAACTAAAGCATATATATACGAGAAACTCGGAGTATAGATATGAATCGAAGGAGGCCAAGACACCCATATTTTCCAAATGGATAAAGTTGATTGGTCCACGTGTGCCTGCATCATCTCTGCACATAGTACTAAATTTTCCAGTTGCCTAAAAATCTTAGGTTGCCATAAATTTTGCATATGAGCTTTGTTTCTGCAAACAAGATATCACGAGAATCATCCAATTTTTATCCATGCTATGGAACTAACCACAAGTGATTATGAGAATATCTTATATCGGTGTTTCTTGGTTAGGATCCTCTTGATCAACAAGACAATGTAATTTAAGTTGGATACTATTGAGAAACATGTAGGAAAGATATATGAAAATATAATTATAGATGGTGTTGAGAAGAATGTTGCCAGATGGAAAATTGCATATGATTATTTACATATTAGGTATGAAAAATAATTTTAAGAGCACAATATAAATGAAAGAATAGTTACATTTGAATTGGAGGGATAATTACCTCTCAATTCAACAAGATCGTTCAAAACAATCTTTTGGGTAAAAAAATTCACCTAGCTATTATTTTTCACATTTTGAAAAGAGGTCGTCCCATAACATATTTTCCTAAACAAAATAATATGTTGTCTTTCCTTGGTTTCCCACACTTTCCTCATTCTCGCTGGTGAAAAAGTAGTAGTTGGGATTGGGAAAAATGCCTAGCTATGGTTGAGAAAGAAGACTTAAAAGAGAAATTGAAGCCTACACGATACATATCTTTGTTTATTGATGAGATTACAATAGTAGATAATATTTCTTGGGTATGTATGCATGTGTATATTGTTGAGCATTCTCATGAGACAACCTTACTTACTTTCCATTCACAAGATGAGAGATAACTCCAATATTGAACACCTTTGTGAGTTGGTGATAAAAAGTTTGAAGGATATCGGTGACATCGATGATATTGCAACTGCATCAAAGTTTGTATGTGTTTTAAAGATGAGGCATTTGTAATGCAAGGTCATTATAATGGCATGTGTGTAAGACTCCAAACATCTCATTACCCTTATATGATTGACACTCATTGTATGGCTCATAGAATGAACCTAGCTTACACAATAGTTGGAAAATTTAAACCTGTAACAAAATTTGAAGACCATGTTCGAGAGGTGCATGTTTATTTCTACCGTAGTCCTAAGAGGTTCATGGAATTCCAAATATTTGTAGAAGGAATAAAAATGGGCATAAAATGTTAAAATATGTTGACACCAGGTGGATCTCATTATACCAACCGATTCGTAGGGTGTACGAAGAGTATCAATCCTTATTAGGAGTGATGTGGCAGAATCACGTGGAAGTGCAAAAGGCCCAAGATTTGATACATCATTTGACTAATATAGAGTCATCGCTAATGTTGTGTGGTCTCCTTCCCATGTTGGAAGAAATGCATCATTTAATTAAACAAGCATAGGAAAGAACTATCTATATTGTTGATTTTTCTAGTTTGAGGAAACGAGTTTTTATAACAATACAATATTTATATCTCAATGAAATTTCTTTTCTGGGTCCAATGTTTAATGGTTGGAATGATTTGATAAAGATTGGAAATGCAAGTAGCTTTTTGAAGCTCAACTTGTTCGGGATATATGTGCTTCTATACGTGGATATGAGATACTGATGTACATGTTTAAAGTATTAACAAATAAGGTTGAGGAGGTAAAAGTCACAATGTCATTATTTGATAACATTGTATCATCAACAAGGGAGAGGTTAAGAGAAATTGCAGCGTCCCTACTAGAAGAAATAAGGGAATGATTTAGAAGGGATGCTTTACTTGAAGAAATGGTTGTAGTAAATCGACCTTTTGGAATCTTGTCCAAAATGAAAGACATATGTAGGAAGACTACTTCAAGAGGTTGACTACATTGATTCAACATTTTGTAAGCCTATTTATATCAATGGAATGAATATTGCATGTATTTTAAGCAAGGATAGTTTGAATTCTCAATCTCATGAATTCGCTAACCGCAATGATTCAACCATTAAAATATTTGGATAATCCCTTACAATGTGGAGCAATAACCCAACTATGGAAAAAAGTTGGGGTGAGTACTATTTTATAGCAAACCATGTCTAATTTTTTCTCATTGGCTGATATATGTCAAATAATGATTTTGGGTTCAGTTGAAGATGAGATAATTTTTATGTGCCTTGGCCTTTATAAAGTCAAAATTGCGAAACAAGCTTGACAAAAATTTGGAAAATTGTTTGAGAATTTATACATCACGCATTTAAGCGGATAATTTTCCATACGACAAGGCTGCGCAAGTATGGAAGTCGATTACTAAAAGGAGAGGGGCTAAAAACAATGGCACAAATATAGCAAACGACCCTATTGCAGCGAGTTGATTGTCAAGAAAGAGAGAGTCGAGTCTTAGATATCTCGGTGAATCAAATGATAAAGATGATACAAGTCAATCAAGTTGGAAGCTTCTATTGGTGGATATCCCATGATATAAATGTTCATATAATAATTAACATATTCAAATATTAAGTACATTTTCGAATCTCAAATAAGGATTAACACTCACCCCAAACTTACATGTGCTTAAAGGTAATCATATTTATTCCATTTCCATTTTGATTGCGAAACATTACAAAGTCATGTTTTAATGAGTATTTAATATATTTCACATGCAATGTTGTTGATCTCTTTTATAGAAAGCATATTGAATGCACCCCAAACTTTACAAAGCAAACTACAAAGCTAAACAAGGAAGGATAACACCATTGCCACCTAATTAGCTAGGGCTCTAAGTCTAGGAATGTAACATTAAGATAGAAGCTTAAAAGAATGCCTAATTAGTATGGAAACAATGCAAAAACTAACTAAACATGCCTACTAATATGATCAATTACCTAACATGGGCCTAAATAGACCTAAGGGGAATCAAATGGTTATGGTTGCTACTCAAACAATGGTGAAATGACTTGTTAAGTCACTTTAGATTATTCATCTACTAACCTTGTTGAAGGTTTTAAGCAAGGATTGGACTTGGCTTAGAAATCATATGTATTATATGAGATGCAAACCAAAATATGGTGTGTGTATGTGTTAAATATAAAGGAATGAGGTGCACCCTTTTATAGATTTCCTTTTGGGATAAACTTGTATTTTGTGCATGTGGGACTAAAATCCAGAAATTAGATTAGAATTGTTAATCATGATTAGGCCTTGTTAATCATAATTAGTGAGCTGTCAAATGATTAAGAGGTGTGGAGCCTTAATCAACCGCTTAGGGTCAACTAGGAGGCTAGGATAAGCTTTTGAATCTTGTTGAGATGTTGTGGAGGTGAATGGGGTGATTTTGAGTGGTTGGAAGAGGGGTTTAAGTCAATACTAGGGTATATTGACCAAAACAAGGGCAAAATAGGCTTAATTAGCTTATAAACGCTAATTGTCTATTTTGAAGAGGATTTTGACTTATGATTCGTCGTAAAGTGGCATCCTGAATGTGAAAGAGGTTTGGTGATCAACGAAGTTCTTGTTAACTGACCAAAGTGGCAAAAGCGTTAGTTAATTAGCGAAAACCACTAATTATAACAGGTTTGGCAAGAATGAGAGTGATTTGCATGCGTTTGGCAATAAGATTGCAAAAGTAGAATTTAGGTGTCTACACATACATCACGGTTGGTTGGCTATTAAATCACAATGCATTTACATTATTATATACTTTAGGCATATAAGAGTTGTGGTGCATAATTCGAGATAGAATAAGTGGCTTTGCTTGAATCATTCTTGAAATGAAAATTTAAAAATAACACTATTCCTCATTTAACTTGCTTGAGTCATGCCTTATATGAAAAAATTGAAGATTGTCATTGAAACAAATGGAAAAAATTTCAAAATGGACCTAAATACACTAAAGACTAAAACCATGCACATATATATTTAACTTGTGCACCTCTTTGTAAAAGTTTGCTTCAACCACAAACAACCTAAATATCACATGTTTATTAATACAATAAACATAAAGATAACTCTAGTCTATTAATAAGATAATTTACTATTTTTATCCATGACCATGATTTCCTCCCAAATAATAGAAACAACAAAACAAAACCGCCACTTCAACTTGGAATCGGGGTCCATAACTTTAACAAATTATATCATCTTTTGTAACATGTTCCACTCTTCATCTGTTAGAATTGCAATTTGTTGTAAATCAAAGTGACTGACATGTAACTTTGTTAGCAATTCATAAATGATAGTGGAGCTTTCCTCTATTGTTATATAAAAACTTACTGACAAGATTATCAATGGTTTAATAGGGTCGAAAAAAATTTCTCATCTAGCTTCTCAGGAATGTGGTTATTCTCTTGCATCATTTTTTCTTTCATCTTCTTCTAGAATGCATCCTTCTTAATGAATTGGTGTATGTTGTCAAAAGGAATTGGAAAACCAAGCTTTATGAACTCATGTACCTTTTCATGTAGCTCATGTAACATTCTTTGACACTTATTCAACAATTCTTGTGCTTTACCCAACATCATACACTTTTGAATGATAGATGATACCTTTATTGAGGCATCAAATCGGTTATGAATTCCTCTGGATGCCGTTACGTATCACTTTGAATTTGTAGATAGCTTCCAAAATTTTCTTTGTTGTATCCTCTCTTAAAGCCATCACTTTTATGCCACTTGTTACGTATTTGCAGAAATTATCACAGATTCTCTATAGATCAGTCATGAATTCAAACATTCTAATCAAATCATCAATTTTTGGTTTATTTTCTCCCAAACATTATCGGTCATATTAATCAATGCCTTTTATGAAATCCAAATAGTTTGATGTTGGAAGACCGTATTTACTTTTTTTTCTTTCGCAATTCCATTCTGCAATATTTCATTTTGTTTTTTCTCATCATCTAGGATTTGTTCCCATTTTTGACCTTTTATTTCTCTTCCTTCACAGTCTCTTTCAATTCTCCCAATGAATTTTGTAATCTATCATTCTTACTCATTATTTCCTGTAACTTTTTCTTTACCTCTTCTAGTTTTACCTAGTCCTATTCATTCACAACAAACTGCAGATTATAAAGGTAGATGCTTTTATCTTCCTCTCCAACTCACTTGTCAAATTAACTATTGCTTTTCCTTTTGCTTTCTCATCACGCCAAGTCTACCTCTAACTTTTGAATATTATTATTCAACTTATATTTATCCCTCTCTACCTTCAAGTAATGCTTTGTAAACCACATCATTGTTCCTTTTCGATACAATAATTTTGTCATAAGGTTTCATTTCTTTAAGATCCATTTGAATGGAGGTCATCTCGTAGTCATCGGAAACCATTTCATTCTTTGGTTTTACAACTTTGGGCAAAACATACATCTATTCCATGGTATCTTGTGTCTAGGTTATATGTAGGTAATACCACTGATTGTGGCTGGTTCTCAAGTTCCGATAACATGCAGAATTTTCTTCTTGTTTCTTTTATCTCTTTTTGATTTATTGTCAAACTCAGCTAGGTAATCAATACTTGAGGTGTTCGTAGGAATGAACTGTTCCACCTTGAATGGAGGAGTAATTTAAGTTTGGGAATAATTTCCTTGTGCAATGGTAGTTCGTTTAGGGGTGATAATGACACCACCGCCTTCTATAAATAGTTGCCTTAAGCCAAGAGTAACAGTACCTATGTCTGCCTCTATCTTTTGTCTCTTCTTGTTTCCTTGTTGGACAATAGCCCTAGCAACTTCAACTATCTTTATTGGCATCTTCATGTTTTCAATACTCTGTTTACTACTACCATCATCACTAAAACCGCCAACATTAGCAAAAGTAACATATTCATGGCCAACTTCTCCTCTAGGATTTTCAACTTGTGGTTGAACTATTTGCTGAGGATTTGACTCTGGAGTGAATTGCACTAGATTAACATTTACAAATGTTGAATTATGTAGTGGTCCTTTCTTCAAGTTGAAGCTCTAAGGTCGACATGTCGAAAAAAATTTCTAGGTTGTGCCTCTCGTGAAAACCAAATGCCTTGTCTTGTTGAACCCAAACCACCACCATTAAAACCCATATTTTCAACAATAACTGCTCTGTAGAATATCTTTGTTTCAAGCCTTCATCGAGACTTGGTTTATATGTTCCAAGTGGATTGTGTAATTCCTCAGAGTTAGTGTCATCATCACTACTTTTCTCTTCCAGGATGTGCTTCATACCACTTCTTGCAAAACACTTCATCTTCTGGAATAGAATCATACTCTAAAATAGATTTTGGATGGCCTGGGTCCTGCCTCATAGACCAAAAGGCAACAATTTTTGACCTTGTCCAATTATTTTCTCGTAGTTAATTTTGTAATTCTTTTGGAATTATTTTAGAGGAATTTTTATCAGATTTTGCATACACTTTGGTAGATTGAAAATCTCTACCTATTTTTGTGGAGGCTGATGCAATCCAAAAATTTGTGTTGACAACTCTTGAAAACTAATTCCTTTCTCAACAACAATTTCATCCATTGTTATTTTAACTTCATCCCAAGATTTCTTGTTTTTCAATTTTTCTAGCAAGGGTTTTCTTTCATGTTAAATTTTAGTGGCAGAGTTCTTGTTTTCCACTACCCTTGCTTTAATCACTTCACATGGGTCATATAACTAGTGAGAGTCAACATCAAACTTTAAAATCTATAAGATTTCATCTGCCACATAGAATGATTTTCTTTCAAATGTGAACCCATGAGAACGATAAGGAAGGAAATATGCCCTTCTTTTGTTGAGAAACAAAATAGAGATTATCTGTGCTTTCCATATTTTTTATATATTCCAAGGCAAAAATATCTTTGTTGCATGTATTGGCAATTTGTAAGGTTCTTCTCTCCCGATTCATAAAACCTTAGCAAAGTATAATCCTCCACAAAGTACCGATCTTCTAACCGTATTTCGATCCTAGTTGAATACAATCTCTACAATTCATAGGCAATGTAGGCAATGTACTTTTGTAATTGCTTCATAAAATGGAGCCCAAAAATAATCCACAAATTGATTGTAGTCCCTTCATGCTCATACATCCTTATCTTGGGGTCCACTCGGTTAATAGATGCACGACTTTTGGTGCCGAACCTCGGCAAAATAGGGCTCAATTGCAAGTTTGTTTTTTTAAAACCATCTAGAAAATTACCATATAATTAAATAGCACAAGTAAGTAGTGAACTTAAACATCTTAGTGTTGGAGCCTTCTTTGATTGTTAATAATTGTTTATGTATAAATTTTACAATGTACCCAACAAATCAGATTGACAAGGTGGATTAACGTAATGGATATTGTATAACATTTCGGGAGGATTTCATCCACTTTCTCATCACTACCGAAGCCAAGGAAAAATAATCACATAAAAATGGTATCCTTGACCCATGGTTTAAATATGTGAATTACATACGAAGCCTTCCTTGTGGTGCCCCCGCATCAAATGTTAATTTTCATAAAAATCATCTCTATCTTTTTTATTTGTGGCATGATAATTGCTAGCAATTTGGGTGATATGATATCGACTAGAAATTTCCTTCCGAATCCAATGGTGAGGGTGTCAGGTCTTGATTCATCTATTTGATCCCTAAAAAAGTAGAGTTTTGATACGGTACTCAACCTGTGTATGAGAAAAGCTGCAGTTGCAAGCCGATTACGCTAAAGTGTTGAGAAAAAAATAATTTCACCATCTTTTAGGGCTTGGAATTCCCTTTTTATGATGTTTTTTTTTGCTCCTAACTCCATCTAAAGCTCCCGTAATCACCTTTGGAAGCACAGTAGTTGTTTTGGCCTATGCATTGCCTAGGCCTTGTGAACCCTAATTTTGGTGAAATTGTCCCAACTTCTCCGAGTCCTTCCTAAATCTTCCTAAATTACTTCCATGATGTCCCAAGGCCTTTGACTCACTTATGTGTCTAGTTTGGATTTTTTGTTCCACTCCATGGGGTTGCTCCATCCTAGGAAGGCCAATGATAGCCCTTCCCACAACTACCGAAGCTTGCAATTTTCAATGAACTCCTAAAATCACCTAGGGGAAGAATGGAATTTCCTAAATCACCTAGGGGAATGAGCTAACATCAATCGGGAGGTCAATTGGACTGACTAGGCAAACTGGGGTGCCTTGGAAGGGTAAAACTTATAAACATTAACACAAGGTTATAGTTGTCATGCTAGGAAATTGTCAATTTCCTTGTTGCACATTTGCATGACAATAGTTAATTTTCATAAAATAGAATCTATCTTTTTATTTGTGGCATGATAATAACTAGCAATTTTTTCTAGGTTTATGTAGACGGTTCCTAAATCTTTGCTTTCAAACCCCAACTTTGACCGCCAAGATTTGTCTCTGTAATGTATAAAATTTCTTGTTTGTTGCCCTTTACAACAATTGCTTTTTTGTCTCATTATAACTTTGGGCACATATATTGATAAATTCAAATGTGGGAAAACCTCATGGAACATCATGCGTCCTAATCTAGACCCCATGTTATCCAGCCTAAACCTTTAGGTCTACCCGATTGCTCGAAATTCTACTATCCCTCATCTTCATCTCGGATGATGTGTATCTAAGTTGTGAAGTTCTTGTGCCAATTACGTGATCATAAATATCATGATATTCATCAGTAAAACTAGGTTTTTACTTTTAAGCGGTTTGACATATGGGATTTGGGTTTCTTTTGTTACTTTGGGATCATGTGGAAGTAGACATGCTTGGAATTTTGGATTCTATAAACCCTCAACCCTAATTTGTCAACCCTTATATTGAAATATTTGAAATAGAAGGCTTATATAGTGCTACTTATAAAAATATAATATTTCAATAATCAAGACTCAAATGCAAGATGGCACTTTCTTGGAAATATGAAAAATTTGAGTTTTACACGGTCCACAACTTCTATGAATCTATTCTACCTTCTGTTGTAGTATGCCTTCCAGAAACAGAATTTCAAATGTCAACATCACTATAAATGATTAGGTCTTTCACTATACTTTGTAGACGTCAAATTTATTCTTTAATCAAATTCCATTCGGTGGATGATAGTTGTCACTTAGCTAGGCCTATTCGGGAACTTCCATTCAAAATGTGAGTGTGTCAGGCCTTCGTCCCAGAATAGAGTTTGTGCCATTGATTTTAATATATCGAACGATGTAGATTATTTATCAAATGGCCACGTGGCAGGATTATGGGCCTCCTTGAGGCAAAAGAATTTTCTCGGACTCCAAGCCCGCGGAATGAACCAATTCAATAATAAAGTTTCGGGTCCGTGGTGACAAGTGTGGGCATTTAATGACTTGGTCGTTGAAATTTTTGGGGTCGTTAAAACATTGTTAAAAATATACCCCCACTTTTTCTCATGCCACGTGGAAGAATTATGTGGATTTATTTTTGTCATGCCCCCACGGACGTGAATCTCCGGATTTAGGCGAGATGAATTATAATTTCGGGCCTGGACTATGGGATTAATTGTTCATAGTTGGTCATGGAAATTGGAATTGGAATATATGATGGGCCCCAACATATTATATATTTATATATATTATTATATAAATATATATTTATAGTATTTACATTATTATTTTCTTAAATAATATTCTTTCTTTCTTAAATTAATTTAAATTTTTGATTCGCAAGTAATCGTTCACGCGATTACTAAGGGCTCTACCCTTTCTTGGAACCTTAATTTATATATGTCCAATATCCTTTTTTGGCTTGGACAATTGCATAGCTGGGGTATTAATCATGTTTATAGGGAGGCCAACCGTCTTGTCGGTCACCAAGCTAAAGAGGCAATTGATGGCACGGCTTGGAAGATATTATCATTTATGATGGGTGGCGCATGCAAAGCTCGAAGAATTAATGGTGCCACATGCCACACTTTGTGCCTTTATTATTGTTGGCTGCACACATTCCTCTCTCTCTACCTCTGTTTGTTCGTGTTTTTGGGTTGGTGAGAGAATTGTTTTTTTAAGGTTTTCTTTCATTGATCTTCACGGGGAGAGAAGGGAAATGGCCTTTACTTTGGCCATTTCCCATGAGGCGGCTTTAAGAGGTGTTTCACTATGATTCTTTGCTTGAGGTTGAGGCCATTGAGCGTGTGATAGGAGATTCATATATATGCAATACTCTCACAATGCCAGTCAACTCGAACTCATTGCAACATTCATTTCTAATTTCCTCTTGCTCCATCTGTTTAAGGTGGATGTTGTGGTTGTCACAGAGTTATTTATTTACCCTGTCCATTGAGTCGATTTGCATGAAGAAATGGACAGGTGCCACATCCTAGACCCTTTACTTTGGGCGAGAGGAGGTGAACGCTTAGGCAAATGGCCTTTGGACGTGGGGAAGATTGGCTCGGCAAGTGGTATACGGAGTTGTTGATCTACGTAGATGTTGTTCATGTTCTGTTTTGGCATGGTGGTCGGAACCTAGCATATTATATATTTATATATATTATTATATAAATATATATTTATAGTATTTACATTATTGTTTTCTTAAATAATATTCTTTCTTTCTTAAATTAATTTAAATTTTTGATTCGCAAGTAATCGTTCATGTGATTACTAAGGGCTCTACCCTTTCTTGGAACCTTAATTTATATATGTCCAATATCCTTTTCTGGCTTAGACAATTACATAGTTGGGGTATTAATCATGTTTATAGGAGGCCAACCGTCTTTTCGGTCACTAAGCTAAAGAGGCAATCGATGGCACGGCTTGGAAGATATTATCATTTATGATGGGTGGCGCACATAAAGCTCGAAGAATTAATGATGCCACATGCCACACTTTGGGCCTTTATTATTGTTGGCTACTCACATTCCTCTCTCTCTACCTCTATTTGTTCGTGTTTTTGGGCTAGCGAGAGAATTGTTTTTTTAGGGTTTCCTTTCATTGATCTTCACGGGGAGAGAAGGGAAATGGCCTTTACTTCAGCCATTTCCCGCAGGAAGCTTTAAGAGGTGGTTCACTACGATTTTTGCTTGAGGTTGAGGTCATTGACCATGTGATAGGAGATTCATATATGCAATACTCTCACACGGTGCGAGTCAACTTTGAACTCACTACAACATTCATTTCTAATTTCCTCTTGCTCTATCCATTTGAGGAGGATGTCGTGGTTGTCACGAGTTATTTATTTACCCTGTCCATTGAGTCAATTTGCATGAAGAAATGGACAAGTGCGCATCCCGGACCCTTAACTCTGGGTGGAGGAGGTGAATGCTCAGGAAAATGGCACCGAGCGTGGGGAATATTGGCTCGATAAGTGGTATAGGAGTTGTTGCTCTACGTAGATGGTGCTCATGTTCTGTTCTAGCATGGTGGTCCAGGAATCTAGCAAATTACCTCCTCTGGATCTCACCGATGCTCACTCACCTATCGACTTGGTCATTGACCACCTCAATGAGTTTCGGATAATGTCAGGGAGGCCTTTCTTCTTTTGCTAGGTAAGGTAAAAAGCAGGTGGAAGGTACCGTTTCACGCGGGCGGTCGGGCGAGGTGGGAGATAAGGGAGATGCGACAGATGTGGCGCTCGGTTTATGGAGGGGGCGAAAGCATGTCTCTAGTTTCAAAATTCGGGCGATGATTATTTTAGATGAGTATTAATTCTCTTTTCTAACTTGTTTTTTTGGTTACGTGGCCATGTGTATTCGTTGTCTTGAAGCCAATTATGTTTGCTCAAATGGTGCTTCCTTCTCTGTGCGGGCCATTCGGTGGGGCCTTATGTTATTGGCTTATGTTTGGTTTTGTTGAGTATAGTTGTAAGGATGGGGTCCCTTAACCCTCGGTTCATAGCTCCAGTAAAAAAACATTTAAACATCAATATATATTTGGTTTATGTTCGATTTTTGTTCGAAGTATTATTATATTATTATATATATAGAATAAGACACACAAATATATATATATATATATATATATATATATATATATATATATAATTATACATTATATATAATATAATATAATATAATATAATATAATATAATATAATATAATATAATATAATATAATATAATATAATCTATATATATATATATATAATATAATATAATAATTTTTATATATGTTAATTTAAAGTTTTCAATAAATTAAAAAGTTATCACAAGTTCAATTTTCAAAATACAAAACCAAATATCCATAGATGAGAATAGATCAAAGGAAGTCTTTCTAAAGAAAATGAATATGAATAAAATCAAATGTTATTTAATATTATTTACTATTTGAATTGAAATAACTAACGAAAATTTTGTTTTTAAATAGAATTCAGAATTGTTGATATCATTATTGATGAAATATAGTGTTTTCATATTTATATAGTGTTTACATTATTGATTTCTTAAATTAATTTAAAGTTTTCAATAAATTAAAAATCTATCACCCCCACTTTCACTCATGCCACACGAGATGGATTAATATAATTTAAATAAATTATATATATAATACTATTTTTAATTGTTAAAGTGGGTTGAAGGTTCTCGTTCCCTTTACAAAAGAGAGAGGCCGAACCTCATATACAACATGAAGATGCAAAAAACTTCACCAATCATGAGCTGCGGGGTATATCGAGCAAAAGCCATCCGAAGGAAGGAAGACTATAGATATACTATACAATAGACATTACAACATATATTTAGATCAAGGATTAATCCTCCGAATCGAGAAGACAAAAAAAAATTACAACTAGAGATCCCTGCCTCTCAACCACACCCTCCTCATAGTTACGAGAAGTAATTTCATTGGCCCATTGCACCAAAGATGATTATAAGTTTCCCTTGCGGTTTCATGGATTTCCATCGACCAAAAAGTAAGCGGCTCGGTGGGAGAATTAAAGGAAACCAAATTAGGGAGTTTGAAGTGCGTCCTTCCAACATTTTTGTCACGGATGAACACCACCAGCTTCTCAGTGAAGGCCATCAACTCCCATGATGATGTTCAGTTCCTTGAATATGCTCAAATCCACGCCACCCAAAAGCTTTGCCACCTCCCCACTTCCCATAAAGAAACATTACACTTTTGCACTTCTACAACCAAATTTCTGCAGAAAGATGGACGAACCCAGCGGAGAGCAAGGTTGACCACATCAGGCTTTGATGGCTCAATTATCAAAAGATTTTCCACAGAAATTGAGGCCACAATGTTATTAACCCTACACCATCCATCCTCAAAAAAATATTTTCCCCCAAAACCAATTTAATTGCCTCCAAATCACTACCATTACCAATTTTGAAGATCTGTCGTAGATGATTATCGGATATAGATGACTTGAAATCCATTTCCCTTTTATTGCAAAAAAAAGACAACATGGGAACTCAAGGGGAATCAATAGGTGCTCACCAACAAAAATATGAAAATGAAAAAAGCTGACCCTGATAAATAGGCAAAAAACAAGGCCCTTCACACGCTCGAAAAGATTGACGACAACATATATTTAAGGCCCTTTCGTATTTAATTCATAATTTTTGATGTCATTATTGATGAAATATAGCGTTTTCAAAATTATTATTAGATGTTATATATTTTCATAATTTTGAGTTTTTTCATATTTATTTTATTCGAATTAATCAAATATATATAGAAAGAAAATTAACATTTTCATTTTTTGTTGAAGGGTAGTGTGTTTTCTAATATCTCATTTACGATGGGTAAATCTTAACCTAATGTTGTTATGTAAATGTGCAACAGGAAATTAACAATTTCCGAGCACGACAACTATACCCCAATGTCAAATTTTTCAAGTCCTATCATTTCAAGATACCCAGGTCAAATCCGTCAGTTTGGTCACCCCCTATTTGATGTCAAATTGGTCCCCTAGGTGATTTAGGAAAGTCAATTTAATCCCCCAGGTGATTTTAGGAAGTTCTGAAAAGATGTTATCTTCTGGCAGTATTGGGAAGGGCTATCGTTGGCCTTCCCAGGACTGGATCAACCCCCCTGGAGCATAAAGAAGGGCAAAATTCAACATGGAGGTGAATTGAAGACCTTAGAACATCATGGAAATTATTTTGGAAGTTTTGTAGAAGTTTTAAAAGACTCGGAGTAGTCTTAGTAAAAACAGGGTTCACGAGCCTAGGCGGTACACATGCCTTAAACGGTTGTTGGGCGTTAGAAGAAGATTACGGGAGCTCCAGATGGAGTTAGAAGTTAAAAACATCTCTACGACAAGAGGATTCCAAGACCTAAATGATGGTGAAATCAAATTGTTCACAAAATCTTGGCGCATAGGATTTGAACACAGTTTTAATCAGGCATAAGCAGAGTCTCAAATCAAAAATCTGATTTTTCAGGGATCATATGGATGAATCAAGAAATGATAACTCCAAAATTGGATTCAAATGTCATTTCTAGTTAGGATAATATAAAATTTCACTAATAAATTCGACGGGAGTTCAAGTTATCATCGTTCCAAGTTACCCTCTCAAAGGCGATTCAAGACACGGTGATTTTCGGGAGGACACGTGTCGGCACCGAGGATCTGGCAGGATTTCATGTCCCGACATCCATGAGGTCGAGTAAACCAACCCTTGAAAAATGCACCCACCCCCATGTGACCTTTGAGACCCTCATGTGACCTCCAGACTTGACATTTCAGCCCCCAAGTGCATTTTTGGAGCATCCATTCCTTGTCGTCGAATCAAACGCCACGTGTCAACTCTAGGACCACTGTGGAAACTGATGTCCCTCATGTCCCTAAGGTCAGGGACATCAAGCATGGAAAAATGTTCCTAGCCCCTATGGGGAGTCTTTTGGTCACCCATGTGACCGACTTTCAACCCCTAGGTGCATTTTTGGAGCATTCATTCCCTGTCGTCGGATCAAGCGCCACGTGTCAGCTCCAGGACCACCGTGGAAACTGATGTCCCTCATGTCCCTGAGGTGAGGGACACCAAACATGGAAAAATGTTCCCATCCCTCTAGGAGAGTGTTTTGGTCACCCATATGACCAATTTCCAACCCCTCGATGCTTTAAAGCTGATTTTGGAGCACTCATTCCCTATCGTCGGATCGCCACCATGTGTCGTCGTCTTGCTCATTGTGGAAATTTATGTCCCTCATGTCCCTGAGGTCAAGGAAATCAAGGACAAAAAAGTGCACCCAAATCCAACTCAAAAATTTGAATTTTTTTCTAACTGTTGGTTACTTCTTGCACGCTTCTAACATCCGTGTGCACAAACATCTCCATCTCCTCCTCTGTAACTCCTCACCATCATTCCTCCATTGTTGAACCTCAAACCAAACCTACCATATAGGTACTTCCCTTCACTCCATGAAAGCACATAGGTCCTAGAAGGAAAATTGGAGCAAACACAGAAGGAGAAGCACATAAAGAAGAAGGAGAAAATAGAGAAAACTCCATGGCCATGAAATGAGAAGTTGAAGAAATCTCCCAAACGGATGTGTGAAACAACAAGTTATATTTTTCTGTTCATTCCTCTACCCAAGGCCATCAAGAAGACACCTTCAAACTCTCCTCTTGTGCAACAGAGCATCCACAACGAAGAAATCCCACTTCTGGCTCAACGAAGAAAAAATCCAATTTCCCGTCAAACCGTTGGGTGAAACGAAGTAGAATTTCACGTGAAGCACCAAAAGCAAAAACCTATCACAATGAAATTTATTTCGTCACAAACAGAGGAAAAAACTAGACCTATAATTTTGAGGTCCATTAATGGTGCGCGTCAGAAGCACTAGTCCGAAAATTGAAACTTTAAAATCTCTGGACTATTATCGGGCAGGCCCAAAATTTCAGAGGGGTGATATTGGGTAAAAACCCATATCAAAAATTTTGTTCCACGTCAATCCAACTCCCAAAAGCCAACTTTCTAAAAATAGCAAGTCTACTACATATGAACTAATATTTCAGGAAAGTCATCGATAGAAGAGCCTGTGAAGAAAGCGAAGACATTGGAGGTGCACTACACATGAGAATTCACCTGGGAGCAAACATTTTTGACACTTACTAAAAATAGTAAGTGGTCCCATGGACGCCCGCTAAAAATAGCAGGTTGTTCTGAAAGGGCAAGTTTGGCACAATGGGACATTAAGGAATGATCATTCAGGTCAACATCATCATGCAAGATCATCATAGGAATTTCTCATGGGGAATGCGAGATTCACCTTAGAGAATTCAACAGTGTCTCCCGACACTCACTCCATGGCTCGAGTTGCAGGAGTATCTTGTGTGGGGTAGAAGTTGTGGTCATTGGCAACACCATTCAGCAGTGTTTTTAAACACTCATTCCAAAGCATCTGTGAGCCCATTTGAAGGATTTTTCCATGAGTTTGAAGATTCAGAGTTTCATCGCATCAGAGCTTTCAATCAACGAGGATCATCGGACTTCATCAGGGGTAACATCTTCTCCTCTTCTCGCTCTTCCCTCTCCCCAAATTTCTCTCTCTTCAAATGTTCTAATTCTTCGTTGGGGTTTGCACTTTTTGATATGCCTTTAAGTCACCTAAAAGTGACTTTAGAAACATAATGTAAATTAAGTCACCTTGATTTTATAAAAGGGACTTAAATATTTGATAGGAATATGAATAGTCTAAAGTTAGAAATAAGGCATATGGAGGGTCATGAGGAAGATGATAAGTCACCTCTCATTCTATAAATTATAATGCCATTCCCATTTCAAAGGGTTGGCGATTGATCTTGTAAACTCAAGAGTGCATTGTACCTAGAGAAAGCAAAGGAGATAGCCATTTTTCTTCTACTTTCCTCCACTCTCAAATTTCTTCCATTCTCACATTATGTACAACTTTTGTTTAAGCATCAATACAAGAAGAAGGATTTTTAGCCTTTTTGATGAGGAGATTTTAGAAACTATGAGTTCGCAATCTTATATCGTCTTGTTGCCATTTACAGGGTTGTTTCTTCTCATAAATGCATGTGTTAAAGTTTCTAACTAATGTGTGCAGGAATCTTATTTCCTACCTGCAACATTAGTTTCCCTATCTCATTTCTCACTCCCCTTTCCTGCTTTACAAACCAAGTCCTCTCTAGCAAGAAATTGCTAGCTTTGTAGTAGGGTTAGTGGAGTGTCCTTGTTGGATCCCCGGTCGAAAGGCCACCATAGAAATCCACCTTTTCATGTGCATGCATATACGGCAGCTGCATCGGTTAAGTAGAGGGACTTAGATTCCCAGTGTTGGAAAGAAATCAACAAGTTTATCCACCTAACAAATTTTCTTGCCAACACCTAACCAGTTTAAACCCAATGATGATCTCGTCTAATCTGTTTAGACTTAACTATAGTTAATTTAACTTACAAGAAATTTTGGGATGTTACATACTCCACCCCTTAGAATAATCATCATCTCGATGATTTCAGGATAAATAGATAAACTAACCCACTATTCATTTGTTGCATAAATATATTTCAAATCAGCTTAGAATTTGTAGCAATATTATTTCAGTTGAATCATAAAGGTCACAACAACCCTTGTACATATAGAAAATCAGTCATATAATCTATAGACATAATACATTACTGCCTAAACATGATTTTCCGGGTTCATTAACAAAATCTTCAACAATAACTATTAATCAAAAAGTATCTTAGTCCCAATATTCAGTTGTAGGCTTATCTACAAAATTTTCTTATCTACCACTTTTACAGAAAAATTGAATTTAGTACTTTAACAAAACATGTTCATAAAAATCAGTCAAACAGATGCGGAAAAGTAGTTTGGATATCTTCCAGATTCTCCCAAGTGGCACTTTCTTCAGAATATTGGTCCCACTGGACCCTACATTGTGAAACCTCACAGTTTCTCAAGTGCAACTTCTAGGTTTCTAGTATCCTTATAGGATCAACCGCGATTACCCCTGGATCTAGAACCTGCAATGAATCCCAATTAAGTACATGTGTTAAATCAGGTACATATTTCTTAAGCAAGGATACATGAAATACATTGTGCAGCTGGATAGAGCGGGAGGCAGTGCTAGCTTGTAGGCTACTAGTCTAATGACCTCTAGGACTTCAAATGGTCCTACAAACCTAGGAGATAGTTTGGTTGACTTGCCAAACGAAATGGAACTCTTTTTAGGTTTGACCCTAAGAAAAGCTTTATCTCCACGTTAAATTTTACGCATCAGTTCTTTTTAAATCTGCATAACTTTTTTGCCTATTTGTTGCTTCTTTCAATCTTTCTTGGATTAATTTAACATATTTTTCCATTTCGAAAGCATTTCTGGTCCAATCAGTACCCTATCTTTAGGATTATCCCAACTTATAGGTGTTCTACACCTACGACCATATAAGGCCTCAAAAGGAGCCATCTAAATGGAAGAATGGTAAGTGTTATTATAGGCAAATTCAACCAAGGGAAGATACTCTTCCCATTTGTATCGTTGGTCTATGCAATACATTCTTAGTAAATCTTCTAACACTTGATTTACTCTTTCGGTTTGACCATCAGTTTCAGGATGGTAGGCAGAACTGATGTTCGGTTTTGTCTCTAAGGCAGCGTACAAAGTCTGCCAAAATATGGAAGTTATCCTTGAGTCCCTGTCTAAAATTATTACTTCTGGAACTCCATGTAATTGGAAACTTCTTGTACAAACCTTTTTGCCAGTATGGGTGAATTATCCGTTAAATTACCTACTATAAAATGTGCCACTTTAGTTAACTTGTCTACAACTACAAGTATAACATCATGTTTATTTTGGGACATAGGTAGACCTTGGATAAAATCCATACTTATAACTTGCCACTTATATTCTTACGTTGTGAGGATATAATAGTCCTGTTAGATGTAAATGTTCAGCCTTTACTTGTTGACATTCTAGGCATTGTGAGACGTAAAGAATCACATCATTTTTCATATTTTTCTAGAAGTATTGCTTTTTGATGTCCACCATCATCTTTGTTACTCCTAGATGTCCCGAATAGGGAGCATCATGAAATTATCTCATGACTTTATTTCTGAGTTCTTTACCTTCTGGTACATATATTCTATTGTTATAACATAATCCCATTTGTTTCCACCTTGAAACCATCATACCTTTTGTCCCTTGGATCTTTTCTAGAGTTGTTTTAACATGATTGTAGTAGGGGTCATTGGTTAACTCATTTTTAACTTCATCTTTGAATTGGGTTCTTAATGTAATTATAGCAGCAATCTACTTTCTGCGACTTAAGGCATCAACCACCCTATTCTCTTTTCCCTTAATGTAATTTATATCAAAGTCATAATTTGCTAGGAACTCTAGCCATCTTCATTGCCTTGCATTTAGATTTGGTTGCGTAAAAATGTACTTGAGCCCAAGATGATCTATTTTGAGTTCAAAAGGTTTTCCTAGCAAATAGTGCCTCCATACCTACAACACATGAACAATCGCAGCAAGCTCAAGATCATGTGGTGCATAATTTACTTCATGCACCCTCAACTTCCTACTTTCAAAAGCTACCACATGCCCATCTTGTAGTAGTACTCCGCCCAAACCTTCCCCTAAAGCATCGGTTACCACTAAGAAGTTCTGTTTGGATCCGGAATCTTCAACACCGGAGCACTTGTGAGTCTACCTTTTAACTCATTAAAGGCTTCTTCACACTTATTGTCCCAAACAAATTTGGTGTCCCTTATTTCATCCAAATATGTGACTACCCTATCCGAAAAAATTCATACTTTTAAAATAATGGGTCATTTTGTGTTTTTATTAGAAAGTTCTGTATTGTGTCAAGATATTCCCAAAGAGCCATATTAGCCATTTTTGCCAAATACCCGAGATGCCCAAAATTGTTATATTATGTCGTTGGGATTTACTTCATATTGATAAAAAGGAAATTTGTATTTAATTATTTTGAGCCCGTTTGAGGCAATTGCGCTCCGATTTAACCTGTTGTGATCAAACATATCATTATTCCTATATACGGAAGGGTTTTAACTAGGAATAAGTTTTGGGCTTTATTTGTGACTTTTGGCAATTTTTCATGTTTTTGTGTTTTCCCATTTCATTTTCTGTGAAATTTCTCTAGATCAATTCCTTTGCTGGGTTAGCCCGATTCTTGACCTAGAGTATTCGGAGATCACATACACACATTATGTCAGAAGGAACTCGCCATCAGAGTTCTGGTTCACTGGGAAAAGGTGAAGTCGTGCACTAAAAAGCCCCTGTGGGGTTGGGTGCATTTTTGGAAAACAAAGGATTTAAACTGCAGTGGGAAAATTAGAGGCAACAGGCAGGCGGGAATTTATTGCCTGCCTTGTAGGGTAAAAATTCCCATGGTGAAATAAAAGAAAAGTAACTTAAGTGAAATCATGGGATTTTATTATGGAACCTGCAGGGTAAATAATCCCATTGTCAAATCAAATCACTTAAGTGGATCATGGGATTAAGGGCTGCCTTGCAGGGTAAAGAATCTCATTGTCATAAATTCTTAAAAATAGAATTCTATTATGCAAAAAAGTGTGACCCCTTTAGAGAGAAGAAGGCAACCTTTAAAGTGGATTAAATTAATTATTTCTTCTTCTAAGGAAAGAACTATACCTAGGCATGGAAGAAGGTCAACAAAGCAAAGGGGGAATAAAAGAAATATAAATAGATGGTCTAAATTAAATAAATTTAATTTATTTAAAGGCTGCCCCCTTCATGTCAAAAAGTGCGCCCCTTTTGGGAAAGATATAATGTTTTTTAAAGCATTAAATGATTAAATAAATTCCTATTTTAGATGGCTAAGGTTAAGGCACCTTTGTAAAGCTCCGAATTAGTGAAGAGTGGATGTTTAAATTGGATTAATTTAATTAATTGGATGGTTGTCCTTAAACATGCTATTTTAACACACGATTAAAGAGAGAAGGATGATTTTTAATTAATTAATTGCCAGAATAGAAGGGGCAATTATTAATTAAATAATTATGAGGGCTATATAAGCATGGGCTGCCATAAGGATGAATTAATTAATTCACGGTGAAGAAGTGCATCCCAGGAGGAAAAGTGCGCCCCATTTGGAGAAGGATTTTGCTCGGAGGAAGGTGGATTTGATGATAAAAGCTTCTAGTTTTGGCGCATGCTTTGCAAGAAGGTTGATTTGTGTCTACATAATTGTTTGTAGAAGTGATACAGTGCTCAAGTGAAGTTGGAAAATTCATGCTCACTTTGATCAGCAAAAAAACATCAATTTTGGGGCAAGAAAAAACTTGAAGAAGCGCAGATCTTTATTATTAAAATTCACCTGTTTATGTTCCGGTGGCCATCTTTATCGAATTAATTGAGAATTCATTACAAGTGCTTTACAAAAAGAAAATGAGCTCTAATCAATGTCCAATACATTGAATATATACTCCGAATCGAAGAATTATCCAGATGCCAAAAGGTTTTGAAGAATTCCGAATCAAATAAGAAGAAAAAGAATTGTTCAAACAAAGTTATGGCAAAGAAAGATGAAAAAGAAAGCACAACGAGTCATGCATCACTTCTAAATTTGTAGATATTGGAGACACAAATCTAGGCTAGAACCTCTTCTCAATTGATGAGATGATCCCAGTAGGATAGACTTCACTCATGTGTGCAAATTAAAAGTAGTGGAATTATTCGAGCTGCAACTTTTCCATCCACAACCCAATTGCAAGAGTTTGTTATGCGGGTAAAAGATCCATATCCGGATACATGAGATGTAAATCCATATGCAAATCCAGATCCGAGATCTCATAGTTGCAGAAAAGCTTCCAAAGACAAAGGCTTCATCCTCTTGTTTTGAATACAACCCATGAAGAAGTCATCTGCGTGGAAAATTCCTTCCAAGATCTTGTGCAAATGCTCTCATCTTCCAATTGAAGCCTTCATTGAATTTTCATTCAACACGAGTGAAACAATTTTTAATTGCTCATATGCAATTAAAAATAAAGATGATGAGTTATCTACGACACACATTGAGCGATGCATGTACTTGGAGATTCTTCGCAAAAGCTTGAGGATAAGAGGGAAGTAGGAGGCAAAGGCAACACCCATAAGCAAGTTTCAAATCCAGCAGATTCTAGGTCCATAATTACAAAGGCTTCATCTAGCTTGTTTCCAAATTCAACTTCTTCTAGATCCAGTGCTCCCAGATCTAGCTTGGTGAGAATCAAAGGCAAAAGAATCGAGCATGGATATGGTTGAGACATAAAAAGGACAAACTGCAGCTTTCCTCTTCCTTCTTCTTTCTCCGACAAATTAATTGATTAATCAATTAAATTATACAACTTAAGTGATTGGTTTAAAAGTCATTACTTGAAGAAGTCAATTACTCGAAATAGGTGGCGAGACATGCAAAATAGAAGGTTCTATTTTCAGTTGTAAATCATACATGTCATGCAAAGAGGAATTCCAGGAGGGAGATTGCTAGTTGTTTCCTTTCCCACTTCCACATGTGTCAGTTCAACTAAAAGCTTCCGACTTGTACTTTCCCTTCTACATTCTATAAGTAGGAGAAGAACCTCTAGGTTAATGATTAGAATTTGTAAGCAACAACCTTGTGTTCTAGACTTTGTGTTGAAACCCTTGAGAGCCACTTGAAGCAAAGGAATATACAAGAGTAGATTTCTAGAGAACTTTGTGTCACGGTGTATTGTGTTTCTTACTTTTTATCTTAGATCTTTTAATAGACTTTGTGTTATTTCAAATCTAGATCTAGAGCTACCTTTGCTTAGAATTTTGTGTTTATATCTATTGGTTTCTTCTATGTGCATACAATCAACTCTGCTATCTATTGATTGGGATGTACATCTTCCCCATTTCTTCTCTGTGTTTATATAATTCCCTTTCCCTTCTTCTATAAATATTTCCTTTCTTTAAACAAATGCTTTGGTGGATTCTTAACTGTGGTGCTGTTCGATTATGGTTCATACCGAGTAGTTAAAGTAAAACCCCATATAGATACTAGCATAATTTAATTGACAAATTTGACACGGGAGCCTCACCGGTAAATGAGGGAGATTTCTCTCATGAATGCCTAGGTTTTATGCTATGTAGAAAATCTAGCCAACAAAATTTCTTACCCTTCCAAAAGAAGTGATAGGTCCTACTAACCTAGAGAAGTCCTTTACGAACTTTCGATAGTAGCCTACTAGACCCATAAAACTTCTCACTTCATGCACATCCTTTGGTGCTAACCATTCCATGATGGCACCGATCTTTAAAGGGTCCATAAAATGAAAGATTCCTTATTTACTTAATAAGTGGCTTAACTATTGTACTTCATATTGATAGAAAGCACACTTAGATAATTTTCCATATAATTTATGTTTTCTAAGAATTCCCAGCACAATCCTTAAATGTTCATCATGTTCTTCCTCATTCTTGGAGTATATTAATATATCATCGAGAAAGACAAGTACAAATTGGTCTAAGTATTCCCTAAACACATTGTTTTTCAAGTTCATAAAAGCGGCAGGTGCATTTGTTAGACCAAAGGGAAAAACTATAAACTCGTAATGCCCATACCTTGTTCTAAAAGTGGTTTTATGGATATCTTCATCCTTGATTCGCAGTTGATGATAACCGGATCTAAGATCAATCTTGGAAAACACTTTTTCACCCCCATTTGATCAAATAGATCATTGATTTAAACGGGTAATTCTTCACTGTTACCTTGTTGAGCATTCGGTAATCAATACAAAGTCTGAGGGTCCCATCCTTCTTTTTATGAAGATAACCGGTGCACCCCATGGTGATATACTTGGTCTAATCAGACCCAAGGACAACAATTCATGTAATTGAGCTTTCAACTCAACTAATTCAGTTGTTGTCATTTTGTATGGTGCCTTGGAGATTGGTTCCGTTGCTAGTTTGACCTCTATTGTGAAGTCAAATTCACGCTTAGGTGGAAGTCCGGGCAACTCATTTGGAAACACATCTCTAAATTCCCTTAGGATGGGAAATGCTTCAATTTCAGGCTCAATTTCCTATCCCGAATTTGTTATTTTTATAGCATATAGATGGCAGCCCTTTCACTTTTCCTTTTTTAGCTGCATGGCAGAAATCTGCCTAGTGACAAACTCTCTTTTAACACCCTGAACACTTGTTGTTTTCTGTTGATCATCGCAATAGGTTACACTTTTCCTAAGCAATCCAAGGTTGCATTATGTTGACTTAACCAATTTATACCTATGACAACATCATAGGATCCAAGAGGTGCCACATACAAGTTTAATCTTGTCATGAACTCAGGTAATTCTAGTGGTGCCTCAAACAAACACTGATTCACTCTGTGTACAACATTATTTCCATACTTGTATAGTCCAAGTGTGTTCCATGTACCCAACTCTTATTTTGAGTTTATCAACAACTTTAGATGAAACAAAACATTCTGTTGAACGGAATCAAATAAAACAGAAACAAGTTCTCCAAAAATCTTACCTGAAGTTTCTATTAGAGTCACTTGCTTATTATGGACTGCAGCATAAATCTTATGTTGTTGCCCCTCTTTATTTACTGCAGTAAATCCTTCCTTCGTTGATTATTCCATTGTCCTCTTTGTGGATAGTTGTTAGCAAAATGATCACCACCGCACTTAAAACATCCTCCCAATGGTCCTTTTCTCTCAATCTTATTCTGGCTGAAACTTGTTCCTTGTTGCCCATTTTTATTATTATTCACAACAGTTCTACCCGCTATTCCTCTTTTATTGATAGGCCTGAACTTGTTGTTTCCCTTTTTCCATGCTAGTTTACTTGCGGTTGATGTTTGGAAATTGCTATTTTTCCTTTTGTTTTCCTCTTTAGAGGCATAAATACTTCGCAGCTTTAGTTCTTGCTTGATAGCTTTTTCAAACACTATTTCCATCGAGGTAGGTCCATGAACATCTACCTCACCACCAATACTAGGATTCAATCCCATTATAAATTTTCTCATTCTAAACTTCTCATCCTTTTGATACAAAGGAACATATTTCAGCAATCGAGTGAAACGTTCCCAATATTTTGTAACTGAGTACTTTGATTTTGGAATTCTGCCATCTTTTGGTCAAAGTATAGCTGAGGTAGCCATCTTTGATGGAAGTAGGCCTTGAACTACTCCCACGTGATCATACCAGAATCAATTCCTAGTTCCATTTTCCGGTTATCCCACCAGGAAGATGCTTCACGGGACAATTGGTAGGCTCCCCATACTACTTTTGTCTCCTCTGAAAAGTCCCTAATCTCAAAATACTTTTCCATTTCAGAGAGCCAATTTTCAGCACCATCCCCAAGAGTTGTACCATCAAATTTAGGTGGGGATATTCTTTTAATGTCCCTTGCTAACTCAACAACCAACCTTGCTTTCTTATTTTCCCTTTCATTCAGGTGCTCAGGTTGATCATCATATTGCTCATCACCCTGATTCTCATCCCTACGATCCTCATTCTCTTCACCACCCTGACCTTGTTGTTCTAAGGCAACAACTCAGTTTCGGGTGTCATTCAAAAGGTTGAGGATTTCTTCTAACTTAGCAGTTGTATTATCCGGCACGTCATCAATATTTACCCCACTGTCACTTGCTATACTAGCTCTTATTGCCGGCCTAGCCATAGTTTCCTATTTTATAAATGAGGATACTTTTATTAGAACGTGTGTCCCATTAATGTCCAAGTGTCTGAGCCTCTGGCTTTGATACCAAAATGTAACGCTCAAAATTACAAGAGCTGAAAAATGAGGATTTTTTAACACATAAACATAATAACAAATTACACAACTACAATCGTACAAATTTATTTAATCAAATTCATTAATCAATTTTTCTCTTTTGATCTATCCGATAACATCCATGTAAGCCATGTGCGGCTGAGAAGGGTGTATCTAGATCTCCACGATCTCCCTTTGTCACTACTTCGAGTGACAATGCTTACTAGCATTTCAGCTCAACCTTTTAAAGGTCATGGGAACTATGTGAAAGTCCTTGGGTCTACCACGAAGCTAGTTTCCCAACTTCGTATTCCAGTATCCAACCATTGTCTACCTCATGTTCAGTATTTCAACTTCCCATGATCAGGTTATAGATAATTTTTTTATTTAATTGGAGGACTAGGTGATCAGACAATGCACAACCATCAATGCATTACTTTGGCCAAAGTTATCCATCGTGCAAGTTATGGCTAAACTCAAGACAACACACTAGTCTTATGAGTTTTAAGTCTTCCGCCACCTCACAACTATCCCTTTCACAATTATCTAGATCTTTATAGTTTGTTTTTATTTTATTTCCAATTAAACCTATCTTGCAAGAGTTTATATTGAGATAGATGCCAAAGGCCAACTAGGATCTTTATGAGATAAGTACATTCGTTATGCTGAAATGTAACTATATCAACATTCCACATGTACTTATCCCTTAATATGCCTAATGGATATTTTCATCTATTTACCATCCCATTTAGTCTCTTTTTCTGATGTTTGATTCTTTAACCTTAAATTACCTTTTACAATGATACTCTTCCATTCTCTATACAACAGGATTTACAATCTTATCATATTAATACCAAGTTTACCGAAAGGCCAAATTAAATATATATTAAAACATGTATATTTAATTATTCCTTCGATTAGCTACGCCACTAAATAGCTTATTTAATTTAGAAATTAAAGACAATTGATTGTTACAATAATTGCCCAATTATCGGCTTCATACATTGATAACTATCAAATAAATGTATTCAACAATTTGTGAAAAGTAAGATTTCACAACTCAAGTATTCATCATTTACTCATATTGAGATATTATTACACACAAAGTAATCATCTCTTTATTAAAATCATATATTACATATGTCGTTAAGGCGAAATATATAACCGATATAATAATTCTCACATAGTGAGGTTTGAATATTTACAATGGGTCCAAGATCCCAATAATTCAGCCAAAAATTCAAGGATATCATCCTTTCACCAATTGAAATCCAAGTATCTCATTTAGATCCATGCTACGATAAAACTTCACAAGACATGAGTTTCCACACATCCGAATGTAACGGCTAATGGTCCTGCAAGATTGGAGTAGTGGTATGATGTCAGTTCAAAATGAACTGGCATGAATATTAACTCCATTTTCTGATGCAATTAATTAATAAAATATGAAAGGATATACATGTTGTTTTATCAACAAGCACATGGTAATACAACTGAAAATGTATTACTACCTGGTTTCTATAAAGATACAGCTATGGATGCACACAAATAGAACAACCAATTTCTATTTCAGCGATCATGTTTCCCTCTAATCACAAAGGTCAATACATCTATATTCTAGCTTCAATCAATAAGCATTTGACATTTAAAATTTCTACATAACTTCGTAAAAACAATATGATTAAGAAGATTTTTTTCAGTCAATGAGTAGCTCTACAAATTAGCACAAATATCACCATATTTACATCACTTTAACATGTTCTATCTGGTAAACAAACAACCCAACCAACAATATAACAACACCATGGTTACATCATTTAAACATACTCTTTTTAGTAAAAGAACAACTAATAATTTCTTTCATAAGATATCATTATTTTAAACCCAATCATGCCTCCAATTACTCCTTGGTGCATCTCGGTCAAGTTGTCTTGGCTTTCATGCCCTTACCAAGACAAGCAATTTCTTTTTCATAGTCTTACAAGAATCCAAGTCATATTGTCAGGCTAGAAGTTACAAGCTAAATGCCATTTTTTTTGTAATTAATCACACATAACAAGACACCCTCATTTATATATGAACCTATTTAGTGGTCCATAATAATAAATTTTGGAAAATGCAACCCCATGCAAGAGCTTTGATACCCACAAATTATCATTCAAAAGATCTCAATAAATTAAAAATCAGACCTGCATATAACAACAGAGAAGAAAAATACAAAACCCCAACCGGTTGCATGCCCATATTGATTGGGTTACCCAAATTTATTCCTTTATGCAAATCGATTTGTATACCCAAATCGATTTGTTTACAAAAACAAAACCAAATTTCGGTTTAACAAAATGAAAACCCACAAACACAAATCGATTTTAAACACACAAATTCACAAAACATTTTCCTTCTTCCTATACAGGAAAAACCCAACTCTTTTCCTTTTGGGTATAATTTATTATAATGTAGAGAAGGAATTTTTAACCTTTCTTTTACTTTATTTTTGTTGATCAAAACCCAAAACCCCATCTGCGTATTTTT
This sequence comes from Taxus wallichiana var. yunnanensis, assembly GCA_018340775.1. Lineage (NCBI taxonomy): Eukaryota > Viridiplantae > Streptophyta > Pinopsida > Cupressales > Taxaceae > Taxus > Taxus wallichiana. The sequence goes on along the minus strand of CM031240.1, from coordinate 808,251,136 downwards.
CTAGGTTAGGTTAAAACCACACAAAGAAAACTAAAAAGAATACATAATCCATCAATTTCCTTTTCATACTTCATCTCCAAACAATTAAATCAAAAGTTGTCCACAATTTCCTTGATTGCCATTAAAAACAGAATGTGTATTTCCTTTTTTTACAAATAATGTAGTAGAGAAAGGAGAAGATATTCATGCCTGAAGTAAACCCAGAATCGGCAACCTTCTACTCTTCCCACTCCAACAAGTTGAATCCTTCTTTCCTCCAAAACTCACGCAGGTATTCCAGAAGGGGAGAATGAAAATAGACGAAGGAAAAATAACAAAAAATATAATGAAAGAACTATAGTTGGGTGGCATATTGAAGAATTTTTGGGCTTCCCAATGTTGGTATGTGTTTTAGTGCATGCCGCACACTTGTGCCATGTGAAGGTGTTTCACTTTATGAAACCCATAAATTTCAATAACTAAATAAAACTTGGCTTACATGCCAAATCCCTCTAATATATATATATATATATATATTAATATTTCATACATTTTTTTTACTTTAGTTGTTACCCAACTTAATGGTTAAGTTAAAATTAACCTTCATAATACAAGTCCACATATTTCCAACAATATATTACCATAAAAATTAGTTGAATTTCCAGGTTTATATAAAACATTCCAATACGAAAATCACTAAGTCCATAAATAATAATTCGAATATTCTCATAAAGCTGGCTTGATATAGCATTGTCAAATTAAACAGAGACAATTATCATTGCGGTCATGCAAAAGTCAAACAAAACAAAAGACAACCAAACCGATTAAAATAAAGTAACCGGAATACAAATAACCGAAAGATTCACTATCATTTATGAACTGTTTTACCTATGATTAAGGCCTAATCATGTTTTAGGAAGGATCATCAAGGTGGGTGTGGGGTTATTCGTTCTACAATGTCATGCCCCACAGCAGAAGTTGTGGGTCATGATACGATGAACCAAATGAATTTTACACCCAATGATGATCTCATCTAATCTTGTTTAGACTTAACCATAGTTAATTTAACTTACAAGAAATTTTGGGATGTTACGCTTGATTCTGAGTAGGACATGAAAAATTTTCAGCTTTTGTGGTTATCATGCTTTGATGGGGTATGGTTTGAAGATTCACATTGAGGGATAATCTTATTTTGTTTGAGTGAACTGAGTCACGTTTCAAGGGTATATGATCCATTGAAGGCTGGAACCTCCTTCAAGCTTCCTCGAATGTTATCAGCTAATGAATGACACTTATATATTTATGTGTGGGACATTCTGGTTGGGGATGACAACAAGGGGTACAAAGTGGTTCAAGCAGGCGCTAATAGATCTAGAGTTAATATATGCAATGGTACTTTAGAAATTTATGATTCTTCTACGGTGACTTGGAGGATTGTGACACAATTGCGAGATTGTTTCTTCTATGGACCCGTTTTCTTCAACAACAATTTTTTATTCTTGATGTCATATGAACCTATGTTGGGTGTGATAATTTATAACACTCAAGATTATGCTACTGTGCATTTTGTATTGTTACTTGTAAGATATGACAAAGACCATTTCCCTCACTCCATACCAAGGTTGGTTGTATTCGAAGAGAGGGTACTACATGCAACACCAATTATAGATAGAGACCATTTGAAGGACATAATTGTGTTTGAGCTCGAGCTTGAGTTTAGAAGGAGGAGAGGCAATGTTTGGTCTTGAAAAGAAATTGAAAGGATTCCCCACGCAATGTGTCAGTGTATGTTTGTGAGGAAAAGAATATTTTAACTCGGTTGCTTTGTGGTGGGAGAGTTCTTGTGTTTCGTAAATGTGTTTATTGGAAATATCCTCATTCTTTGTTTTCATTTAAAGAAAGGGTCTTGGTCGTGGCTGCGTAATATATAAACACAACTCGACATTTGTTATAATGGTGGCATTGCCTTTGAGCCCAAGTTGATTTAAGAAAACTACATATTTGTTTCCTAAAAACATACATATTTGTAGCAAATTTTCTTATTTTTATTGTTATAGTCTATCTTCTAAAACTGAGTATCCAAAAATGGAAAATTCTATGTTTAAGGCATGATTATTCTCTATGGAAGCTAATTTTTCTCTTTTAGTGGCATGATTTTGGTTTGTGTGTTTTTGGCATGTTTTTGAATTCTATTGATTTCCATAGTTGCATGCAAAGGCATACTCAAAGACTCATATTTATCCCTATTCCCACGCATGCTATGCTAACTATGCATTCGAATATGACCATTTGGCATATTTATTTGATTCGATCATTGATTATTGAATGATCTATTGTTGTTGTGATTAACGATGAGAATTGTGCCAAGACCTTGTAAATACATGTCATTTTTAATTTTAGACATAGTCATTAGCCCCCATACTATTTTTCATTATTTATCAAAATACAATAGCTTATGAATTTGCCATATCATGTCCTTGTTAAAAAACACATTCTTACTCACGCACATACCTAATATAAAAATTTAATAACAACCGATAACGTATCCTTGATTATTAAATATAAATTAATTTTGCCTTATTATTAAAGTTATTAATCCTTCCTACCCATCAGACAGAGACATAGCAAGATTCTGGGCCTCCCCAAGTCAAATGCATTCCCCAGACTCCAAACCCGCGAATGAACCGATTCAATAAAGTTACGGGTCCGCGGTGTTGGTGAGGCAAGATAGAGTGGCAGTGAGTAATCAGAAGATACCACGTATCATTTTCCTGTTCCTCTGAGTGGCCAAGTGTCACACATTCCACGCACTTGAGCGTAAAGGTAAGGCATGCAAAAGAAATGAAAATTTTTGGGCCTCATTACAGTCAAATTTGACAAAGGGTACTCACCAAAAAAGTTACAAGAGATTGTCAGAATTATTAATTGTTATAATCTCGAGCCCCGCAAATTTGTTGTTACCAACCCCCAACTACTTGCAGGCCGAATTTATTGTTATTTGGCTATTGAATTAATACTTTTTCCCGTTAAAAGTAAATTAATAGTTTTGGTTGTCAAAACCGATTAAACCCTTCGCAACGTTTATTCCATGTGGAGACATTCCAGGCTTTCCACTCCTTTCTTCTCCCAGCGGACTTCAAAGTCTCGGAATGCATTGTTTTGCATAATATTTCGGGTCCAATTTATTTTATATAGTTTTTGTGGATTTTATATCAGACCCAATATATTTTAATATATGTGATATAATATATATTATTTCAGGTAAAAAAATTTGGGGCTTTATTTTGTGCAGCAAAAGTGAATAGAAGAGAGGAGAGAAGAGAGCAACAACTCGGAGGAAAATACAGAGAAGAAGAATACAGAAAGAGGGAGAAATTTGTGTAGCAACATAGTAAAGAAGAAAAGGGAAAATACAGAGAGAAAGAAAAGGAGAGAAAAGTGCAGCAACATAGTGACGAAGAAATAGAAATAAAGGAGAAAATACAAAGGGGAAATTTTTGCAAAGAAAAAGTACAGAGTAATTTTTGTAAGAAAAAGAAAAGAAGATTTGGACACAAGTAGAGAAACAATTGAAAAATAGAGTAAAGAACTCTGAGATTGTAAAATTTCTCAAATTAATATAATATTATTGTGTGTTTTATTTGTATTTATGGTTGTGTCTTTCCCTTACTAGTTAAAATTTACCAAAGAGATTTTCTATTCAATTTCCAACTTTTTTTTAATATTTTTACCATTTTCGCCGAAAAACGAAACAAATTAAAGGGATATTCGCCAAAACCATGAAAATAGATAGAGGTATATTCCTAAAACCATGAAATTGGTTACAAGGTGTATATTCACCACGATTTCTATAAGTTTTTTTCACAGTGGGTTCTTTAAAATTTTCCGACTACAACATGAGGCCACACCACTACCTATTGTTGTACTAGAACTTATTGTTGAGCCAACACCTATTGTGTTGGCACCTCTACCGTGGACCTCGCATGTGATTGTGCCCTAGGATCCGGGCCATGTAATCCCTACGTTCTTGCATCTAGCATCTAGTACCTCTTGTGGAATAGTCAAGCGCCGAGGCAACACTTTGTGACATACCAAACATCATAATCTTGTGTAGTATTGGGATCAACTATTTGCGCCCACTGTACCCAAGGTCGTCGTATTACTGTAAGAAACTACTATGATCTTGGCTTAATCTAATGCACAACCCAATGTCAAAGGTCTCTTTGTACCTGCGCCCGTACCACATCTCATCACAAGAAATACCCTGGATGAGGCCAAACTTTCGCTGGACCCTGTCCACTCTGTACCACTCCAACATATAGTCCTTGCTCCCAATAATAAAATGATCAATTGTCATTGTACAAATATCAAAAGCATCCTCAAGCCACCGATATAACCTATAAGTTTGTCATGTAATCATGTGGGGTTATAACTCGTCAAAAGCGTGTACGTAATAATATGTGTCCCCATATGGCTGCGAATGTCATCTCCATCTAGAACATAGCCCATAAGAGAGGTTTCTCTAACAACTCGGGCTTGCAGTGCTCCTACTGGGCATCCAATCGCAATGTGATCCCAAACCCATATCTAAAGCATAGTAGTAAGCCCCACAATCTTCTGACCATGGTAGGATATCAAGTGCAAATATGAATATAAGTAGGCCAATATGCATTGTCCCCAATAGTAAACCTCTCCATTGATCAAACCTTGTATAACTACTATCGTGCCCAAAGAGAAATGAGAACCGGTCTTGTCGTGCAATAACATGTTGCTAACAAGATCTATGAGATATACACCAATCCATCCAAGAAGACGGTCGACCATGCATTTGGTCACATCAACTGACATGCCTCAACAAGGTAGATCTGCTACCCTAAAGATCGTAGCAATACTGCAATTTACACCCACAATGGTTTTCATATCTCACCGGCCGACCCTAAATGGGTACTCTAAAAATCCGCCAAATGTCCTCCAAAGCGACGCTCATCTCGCATGTTGGAAAGAAAATGTCTATCTCTCACCATGCAATTTCTTAACCAAGGTTGTGAGAAGGCCATGGTTCAAGGTAATATGTGGCATCCTAGCCACATATGAAAGACCAAGTAACCTCTAATAATATGTCCAAGTAGAAGTGATCTCGATGGCGAAAAGGCACCTTGAGACCAGAACCGTCCATGTCACTCCCCGCCTTTAGTTACTTTGGATCCTCCTACAAAGTAAGGCAAATTAGTTTGTTAGGAACCTATTCTTCCATTCTATCATCTTATTCTTCTATTTTGTTATCTAGTTCATCTATTCTACTAACTAGGTTTTCGTAAAAACTTCTTTTTATCTTCTAAAGTCACTCCAAGTTGACTTTTGTGCATGAGCACCCCCGATGGCACCATCACACCCCCTACAAACGTGAGCACAAACACCCCTTCTACGCGCGCCAACACCCCCATCCACGCGTTAGCGCGCGCCTAAGTTCTACCCTACCCTCCTAAGCACCCCCTATTGGGCATTTATGCATGAGCACGCTATACATAGTGCAAAGCGTAACCGCACCCATGAATATTGAGCACTAGTGCCCCTCGGGAACATAGGCGTGCCCTAGGGGTTCTTATTTGGTGCCTTCACGTGATAAAAATACCATAATAAATGCATGTTTTAAATGAGAATTAAATGTTATAAAAGGACAAAGGTGAAAAGTTTGGCTTTGTGTACCTGTAGGCCATCCCTGGGAAGTATCATGTAGTCTCTCACGTGATCCGCACGGTGTTTCTAGTTTTGCACTCTTGTCATTTCCTCCCACATGTCGAGCTCAAATCAACAATAAAAAGATAAGTGAATGTGGTAAATGAACTTGCCGCAATGGTTTTTACTCCTCGTCGCGTGGTTTATATACCCGTTTTGACCCTCCGTAATGTATTTCTCACCCCGAGGTGCCCCAAGTCGTCGTGGTTCTTCTAAATTCTTCTAGCACTCACCGTGATGATTATTTTTAATAAATAATTATTTTGCACTGCTTTTGCTATCGGGGCATATTTTTGCTTCCCAACGACATTGCTCTACTACTTGGGGCATACTCTTGCCTCACACGTTGACTTTTGGCAATGACCCATGACTTTGTTATTTCTTCTATACTATTTTCTTATGTAAAAATTCAATTTTTTTAAAAAGTATAAATTTTTCAAAATCCAAAAAATTGCAAAAATTTAAAAAAATTCAAAAATTGGTAAACGACATGCATGCATATGAAGCTCTGATCAAATGCATTATCCTCAAACATCAAAATTTGTCCTACAAAATCATATTTCTAACGTTCTTGCTTGTTCTTGTCTCAAATGACTTACGAATCATAGTGATCTACCTCCACTAACAAAGTTGGGCCTACTTACTATGTCGGTACTCCCGTGCAACAATGAGTTGCTGTGAGACTATGTTATAGTGTACAAATGATTTCCATGGGACTACTTGTGTCTCGTTATTCCCCTTGCACGTATCCTTGCTTGGGGCACCATTTTAAACCCTTTTCGTTATAACACGAACATTTGGGAATTGCAACTTGATAACAAAAACATTGGTACAACTGTCTTAAACGTTGTTTGTTTGAGTATATGTGATTGTGTTTGTTTCTTTGTTAGGTTAGTTGGTTTACTTTCTCGTATTACATTGCATTCTATATGTTGTATGGAGTTAAGAATCATTGTAGTTTCTCGTATTGCATTGCATAATGTATGTTGTATGGAGTTACACATTTTTAGTAGTAGATAAATGTTAGTAATATAGCTTTTTATGTTATTTTACACTTTTGTTTATTTTAATAAAGTCCGATGATCTAGATCATAGGGGCAACACGATGAAATTAAGTTTCTTATTGAAGATTGGATGCAAAGAGTTATTCCTATTCTCCACTTTCATATCTTATCACTATTAATTTTTCTTCCAAATCACCTAGGGCAATAAACAATCATGTTTATTCCTATCTTATTTCTTCTATCCGTTTCAATCATATTTTTGATCGTCGATTGACTTCTTCTATCACCCCATGACACTCAAGGGGGCATCCTTCATTCTACTAATTTTTCTTCAAAATTTACTTGCTTATGCTTGTCTACTATATTTGAAGTGAAGTCACTTACTTCACCTCAAACAAGGGCAAATGTAGACACCTAAATTCCACTTTTGCAATCTTATTGCTAAAAACACACTAATCACTCTCATTCTTACCATTTCCATTATAATTAGTGATTTCCACTAATTAACTAACACTTTCCCTCTATTTTGGTTAATTAACAATGCTTTGTTGATTATCTAACCTTTACCACATTCAGGATGCTAATCGACGATAAATCGTAAGTCGTTATCCTCTTTCGGACAATAATTATCGTTTTAGCTAATTAAGCCTATTTCCTCTTGTATTTGCTCAATATACCCTATTATTGGCTAATAGCCATCTTCCAACCACTCGAAATCACCCCATTTCCCTCCATGACATCTTAGAAGGCTTCAAAACATATTCTAGCCTCCTAATTGACCCCAAGTGGTTAATTAAGGCTCCTTACATCCTAATCACTTGTTAATTTACTAATTAGGATTAACCAGCCTTAATCATGATTATCAAGTCTTAATCTACTTTTTAATTTTAGTCCCACATGCACCAAGATGCAAGTTTTCCTCAAAGAAAAACTATAAATAAGACTAAGTACTACCTTCCAACTTTACACCATGCTTTGATTTGCATATCATATAAGAAATATGATTAATAGCCAAGCTCAATCCTTGCCTCAAGTCTTCAATGGGGTTAGTAGATGGGTATCCAATATGATCTTGTAGTCATTGTTGGAGAGACCATCTCACCTTCCTTGGAGTAACAACTCCCAATTTGATTGCTCCTAGATCTATTTAGGTCTATGTTAGTTAATTGAACATACTAGTAGGCATGCTTTAGCTAGGTTTTGAATTATATTCATGTTAGTTAGCATTCCATTAAGCTTTTATCATTGATGTAACTATTTTTAGATTCAATAAGCATTTGCTCAATTAGACTATGTGGTGTTAGTCTTGTTAGTTTAGCTTTTCTTGGAACTTTTAGTAGTCTTCAAGTTCATTATATAAGTTGGGCATACACATTAACAACATGGTATTTAAACCCTTAAGTCTATAGTGGGAGAAATTTCACATTATTTTCCTATCAAACCATCATCTACACTTGATTCACTATGTCCATAGTCTACTCTTTATATATGCATACACTTTACTTCTACAATGGTCTTAAGATACTCAAATAAAAACACACAAGACAAGTACAAATTTGAGCTATTTTGTTAATTGCTAAGGAGTATCACAAGAGAAATCACCTTTAACATATGTAATGGACTTCACTCAATCCTATCACATGGTTAGATAATCACAAGGCCTTATCCTTGAATTCTAAAGCAACCACACTAAGAGATGCGGTCATGTCACAAGACATTCATAACCATCACTCCTTTAGCTTTATGTCACTCATCGTAACAAGATCTTTGGCATTCCTTTCAACTTGGAATAACACAAAGAAGGATCATTAACAATCATACAATTGATGTTAGAGTAGGTATTTACCTTAGCTCATGTTCACCTAGGTACTTTATTTACCTTTATTGTATTTATCCTCACCCACTTATGTGTGTGGATATTTCTTTTTATTTATTTAGATATTAGGGGGATATTATCTAGTTGTTAGGTATAGTTCTTTCCTTGATCTATGGTATTGACTAGTTCTTTCCTTGATCTATGGTATTGACTAGATCCTTGATGTCTAGTTCTCTCATAAATCTATGGACTTAACTAGTTCTTTCCATGATTTATGGCTTGATCTATGACCTTGACTAGTTCTTAGATTGTTATTCCTTGCCTATATAAGCAAGGCCCATTCTCATTGTATTTCATTGAGTTCCATAATAATATATGATATTGTTGTTCATTTGTTTGCAAAGGTTTTATATAAAGTTATTCGGAAAATTGCTTTCATCTTATAGATCATGGTGTTTGATTAACATCTATGTTCTTGGCTTGGTACGATTTGGTTATCGTTCCTTTTAATTTAATCTCCCATGCATTGAGAATAGAGACCATGGCTTCATACTAAAAACTCTAAAAATACTCCTAAAGAGGCAAGACAAGATATAAAAACTAAGAACTTACTTCACTCCTTCATACAAAATTACGAGTTTTTCTTCATTACCTTCCTCCTCCATCCTCCACATGAGGAATGACTCCCAACTTACTAGCTCCCCCTATATTTGAACTCTCCTTATATGTGCCTACTACTAGATGCTTCATAATTGTCACATTATGACCTTTGACCTTCCCTTTTCCTTCTAGATGCATAACTACCCTTCTCATATTGTTTTGAGCACTTCAATGATTCTCCTACACACTTAGGACTCAATACACCCACTTGCCACTTAAAAAAACACTTAAAACACTCTAACCAACACCTAATACTCTCTAACACAATTAAAACATCCTTTACAAGCTCATATGCTCATTACATGCCTTTGTAATTTCAAATTCCCCTTTTGGAGGGAAATTACAAAAGAGGGAAAATTTAAACTTCCAACCCTCATTGCTTGCCTAAAATGACTTATATGATCCCATTAAAACTCGAAGCTTCCCAACTACTCACATTGACTCCATGAACAAAGAATTTTGTAATTGAAAGTTTTCTTATGGACGCTCCTACATCAAGAAAGAGTTTTGGAAAAGAGATTTCTAAATGGAAACTTACCAGGCTATCAGGAAGTACTTGAGTTAGTACCTTGATCTTTGATAACACCTTAAGAATATCCCTCGAAACAATGTTAAAAGGTGACGATTGTCGTTAATACTTGCACTTTAATTATCTCATGATTGTCAGTCCAGGGTGGTGTCCATGGCTATTTGCAACAAAGAGAACAATTGAAATTGTGCTCAACATGTATTCACTATTGAGTTCAATCAAATACTACTTATAAATGTAATTAAAGAATGAATCCTATTTATAAATCAAGGATTACTAAATTCAAAATTGAAATACTGAAATGATGAAATTGTGGTATTTTAAACAAATCTTTGAATAGACAAAAATTAAAAAAACAAGAAATGCCCCCTTCATGCCAGGGAGGAGGCCCTGGTCCTTCCTTTAATCCAGTTTAGTGTTGCAAATCACACAAGTCAATCTAACCCATAATCATGCACTTTATTGAATAGAATATTTTCTTCCACAACAATCAACTAACTAACTAAATCTACCATTCTACTACAAATTCCCTTTTATATCAAGAGCAATCCTTGTCACTCTAGAAGAGGACAAATTATTTGCAATAATTAACTATTACTTAACTGAAATATCTATATAACAACTACTTGTTAATAGTTACAACTTTGAGAGAACTAGTGCATGTTGAATGCGATTAGATTTTGAATCTCGGTGACAAATCAAATTTCATCTTGTTAACTCCAATTGGAGTCCTTAATTAACTCTTAGTTGAGATAATTTAGTAATTCCAGAAGATGCCAAAGATCGCACATTGAATCCATTAAATCGTGGTGACTTCCAGTTATTCTGTTCATTTGTCCCATGTTTCCAGTCGAACCGTATGTTAAGTGGGAGTTGCATAATCCATAAGAGTCTTATGATGTTTAGATGGTAGTCCATGTTCAATGCTCTTTTCACGATGTAAACTCATGTGTTGACTAAATCAACTCGCCTCCTTGCTGTTGAAGTCTTTTGCTTCCTTCACATGAGTCCTGGGCCCTCGTAGTGCGAGTCTTACACTCCAAGCGAGCCCGTGCCAATGTGTGGATGAGTCTTGTGCTACAAAATGAGTCCTACGCTAATGCATGGGTGAGTCCTACACTACAAAGTGATTCTTACGCTAATGCGTGGGTGAGTCTTGCGCTCCAAAGCATGAATGAGTCATACATTTAGCCATGTACGAGTCTGTGCTAGCTTAAGATACATTCTTCAAACATATTGTTAACACATATAAATATTCATTTAAACTCATTTGAAGAAGCATACACAAAATGAAAATAACAAGGTTATGCACAAAACTTCCTTTCAAATATATTAAAGTATTAATTACAAAATGATAATATCAACATTAGTACAAAATGATGACACAACAAAACAAGGGTTTACATAGGAATTATCGTGGCTCATCAAAAATCATAAAAGAATAAATATTCACTAAAAATAAAAATAAAAAATATATCCCAAACTAGATGTTCCTATTTATCTTTCTACCAAAGGGTTTTTAAAAATACTAAATAGTGCTCAAAAAATTGGGGGGGGTGCACGACCGACTATCTATTATGTTTTTTTACAAAAATAGGAGCACCTATTGACATTTTAGATCTTTAACCCACTTACACTTAACCATTTTTAAAAAAATAGTAGTTTAGAAACTAGACTCAAAATTCTACAATTCATGTTCTTATAACATCTTCAAATTTTGAGTGTAACTATCTCAAATAACTCATACAAGTTGAAGTTTTTATTTTTCGAAAAAAGTGTCCACTTAAGACCCCCTTTTGGCCCCCATTTCCATGTACTTACCCAAATGTGGGAAATGAAAATGGCTAAGCATATGAACGATAATGACATGGATAATGCACACATGATATAGATAAGCTCTTGTGGCATACATAGAAAGTGGTTAAGGCGTGGGAATGATAAGTGGCTTTGCAAAATGGTTTACGACCACGTGGTATGAACAAAATGTTGTGAAGTACATAGAGTTTACAAAATGAGACACGTGCTTTAGAGATTTAAGATTTTTAGCAAAAAGGTTAACAAAATGGGTGAGGGGCACATTTGATTAACATTATGTAAGATTGCAAAAATAATTAGGGTCCCGTAAGGTTAACATAATATTGTAGGAACTATGTGGGTTGTGAAGCAAGTGTGTGGAATGCATCGGACAACGCAAATCAATATGTCAATATATTACAATACTTAATGGAAGGAAGTGAGTGTCGGGAAAGATGTATGAAAGAGAGAAGCTATGTGAAAAGCTACAAGGAATTGGATTGTCAAGCTCTTTAGCCAAGGTTGTGTTCTTAATTCAAGGAACCCAAGTTCAACAAGAGGAGGGAGGAGGCTTGTGCGGTTGTGACACATACTGTAAGATTGCACACATATCAACTTGTAATGAATGAAGCACCTCCCTCAAACCATTAAGTGTCTATCTTAGGTCCATTAATGCACTCCCCAAGACCGTAAATGCACTTTCACGTGATCATCAAGTAATGTTTTTGGCAATTACCATGCAAGTAAAATATGTTTTCACAACTCTATTCATTAGATCTAGGGCACTAAAAACCTTATTTGTATTTGGAAAATTTTGTGCAAATCTCTTGAAATTGATTTCTTTCCTCGAAACCTTAATATGTTTGCTAGGTCTCAAAACACTAAGAAAAATGAATACACTAAAGAACAACATAGCTACCTTGATATTTTTCAAGCCCCTCAATGATATGCAATATTGAAAACAACACACCAAGTATAATTCAATGCTTCACTTATGCTTATGTAAAGCAATATGCATAATTTTTCATGTTAGAATGAATACTTGATGGAGAAATAAATGCTTCACATATGCTTAGACTCTTGAATCTCCGATCTAAATGCTTGAATTGATTGTTTGGGTACATTCGATGTTGTTTAATTATATGTCCTTATCATGTCTTACATACATTAATGCATCTTTGTATTTTGATTTCTTGAACTCAAATTAAGACCTTATTAACATACAAGACGATACACAACAAATAGAAAAATTAACAAAAACCGGACCCATGATTCTTGTGGACACAAAAAAAGATTCAAAGAGTCCCTAGACTACACACATTAGGTCCAAGGTCCATATAGTCACAATTCTTAAAGATCCAAATCATTAATATACAATTATAGGGAAACCACAACAATACACTACAAAAGAGGAAAAGAAAAAGAGTTAAAAAGAGAAAAATATATAGAGAATGGAGGCATATACTCTAGGATTATATGTAATTTATCACTAAGAAAAATCCCTACCAAAATTACATGAATCTTAGCCGTAAACTAGTTTAGAAATTTATTTTCCCAAGTGCCTGAATATTCCCGATTCAAACCCGTACTTACAATGGCGCGGGCCTCACGTTTCCGAATAAACAAAACAGCAAAAACTTCAACGGCCATAATTAGCTTTTTCTTGCAGGAGGCTAAAAATAGCAAAAACTGCAACGGCCATAATGGCTCGTATTTATATCGTCATTGCGTTGCAGATTTTCTCAAAACCTTTGTGGCTCGTTTTTGCTGTAATTAGTTTTGATTTCTGTGTACCTTGTGTTTTGTAGATTGTTTTATATTTTATTTCCTGTTTATCTGCTTTATTTCTTTGTTTTACATTTTGCTTTGTGTTTTCTGCTTACTGTCTGTAAAACCACACCAGCTGGTTTCTTTTTATTTTTGTTTGGAGTTAAAATTTCAGTCGCTTTAGTGATGAAACCCCAACTCTTGCAAATAAATGCGGATGCGGTGTAAATTCATACTGCGGGATGCAAACACGTGAAACCAGGGAATTCAAATTGAAGGTTTATACGAATTAAAATAATGTTGACTGTTTTGATTTCTATATTTTTTCTGAATATTGGGTTTAAGGGTTTTGTCACTTTTCTGTGCAGATAACACTGCAGACCGACTCTCAATGAAAAGAGGTATGCGTTTTTCTCCTTTGTCTTTTCATGCGATTAGTGAATTAGGTACACTTATCAAGGAAACAAAACTCACAAACATTTGAAGCTCCTAAATCACACTTAATTTCTTACATTTACTATGAAAATGTAAGAAAAATGAAGCTGAGAGCATGAAGCTATGGATATCCACCATTTACACGAGAATTTAGGGAGACATCCCTTCTTTGCCCTGTCCGATTTAGTAGAATGATCAGATGGGAAAAGGGTTAAACTAGCATTGTTTTGATTAGCATTGGTTTTTAATAAGCATCAGTTTCGTTTATTAACAGATTAGGGACAAAGATCAAGGATGAAATGGTGCTTGAAAAGATAAACTGAAATATATCAGTAAATACTCAATAGAATGGGTTTTTATGTTTAGTTCTGCATTTGATGCTCCTTCTTATTCTCAATAGAATGGGTGTTTATGTTTAGTTCTGCATTTGATGCTCCTTCTTATTGCATTTTTCTCCTCTATTTCCTTGGATCAATTAATTGATGTGAAAAATCTAGTTAGGTATACCTGCAGATTGAATTTTATCTTTTACACCGTAGATGGTGAGAAGTTTCAGATTCCACGCGTTTTAGGTTATTTTATAATTATTTCCCATGTATTTGTTTTATTTTTATGTGTTTTACACAGCTTTTTTCTTACATTTTGCTGTCTGTGTGTTTTCTGCTCACTGTCTCTAAAACCACACCAGCTGTTAATTTGGTTATGTTTTTCTTTTAAATTTTTTTGGGATTCAAAATTTCAGTTGCTTCATTGATGAAACCCCAGTAGAGCTCAACTCGTGCAAATAAATGCGGATGTAATTTTCATTCTTCCAGATGCAAGTATGAGAACCTCGGTCATTACAAATAAAAATAATGCTAGGAGTTGGATTTTTGTTTTTTGTTTTCCTGAATATTGGGTTCAGAGTTAGACTGGTTAGATGTTGGTGTTTAAGGGTTTTGTTGCTTTTTGTGCAGATGATACTGCAGACTGACTTTCAATGGAACGTAAGTTGTAAACAATAAATGATCCCATTCATTGGAAAGAGGTATGCATTTTCTCATAATTAATTAGGGCCATTATTTATTTATGTGATTGGTGAATTGGGTACACGTTTTAAAGAAACAAAACTCACAAACAGTTGAAGCTGCTAAATCAGACTTAATTTCTTACATTTAGAATATGAAGCTATGAATATCCACCATTTACATGAGAATTTGGGGCCACAGCGTTTCTTTTCCCTATCTGATTGAGTGGAATGATGATATGGGAAAAGGGTAGGCATTGTTTTTGTTAGCATTGGTTTTTAAAGTACCAGTATCATTTATTATGACATTAGGGACAAAGATTAAGGATGAAATGACACTTAAAAATTGAAATATGTAAATACTCAATAACATAGGTTTTTATGTTTAGTTCTGCATTTGGTGTTCCTTCTTATGGCATTTTTGAATCGGTAAGTCACCATGCACCTTCAGGTGGTATACTGCACTGGATTCCAGAAAATTAATTAGTGATGACATGTTGCCATCTAGGATGAACATAATCTTAGATGTGCTCAATTCAATAAAATCATGTCACTGATTCATTGATCAAGTATAACAATGCCTGGTTGTCAGCATTGAAAAGCGAACAGTTTGGTTTCCCACTTTTCCCTAGCATAATTGGTGCTGCTATGTACAGCCAATTACTGTTTATAGACTATCATAAATATAATATTAAATTTTCACAATTAAAAAAACAGATTGGCTAACAGATAATGACACTGCATAGACCATGCCTAAAGCACTACTTTCAGATGTGCCATTGATAACTTCTTCTCAGGACAATGGCCTACCAACAGTTTGGTTTCCTGTTTTCCCAGCAGAACCAGTGCTGCTATGTACAGCCAATTACTATTTATGGACTATCATGGATATAATATTAAATTTTCCTGATAAGAAAAACAGATTGGCTAACAGATAATGATACCTTGTAGAGCATGCCTAAAGCACGACTTTGTTTTTCCGAGCACAACTGGTGCTGCTAAGTACAGCCAATTACTGTTTATGGACTATCATAAATATAATATTAATTTTTCCTGATCAGAAAAACAGATTGGCTGACAGATAATGACACTGCATAGAGCATGCCTAAAGCACTACTTTCAGACGCGCCATGATAACTTCTTCTCAGGACAATGGCCTACCAACAGTTTGGTTTCCTGTTTTTCCCAGCAGAACCAGTGCGGCTATGTACAGCCAATTACTATTTATGGACTATCATGGATATAATATTAAATTTTCCTGATAAGAAAAACAGATTGGCTAACAGATAATGACACCTTGTAGAGCATGCCTAAGCACGACTTTGTTTTTCCCAGCACAACTGCTGCTGCTAAGTACAGCCAATTACTGTTTATGAACTATCATAAATTAAATATTAATTTTTCCTGATCAGAAAAACAGATTGGCTAACAGATAATGACACCTTGTAGAGCATGCCTAAGCACGACTTTGTTTTTCCCAGCACAACTGCTGCTGCTAAGTACAGCCAATTACTGTTTATGGACTATCATAAATTAAATATTAATTTTTCCTGATTAGAAAAATACATTGGCTGATATATAATGACACTACATAGAGCCTACCTAAAACACAACTTTCAATTGTGTCATTTTTAACTTCTTCTCTGAACAATGGTCTACCAGTAATAGAGATGGATACTATGGTTTGTAATTTTCTTCTTAGGATATACTACAATCACAGTGTATGGCGCAATTGCTGGTGCTGGTATGGACACTAAACTCTTTGTTCCAATATGGATGGATGAGTATTAATACACTCACACCCTTATTTAAGTTCCTTGAGAGCCTTTTGTTGTTCCTTCTTTCAAACAAATGGGAAACCTTTTCTGATCATGATGTCTATAGACTAGGATTTGACAATTGTGTGAATTTCTTGATAAAGCTTGTATAGTATCCAACACGCCTTGAAAAAGATTGGTTAAAATCATGAAGTGGCTCGATCTTTACAGGGTGGTCTTCAGTCCTTTTGTTGTTCCTTCTTTCAAACAAATGGGAAACCTTTTCTGATCATGATGTCTATAGACTAGGATTTGACAATTGTGTGAATTTCTTGATAAAGCTTGTATAGTATCCAACACGCCTTGAAAAAGATTGGTTAAAATCATGAAGTGGCTCGATCTTTACAGGGTGGTCTTCAGTCCAGCCCAATAGACCACATGTCGTAACAGTTTTGACATACAAAACCATAAAAGAATGCATGTTAGGCTTCAAGGATAATTTTACTTCACAGCAGAACCTTGTGCATTTAGCTAGAGCATATAGTTTCTATTCCTTCTATGTGTGTCAACCAATCATCTAAGAAAGTCAACTAGTCATCTATGAAAACTTCAACATTTCCTATTTTCATCTTCTCAAACTTCCCAGTATAATTTGCTGAAAATCAGAAGGTGCATTACATAGAGTGAACAACATCCCATGCAAGCCTAAATTTCATTTTCAACAATGAGAGTTGTTTTCAGCTTATCTTCCTTGAGAGTGCTGATTTGGTTATATCCTAAAATTCACAAAAGAATGAAATATACCTTATGGTTTGCGACCTTTTCTAGAATTAAGTCAATGAAAGGAACAGGACCTAAATGCTGATGCCCATCGCTAGCAACCCAAATACTAGAATCCTCATCTCTACAAGAATGAAATATACCTTATGGTTTAGAATGCTGTTGTTGACATGTTACTTGCAGCAATTAAAACCTGACAGCTTTCAAGACTGTAGCCATGGATTTGACTTGACAGTGAGATGGATGGTTAAATCTGTGGGAAATGTTGGCAATCTTTCTCAAATTTCGGATAAATTTTCCAAGTGCCAGAGTTGGTACCATTTTAGAGAAATATGGGAGCACTAGCAGTGGCATCAGGTGTAAGTAACAAGAAACTGGTGCAAGTTTCAGATTAGTGGGAACATTGTACATATCCATCCAAATCCTTGTTCAAAAAGGTTCAAAAAATTTGGAGTATGGAGTCCTTATTGTTTTTTTCAAGGGGAGTCAATGTCCATGGGCCGTGGCACACACCATTGGATTCCTGTGAAGTTCACTTTAAAACAGAAAAAGAAGTACAGTGAATAGACAACATGAAAAGAAGTACACTGTTATTTCTATGATGGCAGCTGGGATGTTTGGTGAGAACAATTCTCACATGATTACTACCTATAATATTATTGCATATAGACCTTAAGTCCATAGGCTCTGAATTTGAGATAATTTTGTTAGTCCTGAAATTAGAATTATGAGAGGCTTGTTATGCCGATGGGAATCACATACAATGGAGCAAGCATACCTGCCACTGTTCACTTCAATGGCTGCCATTAAACCTCAGCACTTGCAAGAGTGTCGATGACCAATTCAGCTATGTGCGGATTTCCAGATCACCAATCCCAGCATGTGTTCCTTTCACAAGACGGCCCAAAATTTTCAAGTCTTGAGGAGCATGGACAGCCATGCCTCAATAGCTGAGTCTTGATAAACCGTAGGTCCGTAGCAATAGCAACACCCTCTTACGGATCCAACATTCTCATCACAGCACATCCATCAGGGATTTTTGGGAGCGATCAGTATCATCTGCACTGTATTCAAGTCCTGTTGTGATTCGATCTCGGCACTTAAGGCTTCATTTTGCTGTTTGCTGGTCTTCTGTAATTGTTTTTGGGACATTTTGTTTGAAAACCAGGCACCTCATCCCCTCCTTTTGTATTTCTAGTACATTTGGCATTATGGTATGTTTCATTTTTAAATTTCTGATGTTGGCTTTTTTAGTCCAGGGTTTTAGAGGTTTTGGGTTTCGATCCCTTGACCTACAAAATGGCAGAGCAGGTGAATGAGGGCTAGATTGCAGAGTTCAAGGAGGCTTTCATTTTGTTTGACAATGATGGAGTGGATCTTAGTTGGGGTTTTGTTTTTCCTTTCACAGATGGACAAGATGTTGATTGTCAGGGGTCTTTGAAAACAAGGCGTCAGGCACCGCACAGGCAGTGAAGGCTGCTGGGGAAGCATTTTGAACGGAGCCTGGGATTGAGGAGGCTAAATTTTAGTGCTCAAACAATGAATTTATTTGGGAATCTTTTGAATTTAAGAGACTTCTAATGCTGGGGTCTGTGGGGTGTATGCACAGGCCGCAATCTCCTTGTGGCGAAGAAAGCGGAGATGCTTTTGGTGCTTCAAAGGCATACAAAAGTCGTGGCTACTGGAAATAACAGGACAAAGTTGTTCTTGTTGGGCTTCATGGTTTTGTGAAGAAGGCTGTTGGCTTAGGTGGGTGGTGAGTCTCCAGATCTTTCAGTTCCAATCTAGAGAGCTGTATTTTTTTCTAAATTTAAATAGCATCTATAAAATGTAGATTAAGTTTCCAAATTTGATGGGATTTAGTTTGTACATAAAATGAAAAGCTTCTGTGCTTTGAACTTTTAAAGCATACAAAGGTTGTGGTGACTGGAAATAACAGTTGTTCTTGTTGGGCTTCATTTTGTAGAGAAGAAAGCCGTGGGCCTAGGTTGCTGGTAAGCCTCCAGATCTTTCGATTCCATACTAGAGAAAGCTGTATTCATGGTGTTGTGAAGAAGGCCATCAGCTTAGGTGGCTGGTAAGTCTCGAGATTTTTCAGTTCCATACTAGAGACCTGTAATTTTTTTCTAAATTTAAATAGCATCTGTAAAATGTAGATTAAGTTTCCAAATTTGATGGGATTTAGTTTGTACATAAAATGAAGAGTTTCTGTGCTTTAAACTTTTAAAGCATACAAAGGTTGTGGCGACTGGAAATAACAGGGCAAAGTTTTCTTCTTGGTCTTCATTTTGTTGTGAAGAAGGCCGTGGGCCTAGGTTGCTGGTAAGCCTCCAGATCTTTCAATTCCATTCTAGAGAAGGCTGTATTTTTTTCTAAATTTAAATAGCATTTATGAAAGGTAGATTAAGTTTCCAAACTCGATGGGATTCAGTTTGTATGTAAAATTTACAGCTAAGTCTAGCTGCATTGCTGTATATGCCTGGGACCTGCGATAATCTCTACCTTTCTTATATTGAGGTCTACTTAGATGATTGTTTTGACTTGCAGTTTATTATATTTATTAAAACTTAGGGTGGGTAGAACTCCTTAGTCAGTTCTCAAGCTGCATGTTATAAGATTTATTGAAATTTAGATTGGGTATAATTTTTTAGAAGATATTCAAATTGTATTTTGTTAGTTTTTAAAATAGCATCTGTAAAATGTAGATTAAGTTTCCAAATTTGATGGGATTTAGTTTGTACATAAAATGAAGAGTTTCTGTGCTTTAAACTTTTAAAGCATACAAAGGTTGTGGCGACTGGAAATAACAGGGCAAAGTTGTTCTTCTTGGGCTTCATTTTGTTGTGAAGAAGGCTGTGGGCCTAGGTTGCTGGTAAGCCTCCAGATCTTTCAATTCCATTCTAGAGAAGGCTGTATTTTTTCTAAATTTAAATAGCATTTATGAAAGGTAGATTAAGTTTCCAAACTCGATGGGATTCAGTTTGTATGTAAAATTTACAGCTAAGTCTAGCTGCATTGCTGTATATGCCTGGGACCTGCGATAATCTCTACCTTTCTTATATTGAGGTCTACTTAGATGATTGTTTTGACTTGCAGTTTATTATATTTATTAAAACTTAGGGTGGGTAGAACTCCTTAGTCAGTTTTCAAGCTGCATGTTATAAGATTTATTGAAATTTAGATTGGGTATAATTTTTTAGAAGATATTCAAATTGTATTTTGTTAGTTTTTAAAAATCTAATGTGAAAAGAACTCCTCAGTTGATTTTGAAACGATGTTTTGTTAGGTTTGTTGAAATTTAGAGCTGATTCAACTGCGTAGTTGATTTTGATGCTGTAATATTTATTTGAATTTAGAGTGAATAGATCTCCTTGACATGATTTTAAACTGCATTCTGTTAAATTCTTTGAAATTCATTCAGGATGGATGGATAGCTGATTTTTAAAGTTGTGTTTTGTTAGATATTTCTTGAATTGCATGCTGCGGCCCGGCCGTGCATCAAGGGTTTTGATTTGATGCGGTGTACTAACTGTTATAGGTTTAGTTGATTTAGTTGATATCTTTTCATTTTCAGGTTCTGAAGAATGGGCTAGAATTTAAGCTGCAGCGAAACACACTCATTGTAGTTGAAGCTCTAATTGGGCATGGAAGAGATGATAAAATTGAGTGCGAGAATCCTTTCTGGAGTTTCTCGATTTAGAAGGTTGTAAGGCTCTCAAAACAGTTCTCCTCCAATTATGTGCTCTTGAAGCAAATTTCGACGATGATGATCTTCTTGACGAGGACCCTGTTCCACCTTCACTTGTCACCACACACCTTCGTCCCTTACTTCTTCAACGACCTTCATCTCCACTCCCACAACCCTTTTATCCACCTCCAAAATTCGAGATCAACATGGTCCGTATCAGAGAGTTGGCCAAACCACCGCCTAAATGCCAGTGTGCCCTACTCATTTCGCAAGGTTCTTACCCGCATTAGGTTTTTGTCCATCATGCCGTTATACTACTCATGACATACCTTCTTCATCTACCTCCTTCCATTAACATGGTCCAAGTTGCCACTCGCGCCCAAAAGGACAAAGGAAAAGAAAAAGCAACTAGCCCATCAACCAATCCCGTGCCCAATATACCATCTGCACCCGCACCCAAAATCACCATTCGAGGACCTACATACCCTATTTATGATGGGGTCACCCATCGTACAATGATAAAACAATTACACCAATCCCCTCTAAAAATGTCTTTATACGATCTCGTCTAAACCTTTGAATCTCATCGACAAGCCCTTATGGAGGTTTTGCAATCCATCAAGGTTTTACCTAACGACCCCACACTAGTAGCCTCCATTCTCACCCCTCACCACGTGGCCTCGCTTACCAAATCATCTCCTTCTTCTACCCCCACGTCCACTCATCAAGTAGCCACCCTTAGTTTCTCTGATGAGGAGATTGTACCTCTCAATCAGATGACCCTGATCCCACCCTTTTCATCTCCGTCTATATCGATAATATATGTATACGACGCGTTATGATCGATGGTCGTGCTAGCATCAACATCATCTCCTCCCACACATACAATCAAATGCGCATCCCTTCAAATTGCATGCATAATAACCCAATTATGCTGCGCTCCTTCAATGATGTCATCACTTCCACCCTTGGCACCATTATTCTTCACGTTTGTGTGGGCCTCGCCATTGTCCCGGAATTGTTCTACGTCTTAGAGGGGGAGTTCCAATATAACTGGTGCTTGGCCGACCTTGGATTCACGTCATGGGTTGTGTTCCTTCAACTTTACACCACTTGTGTAAAATTTGAACATGAAGGACATAACTATACCATCCCAGCTGACCCGTCACCGTTC
The DNA here is from genome assembly GCA_018340775.1 of Taxus wallichiana var. yunnanensis. Classification (NCBI taxonomy): domain Eukaryota; kingdom Viridiplantae; phylum Streptophyta; class Pinopsida; order Cupressales; family Taxaceae; genus Taxus; species Taxus wallichiana. Next base: position 808,229,011 of record CM031240.1, on the reverse strand, counting down.
AAAACCTATAACATGTTGTACCGACCTAATGATGTCCTTGTACCAGTTAAGGCATCTACCACTACCCCCACTTCTCCTTCACCCACAACCCCATCCATCAATACTGTCGCCACCTCTCCCACCCCGACTCTTCTAGTCATACTGCGCATGACCTCTGCGATTGGCCCATCTACTTCCCAACTGACCGATACCCCTCCTGCCCAATCGCCTAGTAATTCATCTATTCCCGCTACCCACTTATCTACTACTGATCCCTTAGAGGGTGTTTTTCGACGCCTCATTCCGAGGAGTACCGCCTCTACAATTTCAACACATTTCTCACTTTGCAAGAGTATGACAACCTATGCCAACATCCTCATTATGACTATCGCATAGGAGAGGTTTTCCCTTATGGTCCTCTCTACCTTCACACCAACTTAACATATGGGGATTTGATACTTCCACCTATTTGCCCGAACTGCCATCCCAAACATGACCATTTTCATCGACCTCCAATCTTTCACTAATCTGTTTGCCGCCTACACTTTCCTTCCTTCTGCGCATGAAAAGACTTTGGCTTTGGTTTTTCCGAACAAGGCCGTCATATCGTCATCTCGTGCACCACCCGTAAACACAAAGATCGCAGTGGCATTGGCTTTCCTGAACCATCTTCCAAGAAAACCCGCATCGACCTCATTGACGCCGACAAACCTTCTCCACCCCGTTCACCAACGTCACCACCTTCACCCACGGAGTCCATAGATCCCGAATCTATTCCTCCTAACTTTTTTTTTTTTCGTGAACACAATTTCCTTGGGACCTCTGACTTATCAACGCGATGGCGAGGCTCCCTCTTTTCTTCCCTTCCTGTATCCTGACATGATCGATGACGATACACCTTCTATTAACGTCGTTAATGTCAGGACGATGAGTCTATCCTCACCTACCTTGGTGCGGAAGATTCTTATATTCACTGGTTGTTGCCTTCTGAGATGCAAACCATGTTGAATGAATCGACCATCGAAGTCAATATTAACACTCAGGATGACCCGCACATTCTAAAGATAGGCCAATCTTTAGATGCCGTCGAACATGAAACTTTTACTTCTTTCCTCCGGGATCATAACAATGTCTTTTCTTGGTCCTATGTTGATATGCCCGGTATTGGCCCAAACATTGTGGTCCACAATATTGTAACCGTTCCTGAAGCCAAACCTGTAAAACAGAAGTCGCGGAAAATGCATCCTCGCAGTGCCCTTCTTGTCAAAGAGGAACTTCAACACCTTCTCTCGTTTTCTTTTATCCTATCCATTGACTATCCCCAATGGATTTCTAACATCGTTCATGTCGGGATATAGGAAGGGAAGAAAAGAGGGAGCCTTGCCATCGCATTGATAAGCTAGAGGTCCTAGGGAAATTGTGTTCACGAAAAAAAAGTTAGGAGGAATAGATTCGGGATCTATGCACTCCGTGGGTGAAGGTGGTGAACGGGGTGGATGGCCTCAATGAGGTCGATGCGGGTTTTCTTGGAAGATGGTTCAGCAAAGCCAATGCCACTGCGATCTTTGTGTTTACGGGTGGTGCACGAGATGACGGTATAACGACCTTGTTCGTAAAAACCAAAGCCAAAGCCTTTCCATGCGCAACGGTGAAGGAAAGTGTGGGCGAAGTGGCGTTAGTGAGAGATTGGAGGTCAGATGAAAATGGTCATGTTTGGGATGGCGGTTCGGGTGAATAGGTGGAAGTATCAAGTCCCCATATGTTAAGTTGGTGCAAAGGTGGGGAGGACCATAAGGGAAAACCTCTCCTATGCGATAGTCATAATGAGGATGTTGGCGTAGGTTGCCATACTCTTGCAGGAGTGAGGAATGTGTTGATATTGTAGAGGTGGTACTCCCCTGAATGAGGCATTGAAAAAAACCCTCTAAGGGATCGATAGTAGATATGTGGGTAGCGGGGATAGATGAATTACTAGGCGATTGGGCAAGAGAGGGGTATCAGTCGGTTGGGAAGTAGATGGGCCACCTAGCAGAGGTTCATGCGGCAAAGATGACTAGAAGAGTCGGTGTGGGAGACGTGGTGACAGATTGATGGATGGGGTTGTGGGTGAAGGAGAAGTGAGGGTAGTGGTAGATACCTTAACTGGTACAAGGACATCATTAGGTCGGTACAACATGTTATAGGTTTTGAAGCGGTATAGTTAGTTGGGATGGTATAGTTATGTCCTTCATGTTCAAATTTTACACAGCAACAGTGTAAAGTTGAAGGAACACAACCCATGACGTGAATCCAAGGTTGGCCAAGCAACAGGTTATACTGGAACTCCCCCTCTAAGACGTAGAACAATTCCGGGACAGTGCGAGGGCCCACACGAACGTGAAGAATAATGGTGCCAAGGGTGGAAGTGATGGCATCATTGAAGGAGCGCAACATAATTGGGTTATTATGCATGCAATTTGAAGGGATGCACATTTGATTGTATGCGTGGGAGGAGATGATGTTGATTTTAGCACCGCCATCGATCATAATGCTATGCTTGTACACGTATATTGTCGATATAGACGGAGATGAAAAGGGCGGGATCGGGGTCATCTGATTGGAGAGGTACAATCTCCTCATTAGAGAAGCTAAGGGCGGCTACTTGATGAGTGGACGTGGGGGTAGAAGAAGGAGATGTTTTGGTAAGCGAAGCCACATGGTGAGGGGTGAGAATGGAGGCTACTAGTGAGGGGTTGTTAGGTAAAACCTTGATGGATTGCAAAACCTCCATAAGGGCTTGTCGATGAGATTCAGAGGTTTGGACGAGATCGCTAAAGACATTTTAGAGGGGATTGGTGTACTTGTTTTGGTATGTAGGTTCTCGAATGGTGGTTTTAGGTGCGGGTGCAGATGGTATATTGGGCACGGGATTGGTTGATGGGCTAGTTGCTTTTCCTTTTCCTTTTCCTTTGTCGTTTTGGGTGCGGGTGGCAACTTGGACCATGTTAATTTGAGGAAAGGAGGTAGATGGAGAAGGTATGTCATGAGTAGTATAACAATATGATGGACAAAAACCTAATGCGGGGTAAGAACCTTGCGAAATGAGTAGGGCACACTGGCATTTAGGCGGTGGTTTGGCCAACTCTTTGATACTAGACCATGTTGATCTCGAATTTTGGAGGTGGATAAAAAGGTTGTGGGGGTGGAGATGAAGGTCGTTGAAGAAGTAAGGGACGATGGTGTGTGGTGACAAGTGAAGGTGGAACAGGGTCCTCATCAAGAAGATCATCATCGTCGAAATTTGCTTTAGGAGGACATAATTTGGAGAACTGTTTTGTGAGCCTTACAACTTTCTACATCGTCGAAATGCTTATGCTGCGACAAAAATTCCTTATTAGATATATGTTATCTGTCATGAGTAGTATAACGACATGATGGACAAAAACCTAATGCGGGGTAAGAACCTTGCGAAATGAGTAGGGCACATTGGCATTTAGGCGGTGGTTTGGCCAACTCTCTGATACGGACCATGTTGATCTCAAATTTTGGAGGTGGATAAAAGGGTTGTGGGGGTGGAGATGAAGGTCGTTGAAGAAGTAAGGGACGAGGGTGTGTGGTGACAGGTGAAGGTGGAACAAGGTCCTCATCAAGAAGATCATCGTCGTTGAAATTTGCTTTAGGAGGACATAATTTGGAGGAGAACTGTTTTTGAGCCTTACAACTTTCTACATCGTCGAAATGCTTATGCTATGACAAAATTCCTTATTAGATATATGTTATCAGTAAAAAAGCAACATTTTCGCTGTCTTTTGCTCTTGTGGATGCTTTTTTATTTGCAATTAAATTATTTTGTTACAGATTCTGAAGAGTTTCAAAAGCCTTGCAAGCCCAGAGTGTGGCCTCATAAGTCTATGACATCAAAATATCCAAAGTTTCTAGCATTAATAAATAATGGCAGCGACTTGCATTCTGCAGATTCAAAAACACCTTCACATGGAATGCCAGTAAAGCAAATCATGGCTTTTGAAAGATACATGGGTCGTTTGGTTTGTCAGACTAGCTTTCAATGTCGTTCTTTTAACAGCGTATAACTGTTATAATTGGTAATCAATAATCATGGTTTTCCAGGTAGGATACGGACATGCAAATTGTTCCCCAAGGTGCACCACATCAACGATACAGATTTAGATTGGAACAGTTTTATGGTGCAGTTTGTGGGTTGTATGTCCAAGGCTTTTTCTTTAATTTTAGTGAAGATGGAATTCCTGGCGTACATGTAATTTTAAGCAATTTTCCTTGCCCAAAGAGCCTGTTCCACACAATGTGCCTATGCATTTTATTGAGATGCAATCTTTGTGATTGATGGTGCAGAAAGTTAACCTTGGTAAGTTGGAAACAGCCGCCTTGTGGACATATTGGACACACTTTAACTTAGTAAGTGTTAATTATACTTATCAAACTTGTAAATGGTAAATAGTTTTACTAGGAAATGGTTTCGATTTTTCTATCTACCATCTACAAGTTTTCATGACGGCTGGTTCCTTTGGGTGCTTGTGAAACAGGTTGCAGTAGGCCCCAACCCTTCGAAGGAACAATTGGTTCATGCGGTGGAGAGGCATTTCATATCACAGGTTAGTATAGTATATTTATGAACGAACTTATAACAAGGAAGAGGGTGTTGCTTCATCTGTATGCATCATAACATTGTGTAAGTAGCATGTGTATATGTGTTTCTGGTATGTCTGTGTATATTTGTGCGCTTGTGTGTTTTTATAGAATCCTTATAATGTATTTCTTTAATGCATTTGTTTATGGAATTCATAGACGTGTTTCTTGTTTCCTGTAAAATATACAACATACTAGCCTGCAAATATGTGTGCATGCTTGTGCAAATATTATTTTTGTACACTTGCATGTTAGTTTTCAAACGGTTTAGGTTGTGGAATCAGGGCAGATCCCGGGTTTACTTTGTTTCAGTCTTCTGAAAGTAATTCAGCTTGGTCTAGTTTTTAAAAGTGCACCTTATGGAGGTGTTTTGTTTTATTCTGTGCCTTTTTGGATGTGCGGGAATTTTCTTTTCACTCTTTTTAGTCTTCTGAAACTAATTCAGCTTGGAAGATTTGTGTCAATTGTTTCGCGCTTGGTTGATGGTCTTGTTGACTTCAAGGTATCGAAATCCCAAATACCCACTTGTTAGAAATTTTGAATTAGTTTAACATGAATGTGTGTTTACACTTCTAAGTTCTTGGCTGTGCAAATGATGGTGATCGCTGTAAGCATTGAAATTCCCTATACTCTATTGTTAAGAGTGTTTTAAACAATGCTGCATGTAAAATTGTGATATATACACTTGTCTGTAGTTATTCAATGTGTATACCATAGAGCTGTGAGTGTTGAAATCCCCAGAAACCACTTGTCGGAAGCAGTTTAATCATGCTGTTCGTAGATTTTTATATATACACCCATTTGTATATACATCTTAGCTGTTGTGGAAACAAGGACATAGAGGTTGGCCAAACTTTGTGTGTGCCAAATATCAAACACAGTTCTGTGCATTTATTTTGGAGCCAAATCAGGGGACACGAACTTTATAGCATGGGAATTACCACAGGTATGACTGCATTTTTGTCATCTAAATGAATGAAAATAGTTTTTACATAGCGGTTTTGTCCGATCTTAGCATGAACATGCTTTATTGGTTAGTATGTTAAAGACTATGTTTAAGATTTCGGGAATGTATTTTATCTTGTTTAAGAAGGTTGTTCTTTTTGTTTACTTATGATCCAATGGTTGTAGACCTGAAGAAAGGGATCCATGCAATACTTTTATTCTTCCGTCCTTAATATAAAATTTTCCTATTTGACGTACCTTGTCACTAAATTCATCTGTTCAATCACAAGTCAAAGAGTGCCTTCTCTTCTCTGCCCCCTTTGTACTAAAATGAAAAATGCTCAGAATGCATGTATGACAAAGTGCGTTGAGAACACTTACGGCTGAAAATAACAAACAAGCAATTTGATTAAACAACTTCTGATCCCGTGGAAAACAAAGAATGAATTATTTAGGCATGTATCTGCCTTGGAAAGATCTCTCTCTCTCTTCCCCCCGTCTCCTGCTGTATTTCTGAACATCCTTTTTATGAATTTCTAAAAATTCATATGCAATTTGTGGAGTTTTAATTTACAGGCGCTCATGCTCCTCCAAATGAAGATACACTACTTTGGTCAGCAGAGAAAAGGGTTCCCGTGGTATACATCAATGGGGTGTTTGGACCAGTGAAGAACCCATTTTATCTTGTTCAGTTTAACACTCTCAATGATGCACCTCACTTTGTCCATAATTTACACGTTATGTACTCAATGATTCTAATGTATATAAATAAAGGCTATGACCCATCTGGTGATAATGATGCAGCATTGCAGAGCTTTCTGAAGAAGTTAGTCTTCAGTTAATGAGAAAGAAGCATAGTATAAAAGAGAAATTAAATTGCGAGCTTGGTACTCCATCAAATCAAAATGTTAATGAAAAGAAAAATGGCACAGCTTAGCTTTGAAAAAGCCAGAGTTAGTGTATGAAAGGAAGAACAAATTTGTGGGTGAGTCGTGACCCATTACATGATAATGCAGATTGCAAACCATGCAAATGGGCTGAAGGGGAGAGCTCAGGTAAGGAGAATTGTTTATTTGGATAAACCAACATTTAAATCTACCATACCAACATATTCTGATTCCTTTTGGTACATTTCAAGCAGCAGGTGAAATTTACCACGAAGAAACCATTTGGAAATAGTTTGTGTAATAGGCCACCTGTGTCTGCAAATCAAACGAAAGATTGCAATATGTGTCGGGTTCCAGCTTTCATATGCACATGCACATGCCCCCCTTCTATCGAGGAAAAGCATGTAGATTATATACTGTGTGTTTATCTCAAGAAAAAGTTTTAGTCAATACTAAACTTCTTGTAAGGGGAGATCCAAATAGAAGGTATAATATTCAGAAAATAAATTAGCCTCCAGTCAATTATCTCCCATTAAATAACGCTTTAGTGATTAGGTCATTTCACTTCAATGAAGTCAATGTTGATTTTTCTTTCTTTCTTTGTTTTCCTTCACCATTTTTGTGTGTGAGTAGACTAGTTGGAGATACGATTCATTGACCAAGTAAACATAATATTGGATCAAAGGATATAATAAATGAACATGTAAATTAAAATTTTCAACACAGTTTTTCTATGATAGATGTTGAACCAAAAAGGTTCCCTAATGTAGGCTCTCTCTTATATTGTTGCAACTTTAATTGTTTACCTAGCCTTTGAAGGTCAAGATCATGCTAAATTTATATTTGATTTGAGGGGAGAACACCTAGAGTTCAAATCGACGTTTGTTTACTTACAATATGACTGAGGGGAATTGTCATTGGTAGACATTAATTAATACTTGTTTAGCATTAACATGTCTAATATCCATCTTCGTAGCTTACCATAAATCATGTCCAATGTCGTTTTAAAGAAGGGGTTTTATGTATTTCGAGTTTCTATTGTTTTACAAAGTAAATCGCTTTTACTTTATAAACTACTAATGGAGTTTTACTTCATATACTCCTAATGGAGTTTCCATTGTCACAAATCGAAACTCTTGAGATTGCATTAATGTCCACTGCCACGCAACGTGTCCACATGCACACCTCACTTCAGAGAGAAGTCTGTTTGACACTAATTGCACAAGCCTTCTCACACAATTCTAGAATTGCATTTGTTAAAACATGCTGGTTTCAAAAGCGTACTTAAGCCCTCTTACACAATTCTAGAATTGCATTCATCAAAAATGCCAGTTTGAAAAGCGTACTTTCCGTGCATTGGTGAACAACCTTCCCCTTCATTTCCCTATTGGTGTGCAGCCATGGGCATTGCAGCATAGGGTCAAGTAAAACCTTTCATACCCTTTTTGTGTTCTTTTGGCATGGTCAAGTAAAACCATTATAACCCTAAATCTTGCCAGATGGATATGATGTCTAATAATTTAGGTTTTGAAAATCTTCCAACCAGTTAGCTTTTTGTGTCAAAAATGTCAAAATTGGATTCCAAGAGTGGAGGTCCTTGTTCTTAATCCTGAATAACAAAAACTAAAAAGATTTATAATTTGGTGATATATAAACATATAAATGTCATCATCAGAGTAACAAATGTTATAAACAGGATATTTATAATATCAATTGAACTGTACCAATTATGAGGGAAGAAAAACTCTGGATTATATAGAAAGAATTTGAAATACCTTTCTTCATTTAAAGAACACTCAAAATTCCTTACCAATTTCAGAAAATAGCCTTAGATCTGAGCATTGGCTGTAAATTCCTTTAAAATATCCTGTCTCTCAAATCTGATCAATAGCAATAAATTCCAACTAAAATAGAGGACAAAATGCAGAGATTTTCTTGCAGAGAAATCACGCGGAGTTCTAGTTATGGTTTCACAGTTTCACTGCTCATAGATGAAATTCCTGGGGTTTTCGCTGAAATGCAGCAGTGGTACCGCTCTTCTCTTGATAGACTTTCACTTTGTCAAAGAATGGTTCCAATATTTTTGACAAAGACTTCAGCAAAAGCTATTACAACTGCAAAACATAGAACCCAATATCTTCTTCCCGTATAAGAATAATTCAATACTACCCTTTATTTGTGGGAGTTAAACGGAGGCAATAAACCTTAAAGTTTAGATTTAATGGAATTCAATTCAATAGTCAGATTTGAAGAGTAGAATGTCGTCACCAGGTTGTAGGAGGAAGAACAGAGTTGATTCAGCCTTGGTGAATGCATGCTCAACCGGCAGATATAAATGCTCGATTTTCCCATGTGTGCTACCCCAAAAAGTTTGCAAAAACTGAATTGTTGTTTTAGAAACTTGCAAGCTTTGAAACTAAGAGCTAAAAATAAAGCATGAGCATATTTCAGTTCTTCAACACATCATTACTACTAGCCCTCACAATGTATCATTCTGGTCGGTAATCTGTATAATTTCATTGGACTTGAAATGTGGGGATAAACATGGCCATCACAATATCTATGCCAAATATTGGGCATCACTACATCAGATTTAATACCTTCTCTTTAACTCTTAGACGGATGCTCTTTCTATGTTCTGCTATTTATGCATTGCACTTTGAGTACTTTTTGTTCCAATCTGCTGCCACCTCCTCTATGTTACTATTATCTCTTCATTTGATGGGGAGACAACTGTAAAATTTGCTGCCCCGTTCAGTAGAGCATTAAGAGCCTTCTTCCTCCTGCTGAAAGTGATTTGAAACATTGTTTTATTTTTACAAAATTAGAAAAGTTTCTGAGTTATTCATAATCTAATACAAAAATGGATTGTCGTTTAAGATTTTATGTTGAAGGTATTGTCCAGTTACCTGATGTTTCTGTTTCTAACTTTTAGTCCTTCTAAATACAAGTCTTACTGTATTCGGAGCATCCATGGCAGGCGCCTCATCCATAATATGTATAAGGCATCTATCTTCATCGAAGATATTGGGTCTTGGCAATGGTGGAACTTTGGCTGCCATGGCTTCTTGTTCTGGAACGTTCCTTCCATTTTTCATTGCATTTGGAGGCTTAATGACATGTGTTATGGTGCAGGTATCTGTGAAACATGTGCCCACTTTCTGTTTTGTGTGATTTTCAAGCAGGAGGACTAAACCATGTTTTTTCCATATATTTATACTTGTTTTCTATGGCTAAGCTTTACCCTCTCTTGTTGTCCTTTCATTGTTAACATGTTTTTATTGTTTTTCTTTAGGCTTAGTCTCCATTTTAACTTCAAATATTATTTTCTGCCCTAGTATTGATCTACTGTAATTGGATGTATATTCGAGTCCCACTGACCTACTTTTGTCGCTCAAGAAAATTAATACGATTTCTTTATTTCTTTGTATTGGTGGCCATATATCTTACACGCAAACTCTGCAAATCTAAGCTTAACCAAACTATTGGGTTCCCAAAGTCGTGCAATAATAAAAAGAATGCATTAAAACAACAAAGCCAAACAAGACCACACATTCTTCAGAAGCTTTATCTTTGATAATAGTTCTGTGACCAGGTAGGACTCCATCAAGTTGCCTCGTAACCCTGATAAAGGTATAGTTAATAAGTTGAATTCTCAAGTTTTCGGATTCCGCCTCCCCAAACTCCTAAATTACAAACCTCTTGAATTGGACAACCATCTATATTGAGCGTCATCCACAATGCTCCATCAAGTTGTCTCATAACCCTTGTAAGAGTAGAATTCCTAAGATCCACAAACTCCTAAACTAACTCGGGCAACCATCCATGCCGAGCTTCATTTAAACTAGATCCCTTATTGTCTTCAGAGAGCGGGCTTCTTTAAAATACATAGTCTTCATCAACGAACATTTCACCAATTTGGTTTGTCTTTGAACTCACCCTTGTTGTATTTAGAAGGTAGATTGTTTAACAAAATAACTTTGGCATCTTTGTCATCTTTTGTTGCATTGACTTCTTCTAGCTGTTTGATGAGAGACCTCAAATCGTTTATGTGGCTAGATATAGTGACTTCGTCATACATTTTGCACATCAACTTTAATTTTTCGAACCAAAAATTAATGCAGCAAGATGAAAGGGATAGTCTATATTCTGAATTTCTGAATTCAGGCACAAAAAAATGCAACAGAGAGAAATACAATTATGTATTCTGATTTTGTCTAGGAAATTAATTCAAGGAATTTTTAATGTCTGAATTTGTATAGTAAAGGAATGGCATAATCAGCTACAAGAAAGTATTTTTCAAGATAAAATACTAGAAAAATTTGTACCCTTCTTTCGGCGACTGAAATGTGCAGACTATCACCTTCAACTGTACTTTTGTGCCCTAAAATGACTTCATTTTTGTTTAAAAATTCTTTTTCATGACTGTGTCTATTTTGGTCTATGAACATGCCCTCGAGTCTATTTCAGAAGTCAATAACGATGATTGATGTGTCCCACAAAATAAATTAATACAAAGAATTTTTAATGTCTGAATTTGTATAGTAAAGGAATGACATAGTCATCTACAAGAAAATATTTTTCTAGATAAAATACCAGAAAAATTTGTACCCTTCTTTACACGACTGAAATGTGCAGAGTATCACCTTCAACTGTATTTTTGCGCCTAAAACAAATTCATTTTTATTTAAACTTCTTTTGTCATGACTGTGTCTATTTTGGTCTATGAACATACCCTCGAGTCTGTTTCAGAAGTCAATAATGATGACTGATGTGTCCAACATGAACCATATCTCACACAAACTGTCTCCTTGGAATGTGCCCTAAAAAAATGGCTTGCAACTGTATTTTCGTTGGCATTCCTTTCATACACAACTCTATTTGTGATTGTGCTCTCGTGACTAGTGTGCCCCACATGAACTTAATAATGACTTTTTCCATGTGAGCTTTGTCATGATTCTCCTTCATGAAAAAATAAATTCTCTTTCAAAAAATGACTGTTACGTCATGATTTAATTTTTATGCATCAATGGCGATGTCAAAACAACCTTTGAGAATCAAGTTTTTGTAATGTCCCCTTTTTGAAGCTAGTCACTATGGAAGAGCTTATGCCCATAACTCTTCTTGTGGGCATCAAGGAAGGAGCAAAGGAGAACTTGCCATGGTTGTAAGTGATGTACCTTCATAATTGATTATTTTATTTACTAATCATGGCATTGGAATGGTTCGACTAGGGGAAGAAGACTTGTCAAACAAAGCAAGGAGAATTTCTATTTCTTCATTATTAAGTGAAGATTAAAAATGCATCAGGAGGTCGGTCCGAGGATTGGGCCTCTAATTCATCCTTGGCGCCAAAGAAGGGGTACTTAAGGAGGATCAAATGGAGGAGGATCATCATCTATCATCTATTTGGACATTTACTTGGAGTGGAGCTAGTGTAGCTTTTTTCTTGCCATTGAAGGACGAAAACCCTTCCTTGGTCACCTATTGAGGACGAAACCCTTCAATAGGATCACACTTGGGGATAGAAACCCTCATTTGTGCATTGGTGGCTTCATACGGAGGTCACAAGTGAGCTTTAAGGAGGATTTCATATTTATTTCTTCCCTTCTAACCCTAGGTGAATTTTTCTTGGGTGAAGGGTTTGATATCATCTAGGGCACTTTTGGACAATTTGAGTTGATATTATTGTTCTTCATATTTTATAAGGCTGGAATCTACAATTTGGTGATTTTGGGAAGATTTATGAGTTATTTTCAGCCCTTGTTTGTGGCTGCCCTGCTGCTATCATAAAATTAATTGCAGTTGGGTGTAATCTCTTATTTCCTCCATTATTTTGATGTAATTTGGATGGATAAATGTTTCCGTGCTTGAAATAATTATTTAGAAGCATTTTTAGTTGTTATTGCATGGTTGTATGATGATTTGAAGTGCCTATACAGTTCGCTGCCCTAAAGGACTGATTATTGATTGCTCGAATAGGGTTAAAGTGTGTTTCCAGTCATTTTCAGATTGATGCTTGTTGGTTGATGGTGTATTTTCAGATTTGATTCATTTGGGGTTGTGGCCAAACCCTTATTTTCAGTTTTAGCCCTAGAAAGGGACATTACAGTTTTTCCCTTTTGACGCCTTTAATATATCAATGGCGATTGTCAAAATGGCCTCTGTGAACAAGGTTTTCCCTTTTGATGCCTTCAATAGCTTCTTCGATTTACAATCATGATGGATCTGTATTGTGGCCCTCACAACCTCCTTCCTTCTCTTTCTCCTCGATTTTAAAGACCCCTTTGAGAACCAAGGGCTCTGATACCAATGTTAGAAGATGTGAACAAAGAAGAAACAAAGAGAAACCAAAATGTGCACATTGTAAATTGTGTCAGTCATTTTATCATGTATTGTGGCCCTCCAACCTTATCCCTTATCCTTCTCCTCGATTCGGACCCCTTTGAGTACCAAGGGCTCACGATACCAATGTTAGAAGATGTGAACATAGAAGAAACGAAGAGAAATCAGAATGCACACATTGTAAATTGTGTCTGTCATTTTATTATGTAAGAGATAGTTACTGACATGGTTAAAGTGGTTACAATTGTATATTAGTTAGTACAAAACCGATAGTGACTTAATTATAAATTACAAGCCTTAATACTTTACTATATAAGAATGGTAATAAATGTATGAGCAAGGAGTGGAAAATAATTTTCTAAAGGAAATCGTGACCAAAAAGTGGGTAGAAAATATTTATCTTCTTAGTTATTAGTGGTAAAATTGTGTTGACCTTGGGTACTTTTGTGTTTTTGATTATTGGTCTAGTGTGTCCTTTATTTCTAGTTATCTTCATTTTGGTTTCCATCTTTCATGTATTGTTTCTGTTGGCTAGATTGAAGAGAGCAAATCTCCTTCATTTTCTCTTTGGAAATGGAGCTTTCCTTGAATAGCTTATCTTTGACAAAAGCTCTGAATTGAGCTTTGATTTCTTGCAAGGAAAGAGGCGCACCAGAAGTTTCATCCTGAAGATGACAATGTATATCTTTGAAAGCAGATACAACCAGTGTCTTGAAAGCCTCACCCTTCTACCAGCTATTCTTCAGTTCTCCCAAAGCCTCCTCCAAGACTTTGATCTTCCACTCCACGCTGTAAACCCAGGACTTTGACAGATTATCCTTTGCATCATCAAAAACCTTACTCGCTGATAAAATGTTCTCATCTATCTGTCCCATGAGGCGGAGGTCTACTATGCAACTGCTCCAAAGTTTGAGCTCTTTATCTATGATCCCGATAGTGGAGGAGAGCTTCTGTTGCAAGTTGTTCACCTTTCCGTGGAGTTTGAAAGCTTCATCGATGAAGTTCAATCCTGCAACAAGCATATCTTCCACCATGGCCTCCATAGCTCTGCCATAGACAGAATACTTGTGCATGTCTTTGATACTCTGTACTTCATCTTGGCTCAAAATTACAGGTGGCGGAAGGGTAGTCAATGGGGTAGGGTCCAAAACTTTGTCCTTAGACAAAAGAGATTTGATAAAACCTGTGAGAATCTGGGCTTGTTCCTCCAACTGTTCAATAGTTTGCTGCCCTTTCTCTACCCTCCCAATGACTCTTGTGACCGTTTCCTGGAGGTTGTGGATCTCACCTTCAGGGGTAGACTCTCCCATTGGAATCCTTGAGAGTTCTAGGTCAGATGCCTGCAAGTCCTGCTCTGATTTATCTACTGTAGGCTTAGCTATCTCCAGGAATTGCTGGCCCTGAGCATCAGACACTATCCTGGAGGTGATTCTGGCTTTTTTGGCGCGTGAAGGAGGAGTAGTGCCCAACAAGGCTGCCACAGCATCAAAATTTGGCCCTGAGCTCCGAGAGGAAGGCTTTCTCTTCCTACTGTCAACGAGAGGCTGCACCCATGCAAAAGAGGAGGAGGAAGAAGCAGGAGGGGCAAGAGGACCAAGAGACAGAGAGCTCATGGCGCTCAAGGTTTGCACAGCTGTTGTCTCAAGTTGAGACATGAGTGGGGCGCTTGAGACAACTGGTGCAGAGGAATCAATAGCACTTGGAAGTTCGGTGCTCTGGACTTCCTTGTCTTTATCCGTTGGAGCTTCAGGAGCGCTTGAAGGAGCTGGCACTTCACTCTCTTCACTTTCACTGAGAACAATAATGTTCTCTGATCCCAAAGGTAATTCTGCCTGCTTTCTCTGGGGATCTTCTTCCACAGGCTCCTTCTTAACCTCTTTGAGTTTCTTCTGGTATACTTGGGTGGATGAAGGAGTAGAAGCTGCAGGTCCTTGAGTTGATGAGGCAGGAGGGGTTTGCACAGGTGTGTCTGATCTTGGAGTCGATGCTTCCCTCCTTGGTGTTGAAACATCCTTGGAGGAGGATTCTCCTGAGTGCCTCCTAAGCTCTCGAACTTTCTTATCAAACCAGATCTTAGTCCTGACTAAGACTGGAGCCAGGATCTCGGCCAAATCATCTTTCTCTTTCTTGAACCAATCCAAGTCCTCCAAGGGAGTGTGCTTAACCACATTGTCATACTCATATGAGTATAGATCAGAGTTGTCGTCCTTGAGTCCTTCAGGAACTGGGTACAAGCCGAGTTCTTGGATCAATTGTAGAGAGAACCTACCATAATGCCTCCTTCTAGCCTCAAAATCATCGGCACAGTCAGCCCAATAGTCTTCTGTATCTGCCCTATGATGATATGTTATCTTAATGTTCTGCTCAATGAACTTCTTCAAGTCAAAGCAAGTTCTTGGCTTGAAGAAATGGACAGTGATGGGAGCCAGGGCTCTTTCTATATTCTGTGCGTCCAGGGCTGTTTTACAAGTGTAGTTTCCCAAAGAGATGGGGAAGTGCAAACCGGTAATTTTCTTGTCTCTGCAGGTTCTATGCAATTTATCTAATTGCCTGCATACTTCTATCAGAGCCATCTTGTCACTGCAGAACATAGGAAGCCTCAGAGGGGTGCTCTCATAGCCAGCTAGCCTGATATAAGAAAATTTTCTGAATTGAATAAAATAAGCACCGTAGTGCGATATTAGATTCATGGCTTCATCAGAAAATCTTCTAGCAGTGTCACCCTCAAGAAGTCTGACCATGTACATGGTGAAGGCATCATTCACCCTTCGGAAGTTGCGATTCTTTGGTCTCAGGGTGAGCTCATGGGCGATAGGCATACAGGATCAACCTTGTGGCATCGATGTAAGAAAAGCCAAACCATAACCCCATAACCCGAGCCGAGTAGGATTATGAAATCGATAACTCTTCATTGAAGTCATCCTAGGAAAAGAGTCTTGGATAGACGAGATGCTCCCTTCTTAGGGTTTTGAGCCAAGACTTCGCCACTCGCGCCTTATAGTTGTCACTGTCTTGATTGAACAGGGCCTGTGCTTGATTCTGGGAGACAACTATGGCATTATCCATTTCTAGAATCCTCAGTGCAGTGCCAATGGCGGCAGCGTCAAGTTTGGCAATGAGCTCCCCGTGTATATTGGTCAATTCGCTCGAATCAGGGTTGAAATGAGCTCCGCATGAAAGCACTGTATCTGCACATTGCACAGAGATTGGGAAACCACCAGCGAAAGCCAAACCGCTGTCATGAATCATCTGTGCCATTGGTGTAGGGTTCGCGTCTGTCATCCTCGACCAAAAATCACTAAAGTCAAGATGGCGAACTTCACTGTCCCCGATATCGGGAACGGCAGACTCTAGTGGTGAGATTTGTTCTTGCCCCTGAAATTTAATCTTCATGTTGGTAGTAATTCGGAGGGCAGAGCTGCAAGCTAGACTTGGGAAGGAATTGCAGAGGAAAATGGATACGCGCGCAGGAATTTAGATGGCAAAGGTTTGAGCAAAAGATAGCATGAAAGCAGTGTGCAAAAAGCATAGGGGGTTCGCTCGTTATATAGCCATTTAGGAGAGAGAAAGGCAATGAATGCGCATTTAATACATACCTACTAATTTGAAAAGCAAGGTATTCGGGTAGAGTGGGAAAAATTAGCACAAATAGCACTTTGGTTCATTTGGGACATGAGGGACGCGAAAGCGTGAAGTACGCGACTCGGCCGATTCGGGCGATACGGGGAAAAGATGCACAAATGCTCTTGGAACACGCGGAACAAAGGTACGCGAAGTACGCGACTCGGTCGAATCGGACGAAAATGGAACAACTGGTCGGGCGAACTTGGGACATTTGGGACAAAAAGTTCCGACGGGCCCGAAAAGAACAGACTTCGGGTAAACCGGCCGATCCAGAAGAAAGGGTCCAATTGAACTTGGGACACGCGGGACAAAAATATCCGACAGGCCCGAAAAACACGCAAAATGACCCAAAATGCAGATTTTCTCAATTTCTTTGGCTTTTCACATTATCAGCATAGCAAAAAAGACACTTAAACTCAAAATTTTAAATTTTCACCTTCTTAAGAGCAGGGGAATTTTGAGTGGACAACAGCTGGCTCCTTCTGGGGATGACTTGGCATAAATTCAAGGAATGAGACAAGGTAAGAACTTAGACAAACTCGGGGAAGTAGACCAGTACCTTATCCATTGGGCCACGGAGTCATCGAATCAAACCAATACAGAGGACAACACACCAAAAGGGAAAGAAAAACAAAAAGCATTGTAGAGAATATACAAAGGACTCCATAATCACCTATGACTTGAACAATTTGTCACGCCCACTATAAGGAAGTGGGAGAGAAGAACCATCCATATAATCAAGGTAAAAAGAATTCTTACCAAAGAAAGTGCACGATCTTGAAAGGTCAAGCCAAAAGGAATCAAACTTGCCATCGCGCCACGAGGTTCATGCCTTTTATCCCACAACAAAGCAGTGTCTCCAACTTGGAAATCTCTCGAACGACTTTCTTATCAAATAGGACCTTAACTTTGTTGATGGGCGGATATCTTATCGCTGACTTCAATCTGTTCTCATTCAATTTGTGTAGGTACATAATTCTCTTATCCAAAGCATCATCAAACCGGTATCTTGATGGCCTTCATTAGATGCAAGGTGGCGGCTCCTTTATTCTCGGCAATTGAGCTTCTACTCCATATAATACCGAAAAGGGGACATTCCAATAGCTCTCTTCGGTGTGATCCTATCTCGCCCAAAGAGCATCATAGAGTTTCTTGTGCCAGTTCCTCATAATAGTCACCAAATTTTTATTAGTGGATTCGCTTGTCCATTTCCCCGAGGATAGTAATGAGGAGTGCGCAAAGAGATGTCATATCCATAGCAAAAATCCATTATCTCGGTTGAAGAAAAATTCGAAGCATTATCTGTCACAATCTTGTTTGGCACACCATACCTTACCAAGATGTTTTCTTTGATGAAACTGCACACCACTTCAGAAGTACTCTTTACGGGAATGGCTTCTACCCATTTGGTGAAATAATGCGTGGCGGTTAATACATGTGTATGACCAGCACTAGAAGAGGGATTAAGTGTTCCAATGAAGTCCAAACCCCACTGTTGAAAAGGTTCTTCAATCACAACTGGCTTAAGAGGCAAAGAGGCCAATTTGGGTCTTCCCACGAAGGTCTGACAAGCCTCACATTTATCAACCCACTTTGATGCATCTCTGAACAAGGTAGGCCAATAATATCCTCCACGAAGTATCTTATGAGCAATGACAGTTGATGAGTAATGCCCTCCACATGCCTGATCATGAAAAGCTAAGAGTAGCTTTTTCTGCTGTTCCTTGTCCACACATTTCAAAAACCTTCCATCTAACCCACGTTTGAACAAGGCGTTTTCCCACAACACATATTACACTGACCTTAGTTTAACAGTCCTCTTTTCTTTGGCGGTCAAATGAGAGGGGCATCCTCCATAGGTGAGAAAATGGGCGATATCAAAGATACGATTCGCCAATCGAGCTAAGAAACAGAACGGTAGCAAGGCCAACTTTATCCTCTAGTAACTCATGTCTAGCTCCTTCAGCAATGAGCTCACAAAGGCCTTTTCCACGGACGAGCTTGGTCGGTTTGATGTCAATATCATATTCTTGGACCTTGGCCACCCAGTTCCCTCTCTTGGATCCAAATACTGTTGTGTGAGAATTGACTTAACAGTTGTATCCAGTACCAACACCATGGAGTGAGTTGAGAATGTAAAAGCGAAAGCGCTTAATGACTTTAACCCCGCAAAACATGCTTTTCCATCATGGTGTATTTTAACTCATGATCTTTCGAGAATATAGCTCATAAATGCAATTGGGAGTTCGTGCTCATTAGAATCTTCTTGAGTCAAAACAGCAGCCTAAGGTGTTATCGTGGCGTAGAATAGATAATAAAATCTTTGCTAAAATCTGGACATGCTAAAACAGGAGTTTTAGCAATGGCTCTTTTAATATCTTCAAAGGCTTCTTTCCCTTCAAGAGACCAACCAAACGTTTGTTTGCCTTTCATCATTTGGGAGATATTCAGAGTTAGTTCTGCAAAATCAGGGATGAATCTTCTCAAAAAATTGATCGTACCAAAGAAAGAGTGCACGCCTTTTTTGTTGGTTGGGAGAGGAATTTGCTGAATAGCTTGAACTCGCTCAGGATCAATCTTAATACCATCTTTGGAGACGATGTGCCCTAATAATTTCCCCTCTGTGACACAAAAGACGGATTTTTTAGGATTCAAAGAGATCCCATGTTCTCTACATCTTAGCAGAACTGTCTCCAGGTGCTGAAAATGATCCGCCCTTGTTTTAGAATACACAGTCAAGTCATCAAGGTATACAACAATACACTTCCCTTTCAAACTTCCAAAAGCTAGGTCCATAGCCCTCTTGAAAGTAGCACCAGCATTAATGAGCCCAAAAGGCATTCTTTTGTAAGCAAAGGTACCCCAAGGGGTAGTGAAAGCTGTTTTGTGTTGATCTGCAGTATTAACTTCTACATGATTATATCCTGAGAATCCATCAAGCATAGACAACATTTCAGATCCTGTATCTTGCTTGTAAGACCCGATCCATCATAGGTAAAGGATAATTATCTTTCAAGGAAGCTTTGATTTGATTCTCGAAGTCAACACAGAATACGAATCTCACCATTTTTCTTCCTAACAAGGTACAATATTGCAATCCATGTTGAATGATGGATAGGAAAAATGATTTTGGCTTTCAACAACTTCGTATTTCTTGAAAAATGGTGCCGGCCTATTTTAGGATTGTGTTGCCTCGCTCGTTTAAAAGGCTTAATTCCAGGTTTGAGAGGAATAAAATGCTGCATTTCTTTTGGTTGGAAAGCTTTTAAATCTTCATAAGAGTAGGCAAGAACATCCTTATACCTCTTTAAAAGATCGATTGCTTTCTTCCTCTCATCTGCTGTGCAACATTTTTCAATGTTCACGAGCTTAGGATCAGTGGAACTCCCAATATTAATTTGGTCATATTCAGCTGATTGTTGAGGTCCAGTAGAAGCTCTAGACTTTACATACCTGTCGTGTTTATCAAACAGTTCCTCTAAACTCACCAATCCTTTAGGGATCTTATTTCCCTTGAGTTTGATACATCCATCTTGATCCGTTTCTTCTCCTTGGGTGGCTTCTTTGTCAAAGGGCACACTTTCACGAGGTAAATTGTCACTTCCTTCAAAGTACAATTGTTCAAAATTATCCTTGAGTTCTAAGAAAGAAAGCAAGTGTTGATCATCATTGAAAACTTGCCAGTTATTTGTATTATCAGTACACTGGGTCGATGGATCATCTCAATGGTGAACTTATCTTGAGAGAAGTCAGGATGAGGAATCAGTAGTGACCCTGAGACTGCTAGTGAATCAGCCCTGGTGTTCTTCTCCCTAGGTATTGCTTCGATGGAGAAAGCATCAAGAAATTCAATGGAATCCCAAACCTGATTCCTGTAATGTTTCAACCTTCCATTTTTCACCTGGAAGAGGTTTCTAACTTGCTTACAATCAATTCTGCATCACCACGAGCTAGAAGATTCTTCACACCTTGTTCTTTTGCCACTTGTAGTCCAAGAATGAGAGCCTCATACTCTGCTGTATTATTGGTATTTTCGAACTGCAACTTGAATGAAAAAGGATGAAGGCTTCCTTCGGGCGAAACCAATATGACACCAGCTCCAGAACCAGCTGAGGAACAACTTCCATCAAACTCTAAAATCCAAACACCATTAGGATCTTTAGGTGACACTTTGGGGAGTTGGATTTCTTCAGGAGACATAATCATGTAGTTACCATGCCCCATATCCTCATAGAGTATTTGTGCTTTAGGATCATCCGTTTTTTGTACAATATTATCAGACTGCTTCTCAAGCAGCAGCTTCTTCATTTGCCCATTAACAGGTACGAGTGCATGTGACCAATCCATTTGAATTTCTCCACCTACATCCTTACAGAAATTCCTGCTTAGCAACATCCCGTATGAAGGAGGAATATCTGCTACTAAGATGGTAGCCAAAACTTTCTTCTCAGGCAAAGCAGCAAAAGCCACTTGTGCATCTCTAATTCTTCCGACCAGGGGCACTTCCTTACTCTCCAAAGAGTAACAAGATCCATAAGTGCATGTGAGGGTCAAGCCTAAGGCATAAGCTACTTTAGCAGGCATCACATTGTGCGAGGCTCCTGAGTCATGACACACCATCGAGTCTATGGCCGCCTATAAGAAGTGTCACATAGAATGGTTTGATTTTGTCATTGGGCGAGGTGACAGCGGCTACCAGATTAGGCTGTGGTGCAGAAGGAGTGGGTAAAAGGCCTTTAGAAGTAGTTTTAGAATGGGAATTGACAAAGTGAATCATTTTAGCAAAAGCCTTGGGATGGGTTTGATAATACTCTGCCTCTGAGATTTGAACCTTAGTCTTTTTCAGGTGGTCAATAATATCAAAAGACCCAGAAGTGGACGGGCTATCATCATTTGAGATCCTAGGTTTATCAATTTTAGGGGAAAAAGAAGTAACTTTAGTAGCAGAATTGACAGGACTCACCTTTGGTGTAGATGAAATGGGGATAGGAGATCCTCTCTTTGCAATTACGGGGATTGTTGCCGGCTGCTCTTTAGATTTCTTGGTGGGCTGCATCACTTTCTCCCTCTGATTTGTCTGCTCTCGAGTCATGACAGCGTATGATTCGCTATTCATGTCTGCTACTATTTCATCATAATCATCCTCATCATCAATGCCCTCAGTGGTGAAGAAATTAACTCGAGATCCCTCAAGTTCATCTGCTTCATCATCAACCTCTTCAACAAATTCCTCGCAATCTTCATTAACCTCTTCATCTTCAGGTTCCTCAACTTCACAGGTTGCATTGACGGGAACTTTAATAGGAGGTCCTTCAAGCGCTAGCCTTGTTTGAGCAACGAGCAAACGATTTCTGGGCTGAAAATTCCTCCTTGGAACGTCTGCATAGGGAGCATGTTGAGCCAATTGTTTCTTTATGGCAATGAGATCATTCGCAAGTTTTTGTACAAGAGGATCAAGATTAGGTCCAGGGTGGAAGAGGAGGAAGAAGCAAATTTAGATTTAGAAGGGTCTCTCCTCAACTTCCCTGACATGATTAAATCATCTTCGACACTAACAACAAAAGTTTGATCTTCAGCCAATGTTGCGAGATTAGCCCTTCTTAGTGCATAGCTAACTTCAGGCGATTAAGCATTTAGGAAAATACATTTTTGAATTTGATCTACAGGTCGAGTATTTGACGGAATTTTGTTAATCAACCTGTTGAATCGGGCCACAAATTCTCTCATGGGCTCTGATGAGTCCTTTATTTGAGAGATTTGGGCTAGCAAGGCATGCGCGTCTTCTGCTGGTTTGAACCGGTGTTCAAACCTGGTTCTCATTGTGTCCTGGTGGTGATAGCACCGGCGGAAGGTGATAGAACCAATCAGCAACATTATCTTGTAAAGTCTCAACGAAAAGTCTTACGGAGACATCTTCGTGTTCAACTCCCAGAACTCCGCATGCAACTATGAAGGCTGCAATGTGTTCATCAGGATGCACTTTACCATCGCCTTTGAATTTATGGAAGTTCTTCCGGTTACCTCTGGGTAACTCGTGCAAAGGCTGAGGAAGGGCAAGGGGCCCGACACGATGACCCCAGGGCAATGGTACCGCCATTCTTGGAAAAATGGCTTGAAGAGGAACTGCAACACCAACAAGAATCAAAGCTCGAAGATTAGGACTGATTGACTCTGAAGGAATACCACCCGTAGGGATTCTATCTTGAATAGGTGGAGTGCTTGTTGAACGAGTCTTTCTATTTCTTGTTGAAGGGAAAGGAAAACCCTGCTGCTCCAAAAGCTGGAACTGAGAATCTTCAATACCAAGGGCCCTTCTCCCTCGAGTAAAACGCTGGAGTCGCCAGATCAAAGGATGATCAATAATTACGAATCGGAATATGTTTTACCCAGGAGTCGCCAAAAACTGTATCGAGTCAATCAGTCCTAATCTTCGAGCTTTGATTCTTCGCTGGTATTGCAGTTCCTCTTCAAGCCATTTTCCCAAGAATGGCGGTACCATTGCCACTCTGGGGTCATCGTGTCGGGTCCCTTGCCCTTCCTCGGCCTTTGCACGAGTTACCTGTGAGGTAACCGGAAGAACTTCCTAAATTCAAAGGCAATGGTAAAGTGCATCCTCGATGAACACATCGCAGCCTTAATAGTTGCATGCGGAGTTCTGGGAGTTGAACATGAAGATGTCTCCATAAGACTTTTCGTTGAGACTTTACAAGATAATGCTGCTGATTGGTTCTATCACCTTCCGGCCGATGCTATCACCAGCTGGGACACAATGAGAACCAGGTTTGAAAACCGGTTCAAACCAGCAGAAGACGCGCATGCTACCTTCGCTAGCCCAAATCTCTCAAATAAAGGACTCATCAGAGCCCATGAGAGAATTTGTGGCCCGATTCAACAGGTTGATTAACAAAATTCCACCAAATACTCGACCTGTAGATCAAATTCAATAATGTTTTTTCCTAAATGCTCAATTGCTGAAGTTAGCTATGCACTAAGAAGGGCTAATCTCGCAACATTGGCTGAAGATCAAACTCTTGCTGTTAGTGTCGAAGATGATTTAATCATGTCGGGAAGTTGAGGAGAGACCCTTGTAAATCTAAATCGCTTCTTCCTCCTCTTCCACCCCCCGGACCTAATACTGATCCCTTGGTATAAAAACTTGCGAATGATCTCATTGCCATAAAGAAACAATTGGCTCAAAGATGCTCCCTATGCAGCGTTCCAAGGAGGAATTTTCAGCGCAGAAATCGCTTTCACGCTCAAACAAGGCTAGTGCTAGTCTTGAAGGACCTCCTATTAAAGTTCCCGCCAATGCAACTCGTGAAGTTGAGGAACCGAAGATGAAGAGGTTAATGAAGATTGCGAGGAATTTGTCAAGAGGTTGATGATGAAGCGAGATGAACTTGAGGGATCTCGAGTTAATTTCTTCACCACCGAGGGTATTGATGATGAGGATGATTATGATGAAATAGTAGCAGACATGAATAGCGAGTCATACGCTGTCATGACTCGAGAGCAGCATAAATCGAGAGAGAAAGTGATGCAGCCCACCAAGAAATCTAAAGAGTAGCCGACAACAATCCCGTAATCGCAAAAAGAGAGGATCTCCTATCCCCATTTCATCTACACCAAAGGTGAGTCCTCACATTCCGCCACTAAAGTTACTTCTTTTTCCCTAAAATTGATAAACCTAGGATCTCAAGTGATGTTAGCCTGTCCACTTCTCGGGTCTTTTGATATTATTGACCACCTAAAAAGACTAAGGATCAAATCTCGAGGAAAGTATTATCAAACCCATCCCAAGGCTTTTGCTAAAATGATTCACTTTGTCAATTCCCATTCTAAAACTACTTCTAAAGGCCTTTTACCCACTCCTCCTTCGCACCACAGCCCTAACTGCAGCCGCCGTCACCTCGCCCAATGACAAAATCAAACCATTCTATGTGACACTTCTTATAGCCTGGCCATAGGCTCAAGAATGTGTGTATCAGACTCAGAGCCTCATGACAATGTGATGCCTGCTAAAGTAGTTCATGCCTTAGGCTTGACCCTCACATGCACTTATGGATCTTGTTACTTCTTGGAGAGTAAGGAAGTGCCCCTGGTCGGAAGAATTAGAGATGCACAAGTGGCTTTCACGCTTTGCTTTCGAGAAGAAAGTTTTGGCTACCATCTTAGTAGCAGATATTCCTCCTTCATACGGATGTTGCTAAGCGAATTTCGTAAGGATGTAGGTGGAGAAATTCAAATGGATTGGTCACATGCACTCGTACCTGTTAATGGGCAAATGAAGAAGCTGCTGCCTGAGAAGCAGTCTGAGTATATTGTACAAAAAACGGATGATCCTAAAGCACAAATACTCTATGAGGATATGGGGCATGGTAACTACATGATTATGTCTCCTGAAGAAATCCAACTCCCAAAGTGTCACCTAAAGATCCTAATGGTGTTTGGATTTTAGAGTTTGATGGAAGTTGTTCCTCAGCTGGTTCTGGAGCTGGTGTCATATTGGTGTCGCCCGAAGGAAGCCTTCATCCTTTCTCATTCAAGTTGCAATTTGAAAATACCAATAATACAAAGCAGAGTATGAGGCTCTCATTCTTGGACTAGGTAGCAAAAGAACAAGGTGTGAAGAATCTTCTAGCTCGTGGGGATGCGGAATTGATTGTAAAGCAAGTTAAAACCTCTTCCAGTGAAAATGGAAGGTGAAACATTACCGGAATCAGGTTTGGGATTCTATTGAATTTTTGATGCTTTCTCCATCGAAGCAATACCTAGGGAGAAGAACATTAGGGCTGATTCACTAGCAGTCTTGGTCACTACTGATTCCTCATCCTGACTTCTCTCAAGATAAGTTCACCATTGAGATGATCCATCGACCCAGTGTACCTGATAATACAAATAACTGGCAAGTTTTCAATGATGATCAACACTTGCTTTCTTTCATAGAACTCAAGGATAATTTTGAACAATTGTACTTTGAAGAAAGTGACAATTTACCTCGTGAAAGTGTGCCCTTTGACAAAGAAGCCACCCAAGGAGAAGAAACGGATCAAGATGGATGTATCAAACTCAAGGGAAACAAGATCCCTAAAGGATTGGTGAGTTTAGAGGAACTGTTTGATAAACACGACAGGTATGTAAAGTCTAGAGCTTCTATTGGACCTCAACAATCAGCTGAATATGACAAAATTAATATTGAGAGTTCCACTGATCTTAAGCTCGTGAACATTGGAAAATGTTGACATGCAAACAGATGAGAGGAAGAAAGCAATCGATCTTTTAAAGAGGTATAAGGATGTTCTTCGCTACTCTTATGAAGATTTAAAAGCTTTCCAACCAAAAGAAATGCAGCATTTTATTCCTCTCAAACCTTGAATTAAGTCTTTTAAACAGAAGCAGAGGCAATACAATCCTAAAATAGTCGACACCATTTTTCAAGAAATACGAAGTTGTTGAAAGCCAAAATCATTTTTCCTATCCATCATTCAACATGGATTGCCAATATTGTACTCAGTTAGGAAGAAAAATGGTGAGATTCGTATCGTGTTGACTTTCAGAATCAATCAAAGCTTCTTGAAAGATAATTATCCTTTACCTATGATGGATCAGAGTCTTACAAGCTAGAACAGGATCTGAAATGTTGTCTATGCTTGATGGATTCTCGTGGATATAATCGGTAGAAGTTAATACCGCAGATCAACACAAAACAACTTTCACTACCCTCGGGGTACCTTTGCTTACAAAAGAATGCCTTTTGGGCTCATTAATGCGGTCTTGCTACTTTTCAGAGGGCTATGGACCTAGCTTTTGGAAGTTTGAAAGGGAAGTGTATTGTTGTATACCTTGATGACTTGACTGTGTATTCTAAAACAAGGGCGGATCATTTTCAGCACCTGGAGATAGTTCTGCTAAGATGTAGAGAACATGGGATCTCTTTGAATCCTAAAAAATCTGTCTTTTGTGTCACAGAGGGGAAATTATTAGGGCACATCGTCTCCAAAGATGGTATTAAAATTGATCCTGAGCGAGTTCAAGCTATTCAACAAATTCCTCTCCCAACCAGCAAAAAGGGCGTGCACTCTTTCTTTGGTAAGATCAATTTTTTGAGAAGATTCATCCCTGATTTTGCAGAACTAACTCTGAATATCTCCCAAATGATGAAAGGCAAACAAACGTTTGGTTGGTCTCTGAAGGGAAAGAAGCCTTTGAAGATATTAAAAGAGCCATTGCTAAAACTCTTGTTTTAGCATGTCCAGATTTTAGCAAAGATTTTATTATCTATTGCTACGCCACAGATAACACCTTGGCTGCTGTTTTGACTCAAGAAGATTCTAATGAGCACGAACTCCCAATTGCATTTATGAGCTATATTCTGAAAGATCATGAGTTAAAATACACCATGATGGAAAAGCATGTTTTTGCAGTGGTTAAAGCTGTTAAGCAGTTTCGTTTTTACATTCTCAACTCTCACTCCATGGTGTGGTACTGATACAATCTGTTAAGTCAATTCTCACACAACAGAATTTGGATCCAAGAGAGGGAACTGGGTGGCCAAGGTCCAAGAATATGATATTGACATCAAACCGACCAAGCTCGTCCGTGGAAAAGGCCTTTGTGAGCTCATTGCTGAAGGAGCTAGACATGAGTTACTAGAGGATAAAGTTGGCCTTCCTACCGTTTTGTTTCTTAGCTCAGTTGACGAATCGTATGCTGATATCGCCCATTTTCTCACCTATGGAGGATGCCCCTCTCATTTGATCGCCAAAGAAAATAGGACTGTTAAACTAAGGTCAGTGCAATATGTGTTGTGGGAAAACGCCTTGTTCAAACGTGGGTTAGATGGAAGGTTTTTGAAATGTGTGGACAAGGAACAGCAGAAAAAGCTACTCTTAGCTTTTCATGATCAGGCATGTGGAGGGCATTACTCATCAACTGTCACTGCTCATAAGATACTTCGTGGAGGATATTATTGGCCTACCTTGTTCAGAGATGCATCAAAGTGGGTTGATAAATGTGAGGCTTGTCAGACCTTCGTGGGAAGACCCAAATTGGCCTCTTTGCCTCTTAAGCCGATTCGATTGAAGAACCTTTTCAACAGTGGGGTTTGGACTTCATTGGAACACTTAATCCCTCTTCTAGTGCTGGTCATACTCATGTATTAACTGCCACAGATTATTTCACCAAATGGGTAGAAGCCATTCCAGTAAAGAGTACTACTTCTGAAGTGGTGTGCAATTTCATCAAAGAAAACATCTTGGTAAAGTATGGTGTGCCAAACAAGATTGTGACAGATAATGCTTTGAATTTTTCTTCAACCGAGATAATGGATTTTTTTGCTTATGGATATGGCATCTCTTTCGCTCACTCCTCGATTACTATCCTCGTGGAAATGGACAAGCGTAATCCACTAATAAAAATTTGGTGACTATTATGAGGAAGCGGCACAAGAAACTCTATGATGCTCTTTGGGCGAGATAGGATCACACCGAAGAGAGCTATTGGAATGTCCCCTTTTCGGGTAGTATATGGAGTAGAAGCTCAATTGTCAAGAATAAAGTGAGCCGCCCACCTCGATCTAATGAAGGCCATCAAGATACCGGTTTAATGATGCTTTGATAAGAGAATTATGTACCTACACAAATTGAATGAGAACAGATTGGAAGTTGCCGATAAGATATCTCGCCCATCACAGAAAGTTAAGGTCCTGTTTGATAAGAAAGCCGTGTTCGAGAGATTTCCAAGTTGGAGACACTGTTTTGTTGTGGGATAAAAGGCATGAACTCTTGTGGCGTACCATGGCAAGTTTGATTCCCTTTGGCTCGGACCTTTCAAGATCAGGCACTTTGCTGGTAAGAATTCTTTTACCTTGATTATATGGATGGTTCTTCTCTCCCACTTCCTTATAGTGGGCAGTACCTGAAATTGTTCAAGTCATAGGTGATTAGGGAGTCCTTTGTATATTCTGTATAGCGTTTTGTTTTTCTTTCCCTTTGTTTTGGTGTGTTGTCCTCTGTATTGGTTTGATTCGATGACTCCGTTGCCCAATGGATAAGGTACTGGTCTACTTCCCCGAGTTTGTCTAAGTTCTTACCTTGTCTCATTCCTTGAATTTATGCCAAGTCATCCCCAGAAGGAGCCAGTTGTTGTCCACTCAAAATTCCCCTGCTCTTAAGAAAGTGAAAATTTAAAATTTTGAGTTTAAGTGTCTTTTTCATTTTGTCCGATAATGTGAAAAGCCAAAGAAATTGAGAAAATCTGCGTTTTTGGGTCATTTTGCATGTTTTTCGGGCCTGTCGGATATTTTTGTCCCGCGTGTCCCAAGTTCAATTGGACCCTTTGTTCCCCGATCGGCCGGTTTACCCGAAGTCTGTTCTTTTCGGGCCCGTCGGAACTTTTTGTCCCAAATGTCCCAAGTTCGCCCGGACCAGTTGTTCCATTTTCGTCCGATTCGGCCGAGTCGCGTACTTTTGTCCCG
The DNA here is from genome assembly GCA_018340775.1 of Taxus wallichiana var. yunnanensis. Classification (NCBI taxonomy): domain Eukaryota; kingdom Viridiplantae; phylum Streptophyta; class Pinopsida; order Cupressales; family Taxaceae; genus Taxus; species Taxus wallichiana. Next base: position 808,200,112 of record CM031240.1, on the reverse strand, counting down.
CGTGTTCCAAGAGCATTTGTGCGTCTTTTCCCCGTATCGCCCGAATCGGCCGAGTCGCGTACTTCGCGCTTTCGCGTCCCTCATGTCCCAAATGAACCAAAGTGCTATTTGTGCTAATTTTTCCCGCTCTACCCGAATACCTTGCTTTTCAAATTAGTAGGTATGTATTAAATGCGCATTCATTGCCTTTCTCTCTCCTAAACGGCTATATAACGAGCGAACCCCCTATGCTTTTGCACACTGCTTTCATGCTATCTTTTGCTCGAACCTTTGCAATCTAAATTCCTGCGCGCGTATCCATTTTCCTCTGCAATTCCTTCCCAAGTCTAGCTTGCAGCCTCGCCCTCCAAATTACTACCAACATGAAGATTAAATTTCAGAGGGCAAGAACAAATCTCAAAGCACTAGAGTCTGCCGTCCCGATATCGGGACAATGAAGTTCACCATCTTGACTTTAGTGTTTTTGGTCGAGGATGACAGACACGAACCCTACACCAATGGCACATGATGATCCATGACAGCGGTTTGGCTTTGGGCTGGTGGTTTCCCAATCTCTCGTGCAATGTGCGACACTGATGCTTTTCATGCGGAGCTCATTTCAACCCCGATTCGAGCGAATCGACCAATATACACGGGAGCTCATCACAAACTTGACGCCGCCATCGGCACCGCACCGAGGATTCGTAAATGGGTAATGCCATAGTTGTCTCCCGTAATCAAGCACATGTGCCCTGTTCAATCAAGACAAAGGACAACTATAAGGCGCGGTGGCAAAGTCTTGGCTCAAAACCCTAAGAAGGAGCATCTCGTCTATCCAAGACTCTTTTCCAGCTGACTTCAATGAAGAGTCATTCGGATTTCATAATCCTTGGCTCGGGTTATGGGCTTACCCTCTACTAACGAGTTCCATTTTTGGATGTGCCCGCTCATCAACATGGTGTGCGAGGAACTCAAAATATCAATCGGCGTAAATCATCGCATTAACCCAAATGAGCGGAGTCGCAAAGCTGTTGGTCGTCAAATAGGACTTTACGAAGAGCAACAGTCAGGGGACAAGAAGTCCCTCCTCTTTAATGGGAGAGGTTCCCTTATTCAGAAACGAACCTATTTACACATATACAAAACATGATTTTCTTGTTGAACTTGGATATTATGAAAGTGTTTTCTATAAGGATCATCAATTACAAAAGGACTGAGGAATGAGAATACGAGAATGAGCAGAAAGGCAACACTCAGAATTATAGATGACAGAGTAATTCTTTATGTATGCGAAGTTACAGTGAATTGAAACAAGATCATTTGTATCATACTTAGTAAGATGAAATTTGAAAGACACAAAGTTCTATAAATAACATCTGCAAGAATACAAAGCTTCTTATCATAACACAGACAAATGATCTTAACAAGATTAAATGAAAAGCTTAGGGATAAAAGAGATCAGATAGACGAAGAATGAAAAGCCCTTCTGTATTGATTTCTTTATGATTTATTTACACTTTCAGAAAATAAGCCAAGTTCTTCCTCTCTTCAAAATGGCGAGGAGAGGCCATTATATAGTTTACAATTCAGTTACTCTCGGTAACTACTTTTAACTAAAGATTAGTTAAGGGTTGCCAATCGCAATACCCCAACTTATTACAATAAATCCGAGAGAAAGAATGAGAAGAGAAAAGAAGAAATAGGAGAAGAAGACAGGTGCTTATGACTGGGAGGGACCCACTGATTTTAAAATCCGATGTCCGAATCTCTTCTTCGCCTCGGCTATGTCTCTCGCCACGAGTGACCGACGTGTTGGGCGTAGCCCGGGTCCAAAATCCGAGGCACTTCTCCATTTCCTTATCAAACTCAACATGAGTATGATAATCCTTATTTCGCTTCTTCAATGGCAGATCAAGAGAGCAAATCTCCTTCTTTTTCTCTTTGGAAATGGAGCTTTCCTTGAATAGATTATCTTTGACAAAAGCTTTGAATTGAGCTTTGATTTCTTGCAAGGAAAGAGGCACACCAGAAGTTTCATCCTGAAGATGACAATGTATATCTTTGAAAGCAGATACAACCAGTGTCTTGAAAGCCTCACCCTTCTGCCAGCTATTCTTCAGTTCTCCCAAAGCCTCCTCCAAGACTTTGATCTTCCACTCCACGCTGTAAACCCAGGACTTTGACTGATTATCCTTTGCATCATCAAAAACCTTACTCGCCAATAAAATGTTCTCATCTGTCTGTCCCATGAGGCGGAGGTCTACTATGCAACTGCTCCAAAGTTTGAGCTCTTTATCTATGATCCCGATAGTGGAGGAGAGCTTCTGTTGCAAGTTGTTCACCTTTCCGTGGAGTTTGAAAGCTTCATCGATGAAGTTCAATCCTGCAACAAGCATATCTTCCACCATGGCCTCCATAGCTCTGCCATAGATGGAATACTTGTGCATGTCTTTGATACTCTGTACTTCATCTTGGCTCAAAATTACAGGTGGCGGAAGGGTAGTCAATGGGGTAGGGTCCAAAACTTTGTCCTTAGACAAAAGAGATTTGATAAAACCTGTGAGAATTTGGGCTTGTTCCTCCAACTGTTCAATAGTTTGCTGCCCTTTCTCTACCCTCCCAATGACTCTTGTGACCGTTTCCTGGAGATTGTGGATCTCACCTTCAGGGGTAGACTCTCCCATTGGAATCCTCGAGAGTTCTAGGTCGATACCTGCAAGTCCCGCTCCGATTTATCTCTTGTAGGTTTAGCTATCTCCAGAATTGCTGGCCCCGAGCATCGACACTATCCGGAGGTGATTTCGGCTTTTTTGGCGCGTGAAGGAGGAGTAGTGCCCAACAAGGCTGCCACAAGATCAAAATTTGGCCCCGAGCTCCGAGAGGAAGGCTTCTCTTCCCATCACAACGAGAGGTCTGCACCCATGCAAAAGAGGAGGAAGAAGCGGGAGGGGCAAGAGGACTAAGAGACAGAGAGCTCATGGCGCTCAAGGTTTTGAGACCTGTTGTCTCAAGTCGAGACATGAGTGGGGTGCTTTAGACAATCAACCAGGTGCAGAGGAATCAATAAAGCACTTGGAAGTTCAAGTGCTCTCGACTTCCTTGTCTTTATCCGCTGGAGCTTCAGGAGCGCTCAAGGAGCCGGCACTTCACTCTCTTCACTTTCACCGAGAACAATAATGTTCTCTCGATCCCAAAGGTAATTCTGCCCGCTTCCTCTCGGGGATCTTCTTCCATGTGCTCCTTCTTAACCTCTTTGAGTTTCTTCCGGTATACTTGGGTGGATGAAGGAGTAGAAGCTGTGTCCTTGAGTTGATGAGGCAGAGGGGTTTCGCAGTGTGTGTCCGATCTGGAGTCGATGCTTCCCTCCTGGTGTTGAAACATCCTTGGAGGAGGATTCTCGTGAGTGCCTCCTAAGCTCTCGAACTTTCTTATCAAACCGATCTTAGTCCTGACTAAGACTGGAGCCAGGATCTCGGCCAAATCATCTTTCTCTTTCTTGAACCAATCCAAGTCCTCCAAGGGAGTGTGCTTAACCACATTGTCATACTCATATGAGTATAGATCAAAGTTGTCATCCTTGAGTCCTTCAGGAACTGGGTACAAGCCGAGTTCTTGGATCAATGTAGAGGGAGAACTCGCCATAATGCCTCCTAGCCTCAAAATCATCGGCACAGTTAGCTCAATAGTCTTCTGTATCTGCCTTATGATGATATGTTATCTTAATGTTCTGCTCAATGAACTTCTTCAAGTCGAAGCAAGTTCTTGGCTTGAAGAAATGGACAGTGATGGGAGCCAGGGCTCTTTCTATATTCTATGCGTCCAGGGCTGTTTTACAAGTGTAATTTCCCAAAGAGATGGGGAAGTGCAAACCAGTAATCTTCTTGTCCCTGCAGGTTCTATGCAATTTGTCCAATTGCCTGCATACTTCTATCAGAGCCATCTTGTCACTGCAGAACATCGGAAGCCTCAGAGGGGTGCTCTCGTAGCCAGCAAGCCTGATATAGGAGAATTTTCTGAATTGGATAAAATAGGCACCGTAGTGCGATATCAGGCTCATGGCTTCGTCAGAAAATCTTCTAGCAGTGTCACCCTCAAGAAGTCTGACCATGTACATGGTGAAGGCATCATTCACCCTTCGGAAGTTGCGATTGCTGGTCTCTAGGGTGAACTGTGGGCAGTAGGCATACACAGGATCAGCCTTGTGGGCATCAATGTAAGAGAAGCCAAACCATTGCCTTGATGCCGCCAGAGTGTACATCAGGTACGAAGTCATATAGAATTTCTTCGTTTGCGCATATGGGATGAATGTTGCCCGCTAGGTTCATGCTGATGATTTCTGCCCAGTTGATATTTTGAGTTCCTCGCACACCATGTTGATGAGCGGGCACATCCAGAAATGGAACTCGTTAGTAGAGGGTAAGCCCATAACCCGAGCCAATAGGATTATGAAATCCGACAACTCTTCATTGAAGTCAGCCGGAAAAGAGTCTTGGATAGACGAGATGCTCCCTTCTTAGGGTTTTTGAGCCAAGACTTTGCCACCCGCGCCTTATAGTTGTCCACTGTCTTGATTCAACAGGCACGTGCTTGATTCTCGGGAGACAACTATGGCATTATCCATTCGGAATCCTGTTAGCAAGGCAATGGCGGCAGTGTCAAGTCTGCAATGAGCTCCCGTGTATATTGGTCAATTCGCTCGAATCGTGGGTTGAAATGAGCTCCGCATGAAAACACTCGTATCTGCACATTACGCACGAGAGATTAGGAAACCACCACAAAGCCAAACCGCTGTCATGAATCATCTGTGCCATTGGTGTAGGGTTAGCGTCTGTCATCCTCGACCAAAAATCACTAAAGTCAAGATGGTGAACTTCACTGTCCCCGATATCGGGAACGATAGACTCTGGTGGTGAGATTTGTTCTTGCCCCGAAATTTAATCTTCATGTTGCTAGTAATTCGGAGGGCAAGAGTGCAAGCTAGACTTGGGAAGGAATCGCAGAGGAAAATGGATACTCGCGCAGAATTTAGATGGCAAAGGTTCGAGCAAAAGATAAAGCATGAAAGCAAGTGTGTGCAAAAAGCATAGGGGTTCTCTCGTTATATAGCCGTTTAGGAGAGAGAAAGGCAATGAATGCGCATTTAATACATACCTACTAATTTGAAAAGCAAGGTATTCGGGTAGAGCGGGAAAAATTAGCACAAATAGCACTTTGGTTCATTTGGGACATGAGGGACGCGAAAGCGCTGGCACGCGACTACGGCCGATTCGGGCGATACGGGAAAAACGCGACAAATGCTCTTGGAACACGCGGGACAAAAGTACGCGAAGTACGCGACTTCGGGATTTAATCGGACAAAAATGGAACAACCGGTCCAGGGCGAACTTGGGACATATGGGCCAAAAAGTTCCGACGGGCCCGAAATGAACAAATTTCGGGTAAACCGACCGATCGGGGAACAAAGGGTCCAATTGAACTTGGGACACGTGGGACAAAAATATCCTACATGGGCTCGAAAAACACGCAAAATGACCCAAAAACGCAGATTTTCTCAATTTCTTTGGCTTTTCACATTATCAGCATAGCAGAAAAGACACTTAAACTCAAAATTTTAAATTTTCACCTTCTTAAGAGCAGGGGAATTTTGAGTGGACAACAGCTGGCTCCTTCTGGGGATGACTTGGCATAAATTCAAGGAATGAGACAAGGTAAGAACTTAGACAAACTCGGGGAAGTAGACCAGTACCTTATCCATTGGGCCACGGAGTCATCGAATCAAACCAATACAGAGGACAACACACCAAAACAAAGGGAAAGAAAAACAAAACGCTGTACAGAATATACAAAGGACTCCCTAATCACCTATGACTTGAACAATTTCAGGTACTGCCCACTATAAGGAAGTGGGAGAGAAGAACCATCCATATAATCAAGGTAAAAAGAATTCTTACCAGCAAAGTGCCTGATCTTGAAAGGTCCAAGCCAAAAGGAATCAAACTTGCCATCGCTGCCACGAGGTTCATGCCTTTTATCCCACAACAAAACAGTGTCTCCAACTTGGAAATCTCTGAACCTGACTTTCTTATCAAATAGGACCTTAACTTTCTGTTGATGGGCAGATATCTTATCGGCAACTTCCAATCTGTTCTCATTCAATTTGTGTAGGTACATAATTCTCTTATCCAAAGCATCATTGAAACTGGTATCTTCAATGGCCTTCATTAGATCAAGGTGGCGGCTCCTATTCTATCGACAATTGAGCTTCTACTCCATATACTACCTGAAAAGGGGACATTCCAATAGCTCTCTTCGGTGTGATCCTATCTGCCCAAAGAGCATCATAGAGTTTCTTGTGCGGTTCCTCATAATAGTCACCAAATTTTTATTAGTGGATTCTGCTTGTCCATTTCCCTGAGGATAGTAATCTGAGGAGTGAGCCAAAGAGATGCCATATCCATAGCAAAAATCCATTATCTCGGTTGAAGAAAAATTCAAAGCATTATCTGTCACAATCTTGTTTGGCACACCATACTTTACCAAGATGTTTTCTTTGATGAAACTGCACACCACTTCAGAAGTAGTACTCTTTACTGGAATGGCTTCTACCCATTTGGTGAAATAATCTGTGGCAGTTAATACATGAGTATGACCAGCACTAGAAGAGGGATTAAGTGTTCCAATGAAGTCCAAACCCCACTGTTGAAAAGGTTCTTCAATCGAATCGGCTTAAGAGGCAAAGAGGCCAATTTGGGTCTTCCCACGAAGGTCTGACAAGCCTCACATTTATCAACCCACTTTGATGCATCTCTGAACAAGGTAGGCCAATAATATCCTCCACGAAGTATCTTATGAGCAAGTGATTGATGAGTAATGCCCTCCACATGCCTGATCATGAAAAGCTAAGAGTAGCTTTTTCTGCTGTTCCTTGTCCACACATTTCAAAAACCTTCCATCTAACCCACGTTTAAACAAGGCGTTTTCCCACAACACATATCAGACCGACCTTAGTTTAACAAATCCTATTTTCTTTGGCGGTCAAATGAGAGGGCATCCTCCATAGGTGAGAAAATGGGCGATATCAAGCATACGATTCGTCAACCGAGCTAAGAAAGTAACGGCAGAAGAAGGCCAACTTTATCCTCTAGTAACTCATGTCTAGCTCCTTCAGCAATGAGCTCACAAAGGCCTTTTCCACGGACGAGCTTGGTCGGTTTGATGTCAATATCATATTCTTGGACCTTGGCCACCCAGTTCCCTCTCTTCGATCCAAATACCTGTTGTGTGAGAATTGACTTAACAACAGATCTGTACCAACACCATGGAGTGAGAGTTGAGAATGTAAAAACGAAACCGCTAATGCTTTAACCACTGCAAAAGCATGTTTTTCCATCATGGTGTATTTTAACTCATGATCTTTCAGAATATAGCTCATAAATGCAATTGGGAGTTCGTGCTCATTAGAATCTTCTTGAGTCAAAACAGCAGCCAAGGTGTTATCTGTGGCGTAGCAATAGATAATAAAATCTTTGCTAAAATCGGACATGCTAAAACAGGAGTTTTAGCAATGGCTCTTTTAATATCTTCAAAGGCTTCTTTCCCTTCAAGAGACCAACCAAACGTTTGTTTGCCTTTCATCATTTGGGAGATATTCAGAGTTAGTTCTGCAAAATCAGGGATGAATCTTCTCAAAAAATTGATCTTACCAAAGAAAGAGTGCACGCCCTTTTTGCTGGTTGGGAGAGGAATTTGCTGAATAGCTTGAACTCGCTCAGGATCAATTTTAATACCATCTTTGGAGACGATGTGCCCTAATAATTTCCCCTCTGTGACACAAAAGACGGATTTTTTAGGATTCAAAGAGATCCCATGTTCTCTACATCTTAGCAGAACTGTCTCCAGGTGCTGAAAATGATCCGCCCTTGTTTTAGAATACACAGTCAAGTCATCAAGGTATACAACAATACACTTCCCTTTCAAATTTCCAAAAGCTAGGTCCATAGCCCTCTTGAAAGTAGCACCAAGCATTAATGAGCCCAAAAGGCATTCTTTTGTAAGCAAAGGTACCCCAAGGGGTAGTGAAAGCTGTTTTGTGTTGATCTGCAGTATTAACTTCTACCTGATTATATCCTGAGAATCCATCAAGCATAGACAACATTTCAGATCCTGTTACTGCTTGTAAGACCTGATCCATCATAGGTAAAGGATAATTATCTTTCAAGGAAGCCTGATTCAGATTCCTGAAGTCAACACAGATACGAATCTCACCATTTTTCTTCCTAACAGGTACAATATTGGCAATCCATGTTGAATGATGGATAGGAAAAATGATTTTGGCTTTCAACAACTTCTGTATTTCTTGAAAAATGGTGCCACTATTTTAGGATTGTGTTGCCTCGCTTGTTTAAAAGGCTTAATTCCAGGTTTGAGAGGAATAAAATGCTGCATTTCTTTTGGTTGGAAAGCTTTTAAATCTTCATAAGAGTAGGCAAGAACATCCTTATACCTCTTTAAAAGATCAATTGCTTTCTTCCTCTCATCTGTGCAACATTTTCCAATGTTCACGAGCTTAGGATCAGTGGAACTCCCAATATTAATTTGGTCATATTGGTGATTGTTGAGGTTACGTAGAAGCTCTAGACTTTACATACCTGTCGTGTTTATCAAACAGTTCCTCTAAACTCACCAATCCTTTAGGGATCTTGTTTCCCTTGAGTTTGATACATCCATCTTGATCCGTTTCTTCTCCTTGGGTGGCTTCTTTGTCAAAGGGCACACTTTCACGAGGTAAATTGTCACTTCCTTCAAAGTACAATTGTTCAAAATTATCCTTGAGTTCTAAGAAAGAAAGCAAGTGTTGATCATCATTGAAAACTTGCCAGTTATTTGTATTATCAGGTACACTGGGTCGATGGATCATCTCAATGGTGAACTTATCTTGAGAGAAGTCAGGATGAGGAATCAGTAGTGACCCTGAGACTGCTAGTGAATCAGCCCTGGTGTTCTTCTCCCTAGGTATTGCTTCGATGGAGAAAGCATCAAGAAATTCAATGGAATCCCAAACCTGATTCCGGTAATGTTTCAACCTTCCATTTTTCACCTGGAAGAGGTTTCTAACTTGCTTTACAATCAATTCCGCATCCCCACGAGCTAGAAGATTCTTCACACCTTGTTCTTTTGCCACTTGTAGTCCAAGAATGAGAGCCTCATACTCTGTTGTATTATTGGTATTTTCGAACTGCAACTTGAATGAAAAAGGATGAAGGCTTCCTTCGGGCGACACCAATATGACACCAGCTCCAGAACCAGCTGAGGAACAACTTCCATCAAACTCTAAAATCCAAACACCATTAGGATCTTTAGGTGACACTTTGGGGAGTTGGATTTCTTCAGGAGACATAATCATGTAGTTACCATGCCCCATATCCTCATAGAGTATTTGTGCTTTAGGATCATCTGTTTTTTGTACAATATTATCGATCGCTTCTCGTGCAAATGACTTCTTCATTTGCCCATTAATGCACGAGTGCATGTGACCAATCCATTAGAATTTCTCCACCTACATCCTTACAGAAATTCCCGCTAGCAACATCCCGTATGAAGGAGGAATATCTCACGCTAAGATGGTAGCCAAAACTTTCTTCTCGAGAAGCAAAGCAAAGAAAAGCCACTTGTGCATCTTTAATTCTTCCGACCAAGGGCACTTCCTTACTCTCCATAGAATAACAAGATCCATAAGTACGTGTGAGAGTCAAGCCTAAGGCATGAACTACTTTAGTAGGCATCACATTGTCTCGAGGCTCCCGAGTCATGACACACAATTATTGAGCCTATGGCCGCCTATAAGAAGTGTCACATAGAATGGTTTGATTTTGTCATTGGGCGAGGTGACGGCTGCTACGATTAGGGGCGTGGTGCGAAGGAGGAGTGGGTAAAAGGCCTTTAGAAGTAGTTTTAGAATGGGAATTGACAAAGTGAATCATTTTAGCAAAAGCCTTGGGATGGGTTTGATAATACCGCCTCCGAGATTTGAACCTTAGTCTTTTTAGGTGGTCAATAATATCAAAAGACCCGATGGACGGGCTATCATCTTGAGATCTAGGTTTATCAATTTTAGGGGAAAAAGAAGTAACTTTAGTAGCAGAGTGACAGGACTCACCTTTGGTGTAGATGAAATGGGGATAGGAGATCCTCTCTCTTTGCAATTACGGGGATTGTTGTCACCGCTCTTTAGATTTCTTGGTGGGTGCATCACTTTCTCCCTCCGATTTTTTCGCTCTCGAGTCATGACACAGTATGACTCATTATTCATGTCTCGCTACTATTTCATCATAATCATCCTCATCATCAATGCCCTCAGTGGTGAAGAAATTAACTCGAGATCCCTCAAGTTCATCTGCTTCATCATCAACCTCTTCAACAAATTCCTCGCAATCTTCATTAACCTCTTCATCTTCAGGTTCCTCAACTTCACAAAGTTCGTGGCGACGGAACTTTAATAGGAGGTCCTTCAAGCGCTAGCCTTGTTTGAGCAACGAGCAAACGATTTCTGGGCTGAAAATTCCTCCTTGGAACGTCTGCATAGGGAGCATGCTGAGCCAATTGTTTCTTTATGGCAATGAGATCATTCGCAAGTTTTTGTACCAAGGGATCAGTATTAGGTCCAGGGGTGGAAGAGGAGGAAGAAGCAGATTTAGATTTACAAGGGTCTCTCCTCAACTTCTCGACATGATTAAATCATCTTCGACACTAACAAAGCAAGAGTTTGATCTTCACCAATGTTGCGAGATTAGCCCTTCTTAGTGCATAGCTAACTTCAGCGATTGAGCATTTAGGAAAATACATTTTTGAATTTGATCTACAGGTCGAGTATTTGGCGGAATTTTGTTAATCAACTCTGTTGAATCGGGCCACAAATTCTCTCATGGGCTCGATGAATCCTTTTTTATTTGAGAGATTTGGTCAGCAAGGCATGCACGTCTCGTTGGTTTCAACCGGTTTTCAAATCTGGTTTCTCATTGTGTCCCCATTTGGTGAATCATCTCGTGCTATTGGTGTAGGGTTCGCGCCTATCATCCTCAACCAAAAATCGGTAAAGTCAAGATGGCGAACTTCACTATCCCCGATATCGGGAACGGCAGACTCTAGTGGTGAGATTTGTTCTTGCCCCTGAAATTTAATCTTCATGTTGGTAGTAATTCGGAGGGCGGAGCTACAATCTAGACTTGGGAAGGAATTGTCAGAGGAAAATGGATACGCGCGCAGGAATTTAGATGGCAAAGGTTCGAGCAAAAGATAGCATGAAAGCAAAGTGTGTGAAATGCATAGGGAGTTCGCTCGTTATATAGCCGTTTAGGAGAGAGAAAGGCAATGAATGCGCAATTAATACATACCTACTAATTTGAAAAGCAAGGTATTCGGGCAGAGCGGGAAAAATTAGCACAAATAGCACTTTGGTTCATTTGGGACATGAGGGATGCTAAAGCGCGAAGCACGCGACTCGGCCGATTCGGGAGCAACAGTTTTTGGCGACTACTGGGAAAACATATTCCAGCTTCTGTAATTATTGATCATCCTTTGATCCGCGACTCGCGTTTTACTCGAGGGAGAAGGGCCCTTGGTATCAAGATTCTCGGCCCAGCTTTTGGAGCAAAGCAGGTTTTCCTTTCCTTCATCAAGAAATAGAAAGACTCGTTCGACAAGCACTCCACTTGTTCAAGATAGAATCCCTACAGTGGTATTCCTTGAGTCAATCAGTCCCTAATCTTCGAGCTTTGATTCTTACTGTGGTGTTAGTTCCTCTTCAAGCCATTTTTCCAAGAATGGCGGTACCATTGCCCTGGGGTCATCGTGTCGGGCCCCTTGCCCTTCCTCAGCCTTTGCACGAGTTACCCAGAGGTAACCGGAAGAACTTCCCTAAATTCAAAGGCGATGGTAAAGTGCATCTTGATGAACACATCGCAGCCTTCATAGTTGCATGCGGAGTTCTGGGAGTTGAACATGAAGATGTCTCCGTAAGACTTTTCGTTGAGACTTTACAAGATAATGCTGCTGATTGGTTCTATCACCTTCCGGCCGGTGCTATCACCAGCTGGGACACAATGAGAACTAGGTTTGAAAACCGGTTCAAACCAAAGAAAAGACGTGCATGCCTTGCTAGCCCAAATCTCTCAAATAAAGAAGGATTCATCAGAGCCCATGAGAGAATTTGTGGCCCGATTCAACAGGTTGATTAACAAAATTCCACCAAATACTCGACTTGTAGATCAAATTCAAAAATGTTTTTTCCTAAATGCTCATTGCTCGAAGTTAGCTATGCACTAAGAAGGGCTAATCTCGCAACATTGGTGAAGATCAAACTCTTCTTTGTTAGTGTCGAAGATGATTTAATCATGTCGGGAAGTTGAGGAGAGACCCTTGTAAATCTAAATCGCTTCTTCCTCCTCTTCCACCCCTGGACCTAATACTCGATCCCTTGGTATAAAAAACTTGCGAATGATCTCATTGCCATAAAGAAACAATTCGCTCGGCAAGATGCTCCCTATGCGCAGACGTTCCAAGGAGGAATTTTCAGCCCGTAAATTGTTTTCACTGCTGCTAAAACAAGGCTAGCGCCAAGGACCTCCTATTAAAGTTCCCGTCAATGCAACCTGTGAAGTTGAGGAACCTGAAGATGAAGAGGTTAATGAAGATTGCGAGGAATTTGTTGAAGAGGTTGATGATGAAGCAGATGAACTTGAGGGATCTCGAGTTAATTTCTTCACCACTGAGGGTATTGATGATGAGGATGATTATGATGAAATAGAAGCAGACATGAATAGCGAGTCATACTTTGTCATGACTCGAGAGCAGAAAAATCAGAGGGAGAAAGTGATGCAGCCCACCAAGAAATCTAAAGAGCAGCCGACAACAATCCCCGTAATTGCAAAGAGAGGATCTCCTATCCCCATTTCATCTACACCAAAGGTGAGTCCTCACATTCTCGCTACTAAAGTTACTTCTTTTTCCCCTAAAATTGATAAACCTAGGATCTCAAGTGATGATGATAGCGCGCCCACTTCTGGGTCTTTTGATATTATTGACCACCTAAAAAAGACTAAGGTTCAAATCTCAGAGGCAGAGTATTATCAAACCCATCCCAAGGCTTTTGCTAAAATGATTCACTTTGTCAATTCCCATTCTAAAACTACTTCTAAAGGCCTTTTACCCGCTCCTCCTTCGCACGCACTGACCTAACTGTAGCCACTGTCACCTCGCCCAATGACAAAATCAAACCATTCTATGTGACACTTCTTATAGCTGGCCATAGGCTCAGTAATTGTGTCATAGACTCAGGAGCCTCAGACAATGTGATGCCTGCTAAAGTAGCTCATGCCTTAGGCTTGACTCTCACACGTACTTATGGATCTTGTTATTCTATGGAGAGTAAGGAAGTGCCCTTGGTCGGAAGAATTAAAGATGCACAAGTGGCTTTTCACGCTTTGCACTCGAGAAGAAAGTTTTGGCTACCATCTTAAAAATGATATTCCTCCTTCATACGGGATGTTCATAGCTAAGGAGGAATTTCGTAAGGATGTAGGTGGAGAAATTCTAATGGATTGGTCACATGCACTCGCACTCGTTAATGGGCAAATGAAGAAGCCTGCTTTGCCCGAGAAGCGATCCCGATAATATTGTACAAAAGCAGATGATCCTAAAGCACAAATACTCTATGAGGATATGGGGCATGGTAACTACATGATTATGTCTCCTGAAGAAATCCAACTCCCCAAAGTGTCACCTAAAGATCCTAATGGTGTTTGGATTTTAGAGTTTGATGGAAGTTGTTCCTCAGCTGGTTCTGGAGCTGGTGTCATATTGGTGTCGCCCGAAGGAAGCCTTCATCCTTTCTCATTCAAGTTACAATTTGAAAATACCAATAATACAGCAGAGTATGAGGCTCTCATTCTTGGACTATAGGTGGCAAAAGAACAAGGTGTGAAGAATCTTCTAGCTCGTGGGGATGCGGAATTGATTGTAAAGCAAGTTAGAAACCTCTTCCAGGTGAAAAATGGAAGGTTGAAACATTACCGGAATCAGGTTTGGGATTCCATTGAATTTTTGATGCTTTCTCCATCGAAGCAATACCTAGGGAGAAGAACACTAGGGCTGATTCACTAGTAGTCTCAGGGTCACTACTGATTCCTCATCCTGACTTCTCTCAAGATAAGTTCACCATTGAGATGATCCATCGACCTAGTGTACCTGATAATACAAATAACTGGCAAGTTTTCAATGATGATCAACACTTGCTTTCTTTCTTAGAACTCAAGGATAATTTTGAACAATTGTACTTTGAAGGAAGTGACAATTTACCTCGTGAAAGTGTGCCTGTTGACAAAGAAGCCACCCAAGGAGAAGAAACGGATCAAGATGAATGTATCAAACTCAAGGGAAACAAGATCCCTAAAGGATTGGTGAGTTTAGAAGAACTGCTTGATAAACACGATGTATGTAAAGTCTAGAGCTTCTACTGGACCTCAACAATCAGTTGAATATGACAAAATTAATATTGGGAGTTCACACGATCCTAAGCTCGTGAACATTGGAAAATGTTGCACAGCAGATGAGAGGAAGAAAGCAATTGATCTTTTAAAGAGGTATAAGGATGTTCTTGCCTACTCTTATGAAGATTTAAAAGCTTTCCAACCAAAAGAAATGCAGCATTTTATTCCTCTCAAACCTGGAATTAAGCCTTTTAAACAAAAGCAGAGGCAATACAATCCTAAAATAGCTGACACCATTTTTCAAGAAATACAGAAGTTGTTGAAAGCCAAAATCATTTTTCCTATCCATCATTCAACATGGATTGCCAATATTGTACCTATTAGGAAGAAAAATGGTGAGATTCAGATTCGTGTTGACTTCAGAATCAATCGTGGTTCCTTGAAAGATAATTATCCTTTACCTATGATGGATCATGTCTTACAAGCAAGATACAGGATCTGAAATGTTGTCTATGCTTGATGGATTCTCAGGATATAATCAGGTAGAAGTTAATACTGTAGATCAACACAAAACAACTTTCACTACCCCTTGGGGTACCTTTGCTTACAAAAGAATGCCTTTTGGGCTCATTAATGCCGGTGCTACTTTTCAGAGGGCTATGGACCTAGCTTTTGGAAGTTTGAAAGGGAAGTGTATTGTTGTATACCTTGATGACTTGACTGTGTATTCTAAAACAAGGGCGGATCATTTTCAGCACCTGGAGACAGTTCTGCTAAGATGTAGAGAACATGGGATCTCTTTGAATCCTAAAAAATCCATCTTTTGTGTCACAGAGGGGAAATTATTAGGGCACATCGTCTCCAAAGATGGTATTAAAATTGATCCTGAGCGAGTTCAAGCTATTCAGCAAATTCCTCTCCCAACAGCAAAAAGGGCGTGCACTCTTTCTTTGGTAAAATCAATTTTTGAGAAGATTCATCCCTGATTTTGAAGAACTAACTCCGAATATCTCCCAAATGATGAAAGGCAAACAAATGTTTGGTTGGTCTCCGAAGGGAAAGAAGCCTTTGAAGATATTAAAAGAGCCATTGCTAAAACTCCTGTTTTAGCATGTCCAGATTTTAGCAAAGATTTTATTATCTATTGCTACGCCACAGATAACACCTTGGCTGCTGTTTTGACTCAAGAAGATTCTAATGAGCACGAACTCCCAATTGCATTTATGAGCTATATTCTGAAAGATCATGAGTTAAAATACACCATGATGGAAAAACATGCTTTTGCAGTGGTTAAAGCTGTTAAGCAGTTTCGTTTTTACATTCTCAACTCTCACTCCATGGTGTTGGTACCAGATACAACTGTTAAGTCAATTCTCACACAACAGGAATTTGGATCCAAGAGAGGGAACTGGGTGGCCAAGGTCCAAGAATATGATATTGACATCAAACCGACCAAGCTCGTCCGTGGAAAAGGCCTTTGTGAGCTCATTGCTGAAGGAGCTAGACATGAGTTACTGGAGGATAAAGTTGGCCTTCCTACCGTTCTGTTTCTTAGCTCAGTTGACGAATGGTATGCTGATATCGCCCATTTTCTCACCTATGGAGAATGCCCCTCTCATTTGACCGCCAAAGAAAATAGGATTTCGTTAAACTAAGGTCGGTCTGCAATATGTGTTGTGGGAAAATGCCTTGTTCAAACGTGGGTTAGATGGAAGGTTTTTGAAATGTGTGGACAAGGAACAGCAGAAAAAGCTACTCTTAGCTTTTCATGACCAAGCATGTGGAGGGCATTACTCATCAACTGTCACTGCTCATAAGATACTTCGTGGAGGATATTATTGGCCTACCTTGTTGAGAGATGCATCAAAGTGGGTTGATAAATGTGAGGCTTGTCGACCTTCGTCCTTAAGACCCAAATTAGCCTCTTTGCCTCTTAAGCCGTTGTGATTGAAGAACCTTTTCAACAAATGGGGTTTGGACTTCATTGGAACACTTAATCCCTCTTCTAGTGCTGGTCATACCGATGTATTAATCGCCATGATTATTTCACCAAATGGGTAGAAGCCATTCCAAAGACAGTACTACTTCAAGTGGTGTGCGTTTCATCAAAGAAAAACATCTTGGTAAGGTATGGAGTGCCAAACAAGATTGTGACATGATAATGCTTCAATTTTTCTTCAACCGAGATAATGGATTTTTGCTATGGATATGGCATCTCTTTCGCTCACTCCTCGATTACTATCCTCGGGAAATGGACAAGCGTAATCCACTAATAAAAATTTGGTGACTATTATAAGGAAATTAGTCAATGAGTCCCAACGGAACCGGCACAAGAAACTCTTTGATGCTCTTTGGGCGAGATAGGATCACACCAAGAGAGCTATTGGAATGTCACCTTTTGAGGTAGTATATGGAGTAGAAGCTCAATGCCGAAGAATAATGGAGCCGCCACCAGCATCTAATGAAGGCCATCAAGATACCAGTTTCAATGATGCTTTGGATAAGAGAATTATGTACCTACACAAATTGAATGAGAACAGATTGAAGTTGCCGATAAGATATCTCGCCCATCAATGAAAGTTAAGGTCCTGTTTGATAAGAAAGTCGTTCAAAGATTTCCAAGTTGGAGACTGCTTTGTTTTGTTGTGGGATAAAAGGCATGAACCTCGTGATGCCATGACAAGTTTGATTCCCTTTGGCTTGGACCTTTCAAGATCGTGCACACTTTGGTAAGAATTCTTTTTACCTTGATTATATGGATGGTTCTTCTCTCCCACTTCCTTATAGTGGGCAGTACCTGAAATTGTTCAAGTCATAGGTGATTAGGGAGTCCTTTGTATATTTTGTACAGCGTTTTGTTTTTCTTTCCCTTTTGGTGTGTTGTCCTCTGTATTGGTTTGCTTTTTGACTCTGTTGCCCAATGGATAAGGTACTGGTCTACTTCCCGAGTTTGTCTAAGTTCTTACCTTGTCTCATTCCTTGAATTTATGCCAAGTCATCCCCAATGAGTCGCCAAAAACTGCATTGCTCTTCGTAAAGTCCTATTTGACGACCAACAGAGTGTGATTTATGTTGAATATCTTTTATTATATTGTGCTGGTTTTTACTCAATGAAGTCGACTTGTGTGGGCATGTGCTAAGAGTGTTTGGAAGGGATTTTGAAGTAATTATAAATTTGTTGGTTTAGATTTATTAATCGCAGATCTGGAACTACATTTATTGACTCTTAAAGTGAAGAAAAAGTGTTGGAATTATGTTGTAGATTTTACCCTAACCCTAACGATTGGGTTTAGGATTTTGGGGGCTGTTTCGAGGGGTTTCTAGTGCATGATAAGATCTGATATTTATTGTGAATAGAAGCTCATAATTTTCCCTTTCTACTGCACTTGGTTTCAATTCAAAAGAGTTAGTATTTTGGAAGTTATGGATTTTCAAAGTTTCAGTTAATTTTCAGTAGTATTATTTATTATTTTACTTTTGCAAAGTATATTGGATAAAGGAGTATAAATACCGACTGGATTGCCCATCTAAACCCTCACCTTGGCTCACTCCAACCCTATTTGGGTTGTATTGAAGCTGACACTAGGGTTAGTTGAGGTAAACCTAGGAGGGTTTATCTTCTAAGTTGTTTGTTTTGCAAGTAATTAATAATAAATCATTAATATCCCACAAGGGGATATTATAGTGGTATCAGAGCTTCTTTCTTCTACTCTTGTGGGGGTTTTGTGGCAAAAACAAGGGGGAATAAGGAGAAATTAATTTCATAAATTTTGGAGTTGAATTGGTGCCCTAAATGTGCTGGGCGACCTATTTTTAGGAAAAATTAGGGTTTGGTGTTGGCTATGCAAAATTCGGTTTTGTGATATTGTTCCTCATATTTTTGTGGCCCAAGATCCAAAATTTCAGCTCTTTTGGACTTCCCTTGCCAAAGATACGGATTTTTGAAGTTGCTATATTTTTCTGCAGTATTTCGGGTTCTAAAAATCAGATTTCAATTATTTTTAGAAAATTCCTTTTGGAAAAGTTGCTCCATAATATTATCTATCATTCCCCAAAGTTTCATGCAATTCCGAGGTGTTTTGAGCAAGTTATGCAATTTTTCTAAATTCAGCTAGGAAAAGTGACGAACTTACTATTTATAGTAAGTCTCCTATTTTCAGATTTAGAAAATTTTTTGTTTTGGCATATTTAGATTGGAAAAAATATTTCAGACTTATTGCAATTTGTGTGAAGAGAATCGAGCAACTTTCTTCTTTTCCGGCAGGTATTGTTTTACAGATCATGGAGTTGATGAGTGAGGGTGAATTGAAGGAAAGGATTATCAGAGTTGGAAAAAAGCTTAGGCATCCACATCATTCAGTTGATGACTTGCTTAAAGACTTGGAGGAAACAACAAATTGTTTGGCCATGATCAAACAATCAAATAAGTACATGATTCACTCATTGATGTTTCAGTTGATTACGAAGTATCCCTAATCGATATCACTTAAAAATGCATAAAATATTGAAAACTTGCAACCAAATAAAATACTGATTTATGCAGATTTTTAGTTGGGACAACGGATTAAAGAAACTTAATATTTGCCAAAATGTCCACCCGAAATACTTGAAAATACAAAGAAGGCTTGATATTATTATAAATGACAAAGGAAAATGTTTACGGACTTTTACAGAGATTAAACTGCTGCCAGAAAAAGTACAAAATGCCCTAGGCGGCTGTAAAACTTAAGAGGATTGTGTCCCTCTAATACAAGAGCAAAAATAAAGGTCTTTGGAAATAACAGTAATAGATACTGAGCTATAACGTTTCCACCTTCGGATCTGAAACGGCCGACCAGAAAACCCCAAATAAAGGCACAGTCGCCATGCTTGGGACAGAATCGGAATATGATGGACGTGCCTCAAGCATGCCGCCACGCCCCCCCAAAAGGTTGCGTGAATCTGATCTGGGCCCCTCTGCTTGTCTTCCCCAAACGCCCCCAAAACCCACGAGATCCTCAACGAGATGCCTCCAACGAATGGCCACGCTCTGCCCAAATGGCTGCCATGGATCCGATTTCGTCTGCTGGGATTCGGATCCGAGCCCACCGATTATTCACTCCCAATGCCGCCAAATATCTGCAAAATCCTTTCTCTGAGACCTCTGATATTGTCTCTGCCACACAACCTTGAAAACGGATCCGAAATGACAGACTAGGGTAGATCTCTCACTACCGAAGAATGCCCTGCTAGCTAGGGACGGGTCTTTCACCACCGAAGCTAGGGTCCCTATGGGATTTAACTCCATAAGCCGTAGATACGTGATAGCAAAGAAGTTGCACGTGAAGGGGTCAATAAAATGTATATTCAAAAGTGTCTCTCCTTTCTCTCCCAGCTCCTTATATACATTCCAAGGCAAAAGAGCCCCAATAGACCAAGACACGTTTCATTCCATGGAGGGGTCAATAAAATAAAAGTAACTAAAGTTACTTTTTCCCGTTTAAGTCGCCAAGGTCCAAAGTGACCCCCAAACGCCAAACATGACTATTAGTATCATGCAGCCCCTTCTCAATAGCCCCCAGCGTCCCCAACCCCTTGGATATGACCACGGCTTGGACTCACTTGACACTTAGGCCTTTGGCATAGAAAAGGGGACATCATAGTCCTCCCGAGAAATGCTTGACCCCAAGCATTATCCTGTCATGCGGCAGAGGCTGAATACCAAGCCGTAAGTTTCTCCACCTCACTCTGCAGTCAACCAAGGATTGGTGTAATCCAAAGTAACCAAGAAACCCCATGCAATCATCATGACCTCCATATGGTATCGAGAGCAATGGTGTCCGTGAAGTAGAATGATACTCAAACCGACTCTCCATTGGTACCCGCACTGTAATTTCCAATCTATCCAATCCCTGCCAATGCAAGGCTATCATCATGTGATCACTCCTTGCCTCTCCAATCAACTCCTGGGTAGGAAAGTCCACTCTGAATCTGTAGAATTCCCTGGATCAACCTGTGAAATAACTCTGTATACGCACCAAGTGTGCCCACTCTCCCATATGACCCACATTGGTGTGAGAGTACAACTCCTCATGATGTATCTCGATGTGTCCCGTGGGGAAAAATCCCAAGATTCCAGTACATGGTCAACCGAAAATGTCAACTCCACATAGTTCACCTCTGCGATGAGTGATAACCTACTGAAAAACCAAGTGACTGAGTCGACTCCATCCTTCCACTGACTAGCACATGGGTGAAATGCCCACCGTGCCTAGAAGCAATAGAATACATAGGAGTGCTATCCCTTGTTGACTTAGAACATGATGAACCTGTAAGCTCCGATTTGTTATAACGACAAACCGTACATCCCTGTATGAAGTTGGGGATATCCTCCCTCAACCCATGCCTTCTGAACCTCTCTGATATGAGCCTATAGGTCTCATCGAAGCTCAGGTGTCCGGTCACGAAAAAACAATGCACATGTCGCAATATCTCCACCCTCAACCCTGAGTCTGACACAAGGTATAATCTACCATGATAGAATATCATCTCATCCTCCAATTTGTAGGTGTCATCTTGTATGTGACCATCCAAAATCTCGTAAGTGTGTCAGTTCTTGGAGTACTCAACAAGCAAATGAGATCTCCAGTCTACCGACCCCTTAGATAACCAACATGATGATAAACTTAGAGGATCTGAGCCTGTAACCCCAATCTCTGTAACTGTCTCATGTGCAACATTGCTGGTCACCTCCACATCCATCCTACTCAAGCATCGATCCGCGATAATAAAATTCCTCACCATGCCGGAACGTTCTCTCCATCCCCTCAGTTGTAACCACCCTAGGTGCTCTTGTAGATAATCCCCTAAAAATCACATTCCTGCCCTCGGATTTAAACTTCAGCTCCATCGTCTGAAAGTTAGTCCGAAACTCCCCGAGAGAGCGAAGCCACTGCACTCCCAGCACTATGTTGGTCACTCCCATACCAACGATGTGAAGATCATCGGTAACTGTGTAGTTACCCATCGTGATGCTCATTTGGGGAACCCGCCGTGTGCACCTCATAGACTCTCCATTGGCTACAACCCCGTTGAGGCCCTCAAAATCCTCTGTCTGTAGTCCTCGCCTCTCAACCAATGAGGCATCAATACAGTTGTGGGTTGCCCCACTATCAATGAGTACCCCAACTTGTTGACCCTGCATAACTCCTCTAATCCTAAATGCCTTGTACATCAGAGTACTAGGCAATGTGGCTATAATCTCCCGAGGAAAAGTCTTCTCCTACCCCGCATCAACACTATCCAACGCAACCCCATCTCCATCATCCACCTCGCGGGTCTCTATCTCCTCACCTTTGTCACCCTTGCTCTCCTCGAAGACCTCAATGAATTTGGCCTTTCCTCTACCTCTGCAATCACGTTCTGGAATCCAAGGCGTGTGGCAATCGAAACATAGTTTCTCTCGCCTCGACTCATCTCTGTCCTCTCGGGAAGTGATTGGCTTCTTAGCCACCTCCTGCCTCGGTGGAGGCTCCCTCTGTTGAAGTTCGTATGATCCAGATGGAGGTTCCCTTTGTTGTACGCGTGGTGGAGCCCTCGGCTTTGGAGTGGATAACTCCAAGTCCTGAGCTTTCCTAACAGCCTCGTGCAAAGAGGAAGGCTCGGATGCCTTTACAAACCCAGCGAGAGCATCTGTCAAACCTGCTGCGAACAGTGAAATCAACCTCATCTCCGTGACTTCGGGTACCATGACTGATAATCTCTGTATATCTGCGATATACTGATCCAGGGGGCGGTTTGTCTCAAATGAGTCAACTCCCTGAAATACCTGTCAGGGTCCCTTCTATCAAATCTGCCCTAGTCTCTGCGTGAGCTCTGCATAAGTAGTAATGCATATGTGTCCTGTGTAATCAACCCATGATGCCCCCAATCATGAGCGTCTCCCTCGAGATGTAAGATTGCAAACTTAATTGCATCTTCCTCACACGTAGGGTTCAAGCCGGAGTATGTCTTCAACTTCTGAACCAAAGACTGTGCAGTACGCTTCTTAGAGCCATCGAGGTGTGGAAGGGAAATCTGTCCCGATCTCCTCTGTAACTCTGGTACCTGTGTCTCATGATCTCTCTTGGGTCTACTGCCAATCTTCATTTTGCAATATTCCTGGTATGGCATGTTGTTACGAAGGCCCTCACTCAAGGTCTGGTACCTCTCCCAACAAGACTCCTCATCCAAAATATTTGCTGTGCTGCACTGCGAAACTCTTGAAGCCCCAAGGGTCTAACGAGAAGAATGAAGGAAGGCCGCTGCCCTAAATGTCCCTCTCACCTCTTTGACCTGGTTGTCCCTCGGGGCCCCTTCTATCAAATCTGCTCCCTGGGTCTCTGCGTGAGCTCTGCGCATAAGTAGTAATGCATATGTGTCCCTTTGTAATCAACACATGATGCCCTCAATCATGAGCGTCTCCTCGAGATGTAAGATTGCAAACTTAATTGCATCTTCTTCATGCTTAGGGTTCAAGCCGAGTATGTCTTCAACTTCGAACCTCATGCAAGTATGCTTCTTAGAGCCATCGAGGTGTGGAAGGGAAATCTGTCTCGATCTCCTCTATAACTCGTACTGTGTCTCATGATCTCTCTTGGGAAACTGCCAATCTTCATTTTGCAATAAGTAAGGCATGTTGTTACGAAGGCCCTCACTTAAGGTTTGGTACCTCTTCCAACAAGAATCATCATCCAAAATAGGCTGGTTGCTGTACTGCGAAACTTTCGAAGCCCCAAGGTTTTGTGAGAAGAATGGGAAGGCCACTGCCCTGAATGTCCACTCTCACCTCTTTGACCCGGTTGTCCCATATTGCTATTTTCTCCTCTCATTATGACTGCTGTTATACACAGTCCAGCAGGCTGAAGATGATTAAAGAATATTCTCTTACCCTTCTTAGCAATCATAGAACCAACTCTAGTACCTTGAGAGGTACTCTCCCTTCTTGCACGAGTCTCCAATGAAGCAATCATGCTTGCCAACACTTGTAATCCCAAAAGACACATTGGAATTCCTTCTTTTGCTTATGAAATCAGTCACAAAATTTTCAAAAACAGAATCGAAAGTTTTGGATAATGGCCACATATTACCAGGATCCCATAGCTTATAATGCCCATGAGCCCTTGTATCTGTTAAGTGAGCTAAAACTTGCCACCATATATCATCCACAAGATGCTCATATACACATAGTTGGAGCATCGGTCCAACAAACTCCATGATGAAGACTTCATCATCTACCATACCATGCATCTCATGATGGAAATAAATTGGAATAGGCAACAATAAATAAGACACATTAGTGTGCTCTTCATACCTTTCAAGGCCAACAATGTCCTCCGTGTGTTCAAGATAGACATATGTTGAGCTGCCCCCAACATTGTTGCCTAAGTGCCTGTTGAAAGTATCTGAAAGCTGTTCAACAGTTGCTGGTTTGGAAATTACAGCAGGCTGCAATTTTACACAAGTGTCCATGTGAGGCTCCTCCTCATGTGTCAGCTGCTCCATAGAGTCTTCTTTCGTGGGTGCAGACTTCCTTGCATCAATTGCCCCATCGTTTCCTTGAACTCTTGTATGTCTTGTTTTGCTTGAGTCGTTATCAACCTAGCAAGCTCTAGCTCTGCTATTCCCTTCCTCACACCTTTTAAGAGTTTCCATTACATCCTCCCGCTTGCATAAACAAGTTTCTTCTCCTGAGCTGGAATAATTTCTCTAACAAGCAAAGTTTCACTAATGCAATTATTTTGCTCAATGGAAATCATACCCTTTGGTTTAGAAGCTTCTTCTACAAACGAGTTCTTTTGTGATTCAGGTACCGGCATATGATGACCTCGTTTGGGCTTGCTACCAATCTTCATCATGCAATAATCTGGAAATGCCATATTATCTCTGAAACCCCTACTCAAAGATTGGTACTTCCTCCAACAAGAATCCTCATCAATCACCTCTATTGGCCGCCCTCTATCACTGTTCTCACCATGTTCCTTATTGTCCCTAGGTCTGCTTTGATTCACATTCTGAGTGAGCTGACTCAAATAAAGGTTAGTGGCTTCTTGTTTCACCATGTTGGTGAACATTTCCTTCATAAAACCCCCTTTTAGATCTTTCCAAACTGCCATATTTAACCAACACAAGTTGGAGGAACAACTCTGATACCACTGAAATATCCCTAATGGGATACCACTTAAAAATGCATAAAATATTGAAAACTTGCAGCCAAATAAAATATTGATTTATGCAGATTTTTACAGTTGGGACAACGAATTAAAGAAACTTAATATTTGCCAAAATGTCCACCCGAAATACTTGAAAATACAAAGAGGGCTTGATATTATTATAAATGACAAAGGGAAACTATTTTTGGGACTTTTACGAGAGATTAAATCGCTGCGAGGAAAAAGTACGAGAATGCCCTAGGCTGTCAGAAACTTCAGAGGTTTGTGTCCCTTTAATACAAGAGCAAAAATAAGGGTCTTTGGAAATAACAGTAATAGATACAGGCTATAACGTTTCCACCTTCGGATCTGAAACGGCCGACCGAAAAACCCCAAATAAAGGCTGCAGGTCGCCACACTTGGGACAGGGGTCGGAATATGATGGACGCGCCTCAGCGTGTTGCCACGCCCACCCAAAAGGCTGCCGTGAATCTGATTTGGGCCCCTCTGCTTGTCTTCCCCAAACGCCCCCAAAACCCGCGAGATCCTCAACGAGATGCCTCCCACGCCTACCCAAATGGTTGCCGTGGATCCGATCTGCTGTCGGGATTCGGATCTGGAGCCCACTGATTATCCACTCCCAATGCCGCCAAATATCTGTGAAATCCTTTCTCTGAGACCTCTGATATTGTCTCTGCCACACAACCCGAAAACGGATTCGGAATGATAGACTAGGGTAGATCTCTCACTACCGAAGAATGCCCTGCTAGCTAGGGACGGGTCTCTCACCACCGAAGCTAGGGTCCCTGTGGGATTTGACTCCACAAGCTGTAGATGCGCGACAACAACAATTGCACGTGAAGGGGTCAATAAAATGTATATCCAAAAAGTGTCTCTCCTTTCTCTCCCAACTCCTTATATACATTCCAAGGCAAAAGAGCCCCAATAGACCAAGACACGTTTCATTCCATGGAGGGGTCAATAAAATAAAAGTAACTAAAGTTACTTTTTCCGTTTAAGTCGCCAAGGTCCAAAGTGACCCCCAAATGCCAAACATGACTATTAGTATCATGCGGCCCCTTCTCAATAGCCCTAGCGTTCCCAACCCCTTGGATATGACCACGGCTTGGACTCGCTTGACACTTAGGCCTTTGGCGTAGAAAAAGGGGACATTACAGATTAAGCCTAGGTTATTGGAGCATGAAGATATGAGAGTAAGAATTATGGTCATCACTTGCATTGCTGAAGTCACAAGGATCAATGTCCCTAATCTGCCTTACAGTGATACCATCATGAGAGACATTTTTGAACACATGGTCGGAAGCTTCCAAGGCCTTGGGAATATCGCAAGCCCTTATTTCGGTAAGAGGGTAAAATTTTTGGAGACTATGGCAGAGGTAAGATCTTGCGTATTGATGTTGGATCTTGATTGTGATGATCTCATATTTCATATGTTCGAAGTATTCCTTGTTGTTATAGATGATAGACATTCAGAAAATGTGTTGCATGCAATGCAAACTATCATGTCTTTGGTTTTGAATGAGTATGAGGAACCTCCTCGACATTTGCTATCTATGCTTGAGGAAGAGATGAGTCAAGAGGCCCCATGTATTGCTCACACATTGGCCAAAGATGTCATGAATCAATGCCCAATCAAGTTGAAGACATATATGGCTGCCAAGCTTTCAGAAAAGGATATGGAATCAACTCTTCAAGGTATGAGTTCCTTGGTGTTTAATGATAAAAATTTGGTATCTAATGTTTGCATGAAACTTGGTGCTTGCACAGAAAAATCAGATTTAGTGCAAAGGGAAGAGAAGGAAGAAGATGCAAACAAGCAAGGTAAAGGGTCATTATTGATTGAAGAGGTTTCTTTACCTTTGTATAATTGCATGCATAATGATAAAATGATCATGGGAGATGAGTTCAAAAAGGAAGAGAAATCTGATTTGCAAGTTTGTATGGACGAGCAAAATAAAGACAACCAAGAGGTAACCAATGACCATCATTTAATTGTTACTAATGTTGCTTGGGTTGATAATGAATGCAAGGATGAAGGGACGTGTGAGGGACAAGAAGAAAGGAAAGGTATTTTCCTAAATGCTAATGATGACTTTCAGATTAAAGGATTTGGTATGGCAGCCCCTAAGAGTAAGCTACTCAATTTCATCTTTATTCAAACTAGTTTGGATGACATTACTTGGACTAACTCTTGTGGGGAAGATTTTGAAATTACATGGAAGTATGATTGCCTTTTTGGCATGATGCATAAGGAGGTAACAATTTCCTACCAACACATGGATTATGGTTCAAGTGACATGCATATTTTCTTTGATGAGCATTTTCAGATTTTATGGCTTGCATGTGAAGTTAGAGGAGACATTCTACAATTCATGGTTGAGCTTGGACACTATCTTGCACTCCATAACAAGGAGGGTACAGTTAGAAGCAATGTAAGAATGAAATTTTGGAATTATGTGATCGCTGTTATAAATTCACTTTGGGCTTCTGTTACACATTTCATTTCTGGGCAGAGTTCGCTGGGCATTTAGCATACCAACATGCCTTAGAATGTTCAAATAACATATGCAAAGAGATCGCTGCAGTTAGGGGGATAGTAACACCAAACCAGCTGGTCGAATTCACACTAAATATTGCATATAAAACAGTCCATAAACATTAATAAAGAAGTCGCCAAAGATGGAATGGAACACACCAACAAACCGATTTGCAAAGCACATAGAAAATACTTCGATTTGATCACGAAAACCCAGCTGCTACAGTGACGTTTCTACAGTGATTTGTTCAATTGATTCTCAATAACCAGCTCAATACAACCTCCCACGCAAGAGAGAGAGAACATCAATGGGCATGCATCCCAACTCCAAGCATGGAGCATAAAATAAATATCATCATAACATGAAAATAATAATGATCCTAGCACTCCTTTTATAAGCAAGGAGGCACAAAGTACGAAATCCCTAGGAGAGGGAAATTATTAAATGAAAGCAGTTTGTTTTCCCTAGGTGTGGCGTCCCCTTTTCAAAGGGTGATTTTATCAATAAAAGCCACCTAACTACTTATTTAATTAATTCCCCATTTAATTTTTTTATATTTTGGGAATTAAATTAAATAACTTTTATAATTAAATAATTATTGCCCCAGGCAATAATATTTAATTATTTAATAAAAATGTTCCCCTTGCAACATCCCGAAGCCCACGGGAAATATAGGCTAAGGGTCTTCAGAAATGGGGACATTACACATGTACAATCAAATTAAGGTGTTGATATTGCATTTTTTTATGTTAAATCACTTTCCCATAATTTTTTTTTGGTGAACCCACATTATCTTGCATGCTTGATGCCTTCTCAATGTTTTCAAAAATCTTAACACGCTTCTCAAATTTTATTTATTAGTGACAATGCTTTTCAGTTTGCTTCTTTGCCCAATGCCTCTATTCCCATGCAGTGTACTACTACTTCTCTTCCAACTCTTGAAATGACAACGATTATGAATGCTACATGTGACATGCAAAATCAAATTAAGGTGTTGGTCCAAAGTTTGAATTATTTAATGGTAAAGGAGACCCTTCTCACCATGTTAGGTCATTTTATTCCTCTTACCTAAACTTTGTGCACAATGATAAATTATTAACTAAGCTATTTCCAAGAAGCTTGAAGGATTATGTTTTTTGCGATGCGAATCCATACATGATTTTACCACATTAGTTGTTTTATTGCTCATTTTTCAATTAACATTAGTATGAAAGTTACCTTTACACAAATTGCTTAAATAAAGCAAGGTTCCAATGATGTATTTTTGAGTGTATGCTTAGATTCAAGACTATGGTTACAATGATGACTCATGTAAAACTCCGAAAGTGAACTCCAAAGCCTTCTTTCTAAAAGTTTGCTTTCACCTATTAAAGACGAAGTAATTTCCCACATTTACTAATCTTTCAATGAGCTTTGTCAAGCGGTTAGAAATGTTGAGATCAAGCTTTTGGAGGCCAACATGCTTAAATATGGGTCTAACGCCCCTACCTCTATTGGAGCCAAGTTTCAAGGTAAGACAAACTTCAAGGTCAAAAGTAATGATAATGCTCTCCAACCGAAAACTAAGGCCAAGAATGTGGTGAATGTTGTAGGGTGACCGAATAACAAGCTAGTCTTGTCTCAACAAAGGAGGGTCATTTACAAGATTAAGTGAAAGTCCACAATAAGTGCTATGAAGATTGCTTGAATGTAATATGATTACTTTGTCTCCTATTGGAGAATCAGATCCATCAAGGCTATTGCCTAAGAACTATGACTAAGATTAATATTATCATAATCTCTTAGGACATTCTTCAAACATATGCATTACACTAGAGCATAAGATCGGAGATCTCATTGAAATTAATCAAATTCAAGTGGAAGGTGCTGGCTCTCAAATATGTTCCACTTGTTAGATGAGTGAAGAAGGGTGGAATAGTTTGTTGTAGTTGTATGCTTCTTCACCAAGAAGGGTAGATTCAAGGTCAACAAATAGGAAGGTGGTTAACTTCCAACTCTTTAGGCTCTGTGAAACCTAGGGGAGAGACCCTACAACAACCCAAGTGACACCAAATAACACAGATTATGCAAATATAGAGCAGTAGACAGAGATAAGCAGCCCAACCACTATGATCTCCCACCCAATAGGTTGTCACTAGCAAGAGGATCATAAAGCTACTTAAAACCAGGCAAAGGTTGCAGACAAACAAATCATTATGATAAAGATGAATCCAAAGTTATATCAAAGAGGCCTCTAAGAATGTATAGGATAAACAAAGGTCTCAAGGAGGGCAGTACAACAAGATTTAATTAAGAGAGGGGGTTGATCATTCCAACTTCATACGTGCCTTGTCCATTGGGCCAAATCTGCAAAGCTGAGATGGAGTTAGAAATAAGACAAGAGTTGCATCAATTTACACAATTGTTACAACTCCCCACAATTCAGACACTCATTAAACCACATACATTGAGATCTAACAAAACCATCAGACCACCATAACTCAAAATCTAAAATATAGCATTAGATAAGTTTATTGAATGCAAATAAAGCTAGAATTCCACAAGGATTTTACAACCAAATGCTTTGGTGATTACACATCAGACCTCTGCACCTAATTACCAAATGGAGATTCTAACAATTTGAGTGAATACACTTTTGCCTCAAATGATAGCTTCCTTTATAATCCACTATCTTATTCATGAATCAATAAAACAAACATGGCTACGATGTGTAGTCACCAAATGCTTTGGTGACTACACATCAGATTCTCCGCACCTAATTACCAAATGGAGATGCCAACAATTTGAGTGAATACACTTTTGCCTCAAATGATAGCTTCCTTTATAATCCACTATCTTATTCACAACTCAATAAAACAAACATGGCTACCTCTCAAATCTTTATTATGATATCCTTGAATTGATTATAGTCATTCCTTCTCCAAACATCTAAAACAAAGCTAAAATGAACACCTATAGACTAGACAACCAAAGGGATCAGAGATCTTACCAAAATGGCCAAGCTGGAAGATGATTAGATGAAAGCACATGCTTCATCTATTTATACAATTGATAGAATTTTCCAGAAATGGAATGGAGGAAACTAAGAGTGAGAGAACCAATGAGAGAAGAGGGATCAACATGCACAAATTGATTAATGGCTCCACCATTGATCGAATGACACATGGAACCAATTGACAATCAATTGATTATCTCAAGACTATAATCACACCCCAAAAGAAACATAACAAGCCGAATATGCATCTAGAAGGCGTCGTACAAGAGCCAATTTGAGAAATTAACTTACAGATGGCAGGAAAATGTTGAAAACACAACTGAAACTTATGTCATAAAATAATATGTAAATATCCCATCAATTAGTCCAAAAACATTTCCCATTGTGTAGCCCTCATAACGTTTCTAATGGTACCAATTTTTGTGCAATTTGGAGCTCTCAGTTAAAAGTTATGAGCATTTGAAGAGACCTATGCCGTTTTTCACAATTGCGGGCATGTGACCGTCCACTTTAAACCACATGATTGATTTTGCCATACGTCCCTTGCTCATTGGTGATTCGATCGAAATATTTCTGCCGAAATGAGTTCCATGTTTCCTTCTTGGATTGGATCGGGGTTCTTAAGATCACTGGTTCACATGTCACGAGTCTCTAAACTCTTCTTTGCCCTTTCCTCTATTTTCCTGTGGTCAGAGTGACCTTTGTTTGGTCCATGTGGACCAATCACATTCTCTCGCTCTTCTCGGAGACACTCGGGGTTGCCAATGGATTTGCAGGCCTATCTCAACCACTTCCTTGTTACAAATTTTGGAACTTTTGAGACTATGAAGCACCATCATTGGTCCACATGGACCAATCACGGCCTTTTGTGATCTCGGACCTTTTCATCCTTCCGGGATTAGACCTTTTGACTTTGGTGACTAATGGCGTGATTCTTGGCATTCTTTGGGCTCTCGGATTCTTGGGCCTTTCCTTGTTCCCTCCATGCTCAAGCTAAAATCGCAAGTTCCCGACTTGGAAAGACACTTAGCCATTTTTGTTGATCCTTTGTGTTGAAAAGTGACTAAGTCCCGAGACTTTGAAAGCATGACCTATTGACACCTATCCTGATCCTGTGCGATTAAATTTGTGACCTAGTCAACGAAGAGATGCAAGAGGATTTGAATGCCACCACTTGTTTTAAGGCCAAATTTTCCTTAGTTTCTTTGAGCCACCTTCATACACACAGAACAAGGGAATGCAACCATTTTTGGTGAGTTCTAAAACATAGAGATGCCAAAAAGAGAGTTTTATCACTGTTTAAGCTCTAAATGTTAGCACTAAGGCCCAAAACGAGGTGAACAATTTTGGGTGCCAACAGAAGGAACCAACAATATTTTGAATGAACGTGTGCTTCAACCCCATGTCATAGGATATGCTGAATTCTTATGGAAAAAGTTCGAACTTTGCCAAACTTTATCCTTGCTGAACATGAACTTGAATTTTATCCATTATTTTTATGGGGAAGTTTTTGACATGATTTTGCATTATTTCATAAATGTGTGTGTATCTATATCGAGTGAAAGAAGGGGATGGAAAACTCTCTCCACTTTATCCCTTCAACATATCTATGCATTATTTTTAAATTAAAATAATAAAAAAGTTCTTTTGTTTAAACATTAAGACATTTTTTTCGGAACTCTATTCAACTGCGAACTGAACCGAACTTTATCCTTATCGAACATGAACTCAAATCTGAACCTTGTGACTTAATTTAAACCAAATCAACAATTGCAATTCCTTACAAATCCTCTTCCAAACGATGGTGCTCAACCAAAAGATGAAAACAATTTTCATATGATAGATTGAAGAAAACCACCACATGCATCTAGTGTTCATCCACTTGAAGGCTTTATTGGTGTGGTTAGTGTTGCAACAACAATGAGGAGCATCCTCCAATTTTGTTTTATGAAAATGTGATCCCAAATTATAAGTTTTATAGTGAACCACTATTCATATGAGCTTTTATAGGTATATGAAATAAATGGGGTTATGATTGATAATGGCTCAAGTATTAATGTATGCACTATTTTTTCAACAACAACCTTTAACTCTACGGGAGAGATTTAGCACTAATTAATAATGCCTCGTAGTGTTTTTCTATTATGTAGTATGCATAGTTACCATGTTCGAAAAGTTCGGGTTGTTTGGATAGGGAAAAAGTTCGAAAGTTTGGGATTTTGCAAAAAGTTTGGTTCGGTTCGGTTCGGTTTCGCTCAAAACAATTATGAATTTAAAAAATATAAATATGAATAATTATCAAAAAAATTATAAAAATAAAATACTTAATAGTAAAATACTAAAAGTTAAACCTAAAATAATAAATTTATGTAAACCTAACTCTAAGCTAAATATTACTATTATGGATTACTAATACTTAATATGTCTCTAAGTATTACTATTACGCCTCTAAGTATTAATATCTCTACATATTACTATTAATGTCTCTAAATAATAAAATATTACTATACTCTAATTCTCTAAGTATTATTAATAAATGTTGCTACTCTCGAACAAGGAAACAAGGTAAATAGTAATACGATATGTATATAGTTTTAAAATATTATGATTAATATTTAAATTTGATACATATACTCTTCCGAACAAAGAAACAAGATTACAAGCAAAGTCAAATACGTTTACAGTTTTAACTTTTACTTGTTGAGCTCGGATGAAATTCAATGGCAGAGGCAGAGGTCGCTTTTGTTGCAAATCACAACACGTGGGTCGTGTTTTTGGTCAAATTAGTGTTAGGCGTCTGTGTTTTCCTCTATTCACATGGGGTTTTAAGACTTTTTCGCCTCCACATGATGCTGCAATTAGGGTTTTTTAATTTCCTTTCGCATTTTTTACTTTAGCTTTTACTTTTTCAGCACTTTGGGTTTTCGTTTTAGTATTTTATTTATTTATTTTTCAAATGAATTTTTGTAGAGTCAAAATCCTAAACAAATTTATCGAACAAGTTCAGTTTTCCCTAAAAATGTGTTCCGAACCGAATTTGAACTGTGTTCGTACGAATATGGTAACTATGGTAGTATGTATATCCTTTTACTTTACCCGTCTTATAACCTTAAGGTTTTTGTTGTCACCCAAAAGTTGCACCCTGATAGAGAATGGTGTGTGTACTCTCTCTCTTGTTGACAAAATTGGAACACCTCAAGGCTGTGGGTAACCTATGTCTGAGGTGAACCTCTAGAGAGGGCTGGTTCCCTTGTGAATCACCTAAAAACGAAAACTTTGACAAGGAAAAGGGAGAAGGAATGCAGGAAATGGGAAATAGGGGTGATACACCAATAGTTTGATACTTGCATGTAACTTTGCACACAGAGAATTTAAAGATTCACACACCTGCACAACTCTGAACTATTTTGCAAAATTAAATTCAAGGGTTTAGGAAGAATGACAGCGGTAGAGGGATTGAATTCCACACTAAGGCAACACAATATCCTATCAAACACAATGAATAATCTGAAAACAGCAGTATGAGAGGGCAAAAACAAAGCTTTATTTTATTTAGAGGTGCAAGTACAAAGGCTGAAGATGCATATGCAAATCAACTTCCAATGATATTTTTACAATAAAAAATCAGCTTATATAGGCTGCTCCTTACAAGAATAGACTGCTGAAAACCCAGAATAGACTGCTGTTCCTTTTTTTATTTTTAATTCCTTCTACCTTGCTGGCGCATGGGAAAGGAATTGACTTTTAATTATAAAAATACATTCTATCCTTGGCTGGGACAGCAGTTCTATTTTCATCTAATTCTATTCTTGGCGCAGTCAATTGTAGTTTGACTTTTATTTATTTAATTCCTGCTATCTTTGGCGCATGGAGCAGCAGTCTATTTTTATCCTCCAAACTTATCACCTCAGTCAACCGCAGTTTGACTCATGCAAGGTCTGTAGTCTATTTTTATTTAATTAATTCCATGCACCTCTTGCGCCAGAAATAGGACTGCAGCTCTTTTATTTTATTATTTAGTTCCATGCATATTTCCATGCACCCTATCTCTCCTTATCTCTCCTTGGCGCCAAACTCCTAAGAATAGAACAGCAGCTCCATATTAATTAATTTAATTCATTTGCACCTCCATGCAAAGTCAACTTTTGGCGCAGACCTCTTTGGCTTAAAATATGGTAACAATTTCTTACAACTTTAAAATAGTCATTTCTTTGCTTCTGGATGTGATAAAATTATTTAACTTTCCCTCTTCTACCCTGCTTTGTATTGGAAAAACACCCTTCCATACCCATGTACCATTCATTTGCATTTGGATTATGTCTCCAGAAAATTGATTTTTTGTCAATTTGAATGTTATTACCAGTTTTTAGCTACCTGGTGTTTGATTATTGGGAAAAATGCCACTGGTAATGGGAAGCAAAGGCTCAATTTTTTTAACCGTTTGGAAAATATGACACATTCGGAAGTAGTGAATCAGTTCATTGATGGCTTATTACTATTCTGTGGTGTCAAGAAAAAAATTAAGAATGGTGAAAAACTATACAAACTGAAAATAATTTGAGGGAGTCTGGCTGGATTCTAGCTTCACATTTAATTAACATGTTGAATTCAACATTCATTTCATTTATTAACATGTCACTGTTGACATAATTTGCAGATCGTTGCATAGAAATTCTTTCTATTGTGCAAGAGGTTTTGCCAGCATCAGGAGATGTTTTATTCCATTAAATCAGTTTTACTTTTAGTTCACTGCTAACTTGTGCTACAATGGATATTTGACTGGCCATTGTGGTATCCTCAGAATGCTGGCAGTAAATGACCCTTCTTTGGCTTGGGCGTTAAGACAGTGATCCTTGCTTAAACTTCTGGTTCAAGAGTAATGTTTCTCACTACTAAACCTTGTTATGGCTTACAGTATTTGAGTCAGATTGTATACCCACCAATAAGCATATTTATATTTCTGACTAGTGTTTGGATCTTCCTTGCAGGAAAAACTAATAGGGAATTTGATGCAATATCATTTACTAGCATTGGAGAATATGATTATAATGAAATGCTTTCTGTTTATGAATAAATAAGCAGAAGCCATGTATTCTTCTCCAATATAGGTGAGCGAGGTGCCTTGCTTATTCTTTTCCCTTGTGTTTATGATGTCTTCAGATTACCTTCCTCTCAGACATAGTGCCTCCAAGTGTCTGCATCATTTTGTTGAGTTTTCTGCATTTGTTTTGGGAAGAAAAAAAAATTGTATGCAGCAGGATGAGAACCGAGATGGCCAAAGTGAGCACAAAAGTAACCATGGTAAGATAGAGGCAGGAACTATTGGTCCTTGCCTCAAAGAGCACAAAAGCAATTGGAGTAAAGCATTGTTAAACATGTCATTTAAAGATATTTTATCTTACATATAAGTAAATGCTTGACAAGCTCAGAGGAATCCATCAAAATCGTACTATTTTATGTTGCCCTTTCTAATTTTGAATACTTGTAGCTTAAGTGTTATAGAGATGCACTTTGCTTTCAAATACTGTCAAATATATGTGCAATGGTTATCAAACTACCTGATATTACAAATTTGAATGAATTCAAGCTTCTTTGCAGCAAAGATGTAGAAGTGGACTTCTTCAATAACATTCTTCACATTCAGGTTCAGTAGCTTGTTTTGCATTTCTGTGCTTTTACTCTCATGCCCTCCTTAGAGGAAAATGTCTAGTCTACATGTTGAATGCCCTTGCTTTGATAATGCAGAGACATAAGAAAGCAAAAGCAATGGCATGGTTTAGGAATGTTGTGGATGCTAGAAATCCATCCTAAGGTGAAGTGTTTTCTTTAAGATGACTCTAGAGTGGCGGGTATAAGAGATATTGGAGTTAATCTTTTTATTATTCGCTACATTTGCTAATGAATATATCCAAAATATTGCAGGAAATTCTCATTTAAATATTTTGGCCCTCTCTTTTAGTTTGTTGTTTGAAGCCAGAAGTGACGAGGAGGGGCATGTCATTAGTTCTTGCTTAGAAACTCTTGCTAGTATTTCTGGTTGGATATGGGATTCTTATCTTACTTCAGCCTGTTGAGATCCTTACAACTCATGACTTCTGAGGATGCCACTACAAAATATTTGTATGGCTAATTTTCTCTTTATTGGACAAATTTTATTTCATTGAGATAGAAATTCATCTTTTACAGAATGAGAAGAGTTTGACTGTCAAACTGAGTGAAGAAGAATAGGAAGGGATGGAGGAGATATGGATTTAAGCAAGAGCTGTGATGAAAAGTTGTTGTTTTCCTGGAAATACAAGGATGCGTGCAAAAGTGTGTGCTTCCTGAGATGAATAAGATCATAACACCTAACTCAGATGTGGTAAAGAAAACAGTAAGCCTTGCTGCAGTGAAGTTGTTGAAGTTTCTGCCCAAGGATAGAATGGAATAAGAGCTTCCTTGCATTATAGAGTACATTGCTAATTTGTGGAAGAATCATTCTGATTCTGTAAGGGATGAAGCAAGGACTGCCCTAGCCTCATGCACCAAGGAATTAGGGTCACAGTATTTGCAGTTCATCATTAAAGCACTACGGACAACATTGACAAGGGGATATGAATTGCATGTGCTAGGCTATCAATGAATTTTATACTGTCAAAAGTTTCAGATTCCTTGGATATTGGAGACATGACTATCTTGTCCAGAGTCTTCTTGAAATTGCAGAAAACAATATTGTGGATGAAGTTTCAGAAAAAAGGAAGTTGAAAAATCTCTTTGAAAATGACAGAAAGTAGAATAACTCTTATGAGAGTTTGCAACTGATTGCTCAAAATATTACATTCCATAGGCTTTTGGTGCACTTATCAGACCTGCTAGGTACAATCTTCATAGAACTCTTGCATCAAAAGAAAAATTAAATTTGATTCTATAAGGTCCACAAGATTTGTTTACTTGTTTTCGTATAAGGTTTGGTTGGGGATGGTAGGAAGACCAATGGAGAAGAGATTGGTAGGAAGACTGATTGTATTAGTGCTGTTGATGATAATACAGATGGATCCAATGGGTATGTAATTACAGCTATTGCATTGAGACTTTTCTAAAACCATTTGAAACAATTAAAATGAGATAAAAATGATCAACACTTAATATCCATGTTAGATCCTTTTCTGGAACTTTTACAGCACTGACTGAAATCCATGTATGAAGGGGTTATATAAATCTGTAAATGTTTGGCTTTCCTGTTGAGATTTCACCTGCCGTCCATTGATATTCTTGGTGGGAATATTACCTCCTTGGTTTTTGATATGGTTCAGAGATCAGGAAAGATTGATAATCCTTTGATGCAGTCTTCCATCAATTTACTTATTGTGCTTTTGAGACATGCAAACACAATCATATCAGATGATCAATTAAAGATGCTTCTACAGTCCCTGGTATCCATTGATTTGGAGAGTAGCTCAAATACCATTGCACTTTCACTTTTAAATGAAATTCTTAAGCTGAAGCTCATAGTTCTTGTTCTCTTGAGGATGCCATGTATATATTATATAGAGGGTCCTTCACTCCCGGACTATTCTCATGATTTCACTATTATTTGATAACTAGAGGTGGACACTTGACGGTTACTAGTCAAGCTTGACCTATTTGCAGTCAAATTCTCTTAAAGTTTCTACTTAGACTATCCTCTTGGTGATAAAGCAATGCAGTCAAATTATTAAATTTTTTCCTTGCCTATCATATTGGTGACAAGCATTTGCAGCAACATATGTCTTTCTTAAGTTGCGAACCTCAGGTAGGATATCGATAATTTTCTCTTTAAATTCTATCATCATTTGTTAAACTTGAAAATTTATCTGATTCTCTTCAGAACATCTATTGCAGCAATGAGATGATGATACTTGTGGTGGTAATGTTATATGTAATTGTTAAGAAATTTATTAGCAATGAGGACAGACGAGCAGAAATGTTTCTCCTCCCATTAGTGATATTCTTGGTTAATAGTCTCAGGCTATGGTAGGATATAGATTGAAAGAGGTGATTTGACGTGTGAGTCAATGGCCATTACAATGGATGCTAACAGTCAGTCTCTTGTGGCACAAGAGTGAGAAAAACAGTTATGGTGTCCTTCTGCACAGGTACGTTCTATTCTCCGTGCAGTAAAATCAGTACCGACATGAAATCTTCTTGTGTTTCACTGAAATGCATTACAACCTTTTTCTCCCCTCGTGGCATAGATTTGGCATTAATACCATCCATGAGGCAATCACTTTGATGATCAAATTTTACTCATTTACCTTTAATTATATATAACCTTGATGACATGTTTTTTAAATTAGCCTTCCTATTTGAACTTGAGATGGAGGATTTTCTGAGCTCGACAAACTTTTATCAAATGTTGTCAAGTCTAGTATCACAACAATATCTTTGTTTCCATTTGTCCTTCTCAATTGCTAAGGAAAAAGTTCTATTTGCACCTCCTTTTAATTAGCTTAACCTATTTGGAAAACTGTGGTTACTTATTCACTATCACTAGCATCTTTCCTTTTTGAACATAGTGTAACATAATTAAAATGCTGTTGAAGTTATGTGAAGGGTCTAATTTTTTCTGAATGGACAACTCACACCCATTCCCTTTCCAAAGCCTATGCCCGTCACGTCACCAAACTCCTTTTCCGAACCAGCTAGATCTGTAACAGAAATAGATCTGTGCTGATCAGGCCCATTTCACACCTCCCATGAGGGGGCCATGACCTCTTCAACGAGTACTTATTTTAGGAATGTTGTCTCAAAGCATTCATTCCTGATTTGTAAAGAGAATATATAGAAATTCATTCGATACCATGCCTAAAAATCAGCCTCTCAACCTTTTTCTCCCACAAAGAAGGAAAACTGGTGCTACCTCAAAATGAAATACCCCAGAAGTCTCCCTATGCATTAAATGGAAAATAAACTCTCTTCTCGAAAGAAAATACTCTGATCTTTAGGTTCATGGGTGCCTTTCTAGTGCCCAAAACACTTCGGGTTTGGGCACAAGACAATTGGGAACCAATCTGTATCCATTGACATCCTAATGATGCTAAAAGGATATTTCCTAGCGGTTTTTTCTTTGAAACAAGAACCTAATCAAGCCTTTCAAGGTTACACAAAAGATTAGTAGAGTGTTGTGGATTAGTGAAGGGACGTTCGACAAGTTACCCCCGAAATGCCTAGGAGGCTTGCATGCCAAAGGAGGTTGAAAAAGTTTCTACATTGGTCCCCACAATGAAATATAGAATTGCAAGATGGTGGAGTGTACATAGATTGATTTGCCATTTCGGGGCATTACTTAAAGAAGCGTTGTTACAAATTCAAATGGAGCAATGTGAAGAAGGGACTTGGTTTATGCACGAGATTCAGATCCTGCGGATCATCTCAAAGCTTCTAAGGATGTTTGGACCCTAAGTGGGTTTTGCTCCCGGTTTGGTTATGGGTGCATGTGTTATATGGGACACTTAAAATGTGGGCCTATGCACCTTTAGAGTGAGACGTGTTGTGAGACTTGGAATCGAGATGCTTTGAAGACAAACTTTATGCGGACATTTAGATTTGGTACAAGCTCACTTGAGTGACTCGACTTTTGTGAGAAATGAAGGAAGCACTTTTCTTTCGGGATGCCAAAATGGAAGGCGCTTGATGAAAATTCATGATGACAAGAGTTACTTTGTGGACGAGTTGTTTGAAGGAGAATGCATTAATGCATACGAAGGTGAGAGAAATTCAAGTCAAAGGAGATTCGTCGGGTTGAAGAGAATAAGGTAGTAGGCTGATGAAGTGGATCATGCAAATGTGGAAACTCTATTGATAGGGAGAGAGTAGGTTAGCATATAAAGGGTGTGATAAAACTGATTCGATTGTCAACCATAGTATTGAAGCAATGGATGTTGTGTGACATGATTTGCACAAAAGTATTGAATAAAGGAGAGGATGGAATTATCTTACAATGAGGAATCAAAGCATGATTTGATGGGGTTGGAGAAACATATTAGTTTGAGGGATGGAAATGGAAAGGACATGATGGTTGTGCAGAGAGGTTGAGACCTATTTGTCAAAAGGACAAGTCAACATTAAATGTTGATCAAATGCAGTATAACTATAAACCACCAACACTACAAAAGAGAAAGGAGGAAAGTGTTTGGTTTTAAGGCTAAGAGCACACTTGAAGGAAAAGTCGAGGGTGGAGTCATTGGTGAAGTTGGATGAAGGAAAAGATAAAGAAGAGGACGAGGAAAAGATTTTACATGCCTCAAAGGAAGAAATACCTCACATAGAGGGTGAAAAGGGGACTTGTGAAGGAATGCCAAATAAAGGCTTGAAGAAAAACAAATTTGAAACTCAAGAGGCATGTCTAGCTATTTACAAGTGCCCACGCAAGACAAAGATAAATGTGGATGATTATCATGAAAGGTCTAATAACATCCACGAGGAGTGTTCACGCAATGCTGGTGGTTTGTGGGAGGCCCATGGAGAGATTGAGACCCAAAATCGAAGAAATGCAACACAAGATGAACTGGATGAATTTTTGGTTACGCATGTGTTGGAACCAACATTCGATATGCTTATAAAAGGGAAAGAGATGATGATGATGCAAGAAGGCACCCCAAAAAAATAATATAGTAAGGTGCAACCCAAAGAAGTTGAACATACCAAATCTTGGGTGGCACTGGTAAAATTGGAAGTGAAATCTGCGGTTAGAGTACGAGTTTGTAGGACAATGTGAGCAAGTGGAAGAAGAAGGCCAAACAAGAAAAAAAGTTAACTCGGTAAAAGCTTAGGAATGACCTAGAAATTGTCAAGAAGAAAAGACTACAATTGTTGGATGGAGTGAATACAAGTGGAATGAAAAAAGCGGATATAGGAAGAACAACAATGTGTAAGCTTTTGGACGAGGCCTCGATAGTTTAACCCAGCGAGTAATGAACAACTCATTGTCGTGCGAAGAAAGGCGAGATGATGAGATGAGGAGTTGAGTAAAATGTAGAAGGAACTCTAACAAAAGATGATGATGTTCTAAATATATATATATATATATATATATATATAGATAGGGGAATGTCCAAACTCCCCTCTTCGCTCTGAATCCATGGGAACAATCAGACTATTCCAAATAAATCATTTAGGATCCGGGATTTATAGAATTAAGGCACGTGGATGAGTTGCTTACGACATGAAGCAAAGAATAAGGTAAATTTGGATGGAATG
The DNA here is from genome assembly GCA_018340775.1 of Taxus wallichiana var. yunnanensis. Classification (NCBI taxonomy): domain Eukaryota; kingdom Viridiplantae; phylum Streptophyta; class Pinopsida; order Cupressales; family Taxaceae; genus Taxus; species Taxus wallichiana. Next base: position 808,158,711 of record CM031240.1, on the reverse strand, counting down.
GCAAAGGCTCTTAAGCGTATGGAGATGCTTCGATAACTAAAAGAGTCGGAGGAGGTCAAAGGGAAATTTGAAGTGAGAAAGGTTGTGCTTGACACATTATTTGCCGGTATCAAGTCAAATCCCTCATAGAAAGGATGGTGTTAGAGATACTCTTGAGCGGGATCAAGCCTAAGGTAGAGCCAAGGAATAAAATTTTGGGAGATGATATGTGTAGAGCAGAGAGGCCTTGGAGTAGAGATAGAGGCTGCGCAAGGTTATAAGATCAATGTTGAAGGTGCTATTGCGTGATGGGACAATTCTATTAAAGAGTTGATGGAGAAAGTCCTATAGCTATTGATCGTGTAGTTGTTTAATGGATGAACACCGAGTAAAGTTGACTTGTCTCGAGGACAAACACAAAATTTAGTGTGGGAAATGTTGACCCTAGGAAAAGGCGTATCACAAGGACTCTTACATTGTGAGCATGAGCGAGATAAGCCCATACAGTACACAAGGTTAGTGCATGAGTAAGGATATTTTAACGTGTGTTACACACGTGAACTAAAATGTGCATATTTTGAGGGACCGTAAAGGAGAACATGAGCACATGGGGTGGAGTTTCTAGCGGATATGGAGTGCATGCCAGCTAAGAGACAACACAATGTCTTCTACAAGCATCTAAAAATGATTTTGGAACATTCATGTAGATGGGTTGTCAGGGGTTTTGCGAATTACAATAAACATTGGACCTTTTATAGATATGTGCAAGTGGGATGGTTTGGAGAAGCAAAAGCAAACCATGTCCTAAGGTTTCAAGATAGATCTTTATGTATTTTACCAACACATGAGTTGTGCACTTTGTTGTAGCATATCGTATTGATGTTGCACAAGTGTGTGTTGTAATTGATCGCTTTAATGATATATGAAGGGATGCTTCTTGTGAATACTCATAAAGTGTGGAATATGTACGTTGTTGTAGAATTTGCTTAATGCGTGTGGTGTATTTTGTGTCATGTAGCAATTAGTCCATTGATTTTTCATGTGTGGGTGTGATTTCTCTATGCATTACATAATGGGGTGCTTAGTGCTCTCAATGTGCTTGAGTGAGACCTCCATGTTCACGTGTGGTGCGCTTATGAGGATTGTGTGTGCTTTGCATTGATCTCTCAATCCGTTCTGCATTGGAGCAGAGTTTGGCGAATGGTTTTAGAATCTCGCACTATCTAGCTTTGTTTGTGGCTATGTTTTCAAGCAACATTTTGATTCCATTTCTATTACCTTATTGCATTGTGTAGAGATCGAATGCATGCCATGGTAGATTTGTGAAGGTAATGTCGAAATTTGGAAGCTTGAGCGAATTTGTTGAAAATTGATTTTAAAACCTGGGTAAGGCCAACTAACTTTTGGTCGTGCACGAGGCTAAGCATGGTGAGTTGGATGTGGGACTGGAGGAGTGTCAAAAGTTGGAAATATAACTCTTTTGGGAGGGAGGAATGACTTAGGGAAGAATTGGACGAGTTATTATCGTTGACTCTTTTGAGGAAGAGAGGCTTTTCCATATGTATACCACTAGAACTGTCTAAGAATGGGAGGGCACATGAAAAGATTGCATGGTATTGATGCACGCTCCGTTGAGGAAGATGTAAGCAATGAGGGTCCTTGCAAGACCCTCATTAATGCTTGTGCGTGTCCTTTGTTTTCGAAGAAGTTATGCATAGTGTTGGCGAATGAGTGACTTCGTGAGAGGCGAATTGAAGTCATGTAGTAAGAGGGGTGGATATTATGCGAAGTTGGTTAGAAGATTTCTTTGTATGGTTACGAGTAGTTCAGAGTACCAGTACTACAACAGGAGTAAGTCCCACCGTTATGTAGGGTTTTGGTGCATAGAAGTGACGACTAGGGTGAATGCTGCAGTCACGAGTCCCCAAGTTGCACATCAACATGCTTTTTATGATATGGAAAAGTTTCTAGTGTATTATGGGTTGGATGTCGTAGAGCGTTTGCATGAGTGTGAAATTGGATGGCAAAAGGAGTTACATCTTAGGTTAGAAAATCAAGTTTATTTGCGATGACCTTGTTTGACCACACACACATTGGTATTGCAAATATGCCCTTGATCGAGATGGTTATAGACTTTGACAAGTTGAAAGCCACATTTTTGAAGGAATTTCATACACATGAGTTTGAACAACAAAGTATCTTTGCATCGAAGGAAATCAAGTAAGAGATGACTAAGTGTGTGTGTGCTATGATGCATTATTTAAGACGTCGAAGGTTGTAATGTCCCTCTTTCCGGCATGACCCTTGGACACTTGGTGGGTAGCTTATTTGTCATCTTCGTAAGCTAGTCCCGTTGTTTAGGAGATGATGTGCATAGCAGGTAAGGGTTTTATCGACGATCTGGTGGATTATTTGATGTTAGCAATGAGTTCAGTTGGTCTTAAGGACTCACTTGGCACTTTCCGAGGTTATTTCCGGCTTCTGGTGTGTTCTCCAAGATTCTTGGAGAGAGTATCTATTTATAGTAAGTCACCCAACTGACTTCATTTCTCATTATTCGTCATCGGCACCGCTTCTGCTCAGTCAGTTTCCGATTCCGGTGCTTTCCGACGATTTCCGCACTTTGGGAGCATTAATGGCTTATTTTAATTATTTTACTCAGGTTGCTTATATTTGTACGAATTACTTGGCGAGCACCTCAGTATTATAGCTCGTCGGAAAGAGAATGTGAAGTTCTAAATGATGAGATGCTAATTCAGTGACCTTGGGCGCCAGGAATGATTAATTAATTAAATAAATCACTTTCCGGAGTTATAAGGTGTAATTAATTAATAAAGTGATTTATTAATTATATTTTCTTTTAATGAAAATTCTCGGAAAAGGTTATAAAAGGAGGATTTGGCCCATTTGCTGGGGACACTGATTATTTTGAACAAAAAAACAAATTCAGAGTAGCTCTTGCTAATTACTCTCGGACAGACGGAAACCCTTAGAAATTACGGATTGACGGAAACCCAATTCGAAGGAGGAAGATTCACACAGGGTCTTCATTGTATTCACAGGTTTTTATTATTCCAGCAGTTAGACAGAAATAAATTGCAGCAGTGGGCATACAGACTTCTTCTAGAGTGGGGCGACTTCTTCTACAGTTGTTATGTGCCGTATCTGAGGTATTTTTCATGATAGATAATTATTGTAATTCCCAACATCAAATATATATCAAATCGATTTGATTTGATTCATTTACAGTGGGTTTTTGGTCTATATTTATTATTAAATCTATCTATAGATTTATAATTGTATTGCCGTAATATTTAGCATCAGAAATCATTATTAAATACACGGTTGAATTGTTTATGAAGAAATCTGCTTGTTAAACCCTAGGCGCCTTTTCTGGATTCCCCTGGTTTGCGGGTTTTGTTTTATTTAATTTATCTATACAGTTTAGTATGGTGTTCTATAGACCCTTTTGATGTTATCGGTTTAGATTTGAGCCAAGGCAATATATATTAAAAAAAAAAGTATTGAGCAAATACGAGTTTGGGATCTTTTAGTGGTATCGGAGCGATGTATCCTCCCAACCCACTGTGTGGGAAGGACGCAGACATGCTATTCAAACAGAAATCATCTTTGAATGCATCACAGAGAGGACGGTCCACACGAGATACTACACCCGGCAGCATGACGAGCACGACTTGAAGTTGGTATTGCAGGAGGTAACGAGAATGGAATATTTGGGAGAGAAGGCGAGAGTCCTCCTCAAGAGGAACATGCAGATCCAGATAAGAATTTTATTCGGGATATGGCAGCCACACAGAGGCAGTTATTACAGACCATGGAGCGCATGGGCACTACTTTGGACAGGTTGGCACTAGATAGGCCGCGGGACAGGCACGGTAGGAGGGACAAATCCGTATCAGTTGCCAGTAGTTACAGGGATCATAGCAGATCACCTTCAGAGCTTGGGAGTGTTAGGGGATCGCCACGCCGTGAGCGGAGGCATACTCATACAGGTGAGAGGAGACCTATGCGGACTGCTGATAGGCCTATGCAACCTAACTTCTTGCCTAGAGGTGACCCACCAGAGATTGAGGGACGACCGGAAGAAGCAACTTTTCCGGATACTATTATGGCAGTCAGCGATGAGTGGAGGAGTTTGCCGCAACATGTGAGGGATGTATTTCCCCTCCCATTATTGTGCTCAGAGGAGAGACAACATGAGGGCTGGACAGGACAAGAGGCCTAGAGCACAACAGAATAGGGATTTGCAACAGGTTGCCAATAAGGTAACCCTCTCCACTTTTGATGGTAGTGGAAAGATCAGTGCCAGGGCTTGGATTCACAAGCTCGACACTTATCTTACCCTCAAACCCATGAGGGAGCAGGAGGCCATACAGTTCGCTACATTGCACCTTGAGGGGGTGGCTTATGATTGGTGGCACCATGGGTTAGTTACACAGGGTCATGAGCTTCTACATTCATACAGGGATTTCAGCGAGAGGTTGATTGTGAGATTTGATTGCAAGGATGTGGAGCTTTATTACAGGGACTTGGCACAGCTCCGACAGAGTGGACACGTTGATTCATACATCAATGAATTTCAGCGTATAGCAGTGATGGTTCCAGAGATGCCGGAAAGGCGTGTGGTGATGCTCTTTATAGAGGGATTACATGATAGATTGAGGGGTTTTGTCAAGGCTCTTAAGCCTGGAACTTTGCATGAGGCCATTCAGACAACATTGGATTTAGACACTACTCCTCCATTTCAGTCCCAAAAGAAAAATGTCAAGAATGAAAAATCAGAACAACATGAAAGTGAGCAACCCACTTCTTCAAAGGTAGAATCTACACCAAAGATGGACCATGAATCGAGGAATGACCTTCATAGGAAAAACTTATGTTTTCATTGCAAAGATCCTTGGGCACCGGGTCATAGGTGTCTTGGAAAGGGTAAGATACATCTCATTGAGGTTGTTTCAGATGGGGATGATGATACTACTTCAGAAAATGTACAGGGGCAGCCAACGCCAAACATTGAAAATGATGGTAGACTCACTTATCTTTCAGGAGCACCAAGGTATAATCCATTCATGTTTGAAGGTACAATGTTCAGTGCAAAGTCATGGCACTTCTTGATAGTGGATCTACACACAATTTCATGGATGAACGTTTGGTGATCAAAAGAGGTTTGCATTGTTATAATTTTGAAGGTTTTGATGTGACTATAGCAGGAGGTCTCACTATCCCTTGCAAGAAGAAAGTAAACCAAGTTAGCATTCTATTTGGTGGGTATACACTTTGTGATGACTTCTATGTTATTGACTTGAAGGATAACAATGTTGTGCTTGGTATGCAATGGCTACATTCACTAGGAAAAGTCACCCAAGATTTGCAAGCTATGGAGTTGAGTTTCCATCATGAAGGGGAGCAAGTCACCATGTGAGCAGCCAAATACACACTGCCCCATCAAATGATAGCCAAGTCTATGATAGTTATGGACAAAAAATCATCTCATGTAGACATCTATGAGGATTTTTCACTACATATCAGCATGGGACAGCAGGAACAGGGTGAAGATTATGGCAAATTAGGGGCATACTTGAGGGGGATTGTGGCACTTTTTATGAGTAAGTTGCAAAAGTTCTATTTTGTAGACTTTGAGCAGTTTAGCACAGTGCATTTGAAGCCATTCAAAAGGTTTCAATTGATTTGGGATCTGCGACTTGATTGGTATGCAGATTTAATATTGCTTGTGGACAAGCAATCTCGGGAAGGGAGGACTGTAATGTCCCTCTTTCCGGCATGACCCTTGGACACTTGGTGGGTAGCTTATTTGTCATCTTTGTAAGCTAGTCCCGTTGTTTAGGAGATGATGTGCATAGTAGGTAAGGGTTTTATTGACGATCTGGTGGATTATTTGATGTTAGCAATGAGTTCAGTTGGTCTTAAGGACTCACTTGTCATCTTCGTAAGCTAGTCTCGTTGTTTAGGAGATGATGTGCATAGCAGGTAAGGGTTTTATCGACGATCTGGTGGATTATTTGATGTTAGCAATGAGTTTAGTTGGTCTTAAGGACTCACTTGGCACTTTTTGAGGTTATTTTTGGCCTCTGGTGTGTTCTCCAAGATTCTTGGAGAGAGTATATATTTATAGTAAGTCACCCAACTACCTTCATTTCTCATTATTCGTCATCGGCACCACTTCTGCTCAGTCAGTTTCCTATTTCGGTGCTTTCCGACAATTTCCACACTTTGGGAGCATTAATGGCTTATTTTAATTATTTTATTCAGGTTGCTTATATTTATGCGAATTACTTGGCAAGCACCTCAGTATTATAGCTCGTCGGAAAGAGAATGTGAAGTTCTAAATGATGAGATGCTAATTCAGTGACCTTGGGCGCCAGGAATGATTAATTAATTAAATAAATCACTTTAGGAGTTATAAGGTGTAATTAATTAATAAAGTGATTTATTAATTATATTTTCTTTTAATGAAAATTCTCAGAAAAGGTTATAAAAGGAGGATTTGGCCCATTTGCTCGGGACACTTATTATTTTGAACAAAAAAACAAATTCAGAGCAGCTCTTGCTAATTACTCTCAAAGGACGGAAACCCTTGGAGATTACGGATTGGACGGAAACCCAATTCGAAGGAGGAAGATTCACACAGGGTCTTCATTGTATTCACAGGTTTTTATTATTCCAGCAGTTAGACAGAGAAATAAATTGCAGCAGTGGGCATACAGACTTCTTCTAGAGTGGGGCGACTTCTTCTACAGTTGTTATGTGCCGTATCTGAGGTATTTTTCATGATAGATAATTATTGTAATTCCCAGCATCAAATATATATCAAATCGATTTGATTTGATTCATTTACAGTGGGTTTTTGGTCAATCTTTATTATTAAATCTATCTGCAGATTTATAATTGTATTGCCGTAATATTTAGCATCAGAAATCATTATTAAATACACGGCTGAATTGTTTATGAAGAAATCTGCCTGTTAAACCCTAGGTGCCTTTTCTGGATTCACCTGGTTTGCGGGTTTTGTTTTATTTAATTTATCTATGCAGTTTAGTATGGTGTTCTATGGACCCTTTTGATGTTATCAGTTCAGATTTGAGCCAGGGCAATATATATTAAAAAAAAAAAAGTATTCAGGCAAAAAGGGGTTTGGGATCTTTCATAAGCTATTATGTGATATCCATTGTGATGTTGTCAAAGTTAGAGGTTCCAATGAATAACTTAGACCATGGAGCCCCAAATCAGAGCACACACAATTCCCAACATTTAAAAACAAACTCCATTTTATTGATCTCAATAACAAAATAAAAATTACAATCTATACATGCCTACACATACTTCTATGTCTCGCTCACGAGACTTATAACACCAATGAAGGATCACATCATCGAAACATAGATGGATATGCTCCTCTTACACCATCCTTTTATTCTTGGACAACTCTACGCTACTCTACTCAAACTAGTCACGGTTCTCGGGATTGGCTTTCCCCTTCTTTGCAATATCTCTTTTGTGAATTCCAAGCTCCCTTAACATTGAAATCAGATCCACAATGATAGGGACATTTTAAGTAAGTTGGTGCCTTCCCAATCGGTGGATCGCCCCACCTTCCTACAATCTCTGGCTAAAGCGCCAACTATAATGTTAAGTAGGAAATTTATCTATAAAGAAATCGCCAACAATCCTCAAAACCCATCACGAATCTTGGATCGAAGGACCACCACATGGTCTATACACACAAGTCGTAGGGCCACAAGATTACACATGGTTGCATAGAAAAACCTTTGTTGCACAAGACACACCAACCTTCCTTGCACACACTTCTGTTGGCTAGATTTTTTGCATAGCTGAAAACCTAGGCAGTCATGAGATAAATCTCCCTCATTTACTGGTGAGGCTCCCATGTAAGATTTTGTCAATTATATTTCCTAATATCTATCTGTTGGTTTTACTTTAACTGCGTAGCTCATGCACCATAGCTAGACAATTTTGCAGCAAGTAAGCAGCTATAAGCAATATGTGCAGGAAAGGGAAATAATTAAATGCGAGAAGAAAGGAAAGGAAATGTGCAACCTAACCAATAGTTGATAGAGTTGATCACATGCACATAGATGAAAGAAATAGATCTTAAAATGCAAAATTTGAAGTAAGGAAAGTTTCAGATCTAGATCTAAGACAACACAAAGTTTATGCAGAGATCTAAAAAGAAATAAGAGACGAATGCACCGTTGACACAAAGTTCTCTGGAAATCTCTTCTCTATTCCTTTGCTTGTAGAAAACTATCAAGGGTTTCACTCAAAGTCTAGAACACAAGAATGCTGATTACAAATTCCGATCCTCTAACTCGTAGGTTCTTCCTCTATTTATAGTGTATAAAGGGCAATTACAAATAGGAAACTTTAAATGAATTCTCATATGCGGAAGATATGAAAAGGGAAACAAGCGGGCAATCTTCCTCTTGGAATTCCTCTTTGCATGACATGCATGATTTATAACTGAAAAATAGAACCTTCTATTTTGCATGTCTGCCACCTATTTCCAAGTAATTGACTTCTTCAAGTAACGACTTTTAAACCAATCACTTAAGTTTTATAATTTAATTGATTGCTCAATTACTTTGTCGGAGAAAATAAAAGAAAGAGGAAAAGAAATAAGAAGAAAGCTGCAACCCTCCCAGTCTTGTTCTTCTTCCATATTTTGCATGCGGTTGACTCTTTTGCCTTTGATTCTCACCAAACTGGATCTGGAAGCTATGCATGACTGTGATTTGCTTGTGGGTATTGCCTTTGACCTGTCTTCCCTTCTATCCTTGAAGCTTTTGCAATTCTTCTTCAGTACATGCACCAGTGCAATGTTTGCCGTAAATAATTCAGACAAAACTCATCATTTTTATTTTTAATTGCATATGAGCAATTTTTAAATTTTGGAAAGCACTCTAGGTGAATGCAAATACAAGTAAATTCAATGAAGGTTTCAACTAGAAGATTGGGAGCACATGCACAAGATCTGGAAGGAATTTTCCATGCACTGACTTCTACACGGGCTGCATTAGAAACAAGAGGATGAATTTTTGCGAAGCCTTTACAATTATGAGATCTGGATCTGTCAATTAAATCGGTGATAGGTTTAGGGCCTATGTTTGTATCATCGAATTCAACATATTTGGAAGCTATGCATGATTATGCTAATCTTTCTCTTTCATCGCGCTTCAATATGGCTAGAACAATCTTTGTTTGAGCTCTTTTTCTTTTAATTCTATCGGAATCCCTTGCAATTAGATCCATTTGTGCAGATCTGACAACTTCTTCAGATTCGGAAGATATATTCAATGTACCTGACATTGATATGAGCACCTGTGAAGAATACCTGCAATTTTATTTAGAAAAGATGGAGTCCATGGCATGAATACTTGATTTTCATCACCAAAATCTACATATAAAGCCCTGCTGCCCTAAAATTTGAGGTTTTGCATGCATGTAAAGCAAACAAAAATATTATTTAATTCCCGAGGCACATATACATACATGCAGATGCTTAGAATGACCAAAATTAGGCTATTCCAACCCTAGGTGCCAAAACTGGAAGCTTCCCGATAGTGGAAAATAAACTTTAATGCAAAATCCTCCTTTTGGCGCCAAAACCTGTCTGGGCTGCAATCCTCATAAAAATAATTAATTGTCTCTCTCTTATGGCATTCCATGTTTATATAACCTTCACATGATGCTATTTTTAATAATTGTTTCTTCCTATTTTTGACAATTTAATTAATTAATAACCATGTTTATTCATCCAATTTGGGCGCCCAAGTGCATGCGTCTTTGCTAGTTGTTTTTAAATAATTTATTTTATTTATTTTTAACATGCATCCTTGATTTCTCCTTAGCTCTCCCTTTTGCATTGACTTTCTTTCTATTTATGGCACCAAAATTGGGTGAATAAACCATTAATAAATATTATTAAATGCATTGTTATTCACCCAAGGTGGGTCGCACTTTTTGGCAAGGGTAATTTCTAAAAATAAGAAGTCAACTTGATGGGAATTTCCACCTTGCATTGCAGCTCCAAAAATCCCCTCTTCCACTTAAGTGATTTGACTTTCATCATGGGAATTTTTACCTTGCAAGGTAGGTAAGAAATTCCCACCGGTGCTTTAGGTGATTTTTATTTTATAATGAGAATTTTTACCCTGTAAGGCAGGTAAGAAATTTCCGTCTGTGTGCCACCTCTAATATTCTGCGCAACTTAAGTGACTTTGACTTCATGGGAAAAAGTACTGCAAGGCAGTAAAAATTCCCGCCTAGTTGTACTACCAAAATTCCTATCATGCGGCTTAAATCTATTTATTCCAAAAGTGCAACTTGCTTAGAGAGAGGCTTTTTGTGCTTGACTTTATCCTTTTTGGTCGAAGTTTGCTTTTCGAGGCTGATTCCCTTTGGTGCGGTGGCGTAAATGATCTCTAGATGTTCCAAGCAATTAAACAGACTATACAGGCAAAAGAAGCAGGACCCGGGGAAATAAACGAGAAAGACCACTTTGGGAAAACAGAAGAAAAACGTGAAAGAAATAAATAAAAATGAAAAATGTTGCTAGAAGTCACAGACAAAGCTCTGATTTCATTCTTGGTGAAAATCCTATTGAAATGTGTGGATAATGGCATGCGAAACTTCAACAAGATTCAACCGGAGCACAATTTATTTCAAACGGGGCTTTAATTATTCAATAAATAATTAAATAAAAATTTCCGCATACAAAACTTGGCGAAGGGATAAAATGAGTTTTGGCATCTAGGTATTTGTTGAAATTGGCTCATGATTCATTGGGAATATTTTAACGTAATAGAGACATCTTCTTGCAATAAAAACACAAAAAGACCTGGTTATTTTAAAAGATCGATTTTTTTAAACATGGGGTAGTCTTAGATTTCGGTGGTAAAAACTGGAGACACTTTAGCCGGCTCCGTCTGTGGACATCTTTGCCTCTGTCAAATGACAGGAGTAAAGATAAGATCCCAACATCTCTGGTTTCGTATCTTGTCTTTTGGGCTCGGGGTTAGGCAAACAAAAACAACACAACAAAAAAAAAAAAAAAAAAATAGACAGTTTTATTTATATACATACATGTTTTACCTTGTATTTCAATTCCTGAATAGCTTCATATGCTGCCCATTGAAAGGCAATGGTAACTCAATTCCATCCTGGTAGGCAAGGAAGAAAGTATCCATTCCAATGTCTCTCTTGATCATGAAGGGCCCTTTCTAGAGTGAATCAGATTCACCATGCATGTCCTTCAATTCATGTCTCTTGTCCCACAAGAGTACCCAATCTCCGATTTCAAACTTCCTTTCTCTGGCCTTCTTGTCAAATACCTTGGGAAAGTCCTCATCAACTTCATCTTGTGGTGGCTCATCCTTTCTTCTCTCTGTGGTGGGTAAGTCTGCATCAACTTCCTTCGTTCCCAGATTTACTGGCTACATTTCGAGGAAGAACTATCACCATATTCTTTGTTCTTCTTCAGTACTCGATCATGCTTGTTGAAAGTCTCCACTAAGGAAACTAAACCCTTGGGGATTTTGTTACCTTTTGGTTGGATTACTCCACTATTGTCATCATAACTGGATCGGTTTTCTGTGAATGTTTGTCGTGGTGGTGATTTACTACCTTCAACACACAACCTATCAAAGTTGTCTTGTTCCAGACATGCGGATGTTTGTTTGTCATCATTGAAAGTCTTCCATTGTTCAACATTATCAGGGACTTTAGGGCGGTAGACCATCTCCACTTTATAGTTTCCTTGTCTAAATATGGATGGTGGTCTATCTGGATTCAATAGTGCAGTTGTGACCGCCAAAGAGTCTACCTTGGAATTTTAATTTGTTGGAATGAAGTCGATAGAGAAGGCTGCAAAATCGAATGTGGCATAAAACACTCTATCTCTGTAATGCTTCATCTTATCTCCTTTGACTTGATTTTGCCCTTGAACTTGCTTTACTAGAAGTTCAACATCTCCTTGGGCTTTGAGGAGTTTTACTCCTTTCTTTTTAGCTTGCTCCATTCCTAGCAACAATGCTTCATACTCTGCCGTATTGTTGGTGTTCTCAAACATCAGCTTGTGGGAGTATGGGAATATCTCATGATCTAGAGATATTAGTAGAACACCGACTCCTGATCCAAAAGAACAACTACCTTTAAACTCCAGCATCCAAACTTTTTCCTCTTCTTATCTTGGCTCTGGTTGAAGTTCTGGCTCTGGAACGCCTTTATCCATTTCCAAGAAGTATACACCGTGGTCAGATCCCTGAAAAAGAATATAAGATCTAGGATCCTCAGATTTTTTCATAGTGTACTTAGACTTCTTTTCTGGCTCTAACTTCTGATTTATTCCTTTGATAGGAATATGAGCACAGGACCAATCCATCTTTACTTCTCCTCCCAACTCTTTGCAGAAGTTTCTGCTCAACAACATCCCATAGGAGACAGAATATCTGCAACTAAGATTGTCATCTTTAATTCTACTCTTTCGAAGATGATGGGGATTTAACAACCACAACATTGTTCGGGGAGGAGTATCTTTGGGCTTAGGAAAAGGTCCTTTGATGCATTAGATGATCTTGGTGAGTGTGCATATTTGATTTCAAAAACTTCTAATTTCTTATAATTTCTTACTGGTTGGTCCACATCCCTTGCAATCTTTGCAAGGTTTTTCCCAAAGGTACTGTATTCTCGCCAAGAAGCGATCCGTTGGCAAACATCAAGTTGTTGCATCTCATCGGGGACTATGCGATCTAGGCACTCGTACAAACCATCTTTTACTTCTTCTGTTTGATCTTCTCCATGCTGAGCTCTGTAATGATATTTCAAGTTCAAGAAATATCCAGCTGCATGTATAGGTCGATAGAGTTGATTTTTCCATCTATTATCTATGATCTCCTATATAGGCCCATAATTAGTTATGTTGTCTTTGTATGCTGCCCTTATCTTCTCCTTTTCCTGATCCATAGCCTCATAACTATAGCCCATGGCTAATTTTTCCCCATCCACCAACTGCAACACCTTAACAAGAGGCTTGACAACTTTCACAATCTTTGTTGTTTTTTTCCAAAATAAATTATCAAATTTTTTCTTCTTTGTGTCTTTCCCATCCTGTTTCTAGCTCCACTTTGATGCATTCCATTCATCACTTGAAAACATTTTTTTCAAGTTCTGTTGGGAAAGAAGAGATTGCAACGTGAGGAAGTTTGTTGCAAATCTCGTGATGGCTGGCCTAACAAGTTCTTTTCCTCAGTGTTCTTCCTCATTAGGTTCAATACCCATGAGTGATTGTAGATGTATTTGGTGATGCTTTTGCCATGCTCTACAGTGTTCTTGATCCAATATTTTTTCCCTATATCCTCAAGCATGAGGTCTATGCAATGTGCAAGCACATGGAGTCCAAAATATTGTTTTGTGTTTAGCCTCTAACATCTTACTAGCAAGAACATATTAAGAGACATTATCTATTATGATTTGTACAACATTTTCCATCTCCACCTCTAAAACAATCACATCCAAAAGCTCAAACAATAAATTTGCATCTTTCACCCTATCAAATGCATCTATTGATTTCAAAAACATTGTACCTTGTGGACAAGAGGCAAGAAAATTTATTATTGTGTGGTTCTTGCCATCACTCCACCCATCTGACATGATAGTGCATCCTATTTTGGCCCATGAAACTTTGCAACCTTTCAAATTGTAACATTCCCATTTTAAGACATTAGAACAAGGGATTTTTTTATATAACATTCTATGTTCTAAATTATGTAATTCAGAACACACGACCAAGTTTTAATAATTGTTCTCTATCCAAATAACGTAATTTAGAACACACAATACTTTTAAAACCAATGTTCTCTGTTCACATATTTATAATATGGAACACACATTCAATGCCATTCAATCATATAACAGATACCATTTGCTCTTTGTAATGACTCAAAGAACTATCGATCTCCCATTTCATGACTCGGAGTTTCATCGATCTCTCATCTCATGACTCGGCTACTTACCGATCCCTCATGTTAATCCATGCATTGTATACTAAGTATACTTGGTTTTCTTTACCATTTTCAGTTATTGAAGTGTTCCATTTAAGAGGCCTATCTGAATATCTATTACCGATATTCATCTGAAATCCTGCTTCTTAAACCAGGTGAATAGGACAACGCAACCAGCAGCTTGCAATACTTTGGCCAAATGTTTTCACATGCTTAGCATGATCATATTCCTAGACGTTATACACATCAATGGAATACGTCCTTCACCACACTTCATCTATTATCTAGAATGGTCTTTTCTGACTTCTGTTAGTCCTCTTGTCCAAAGTTGAACTTAAACCCGAGGTAGCAGTATGAAGGAGTATAGAGAGGCACTCGTGATGACTAAAGATACGCAGACATACCTCGTCGACTCTAGTCAACCATGTATGTCTAGTTACCTTTAGTCCTCGTGAGTTGCTCCGTATACGAGGTCATATTCCTAGCTCGGTCCAAAGTAAAACTGAGGCCAAGTCCAAGCTTATGTAAACATTGATGATTTGATTCAGAAGGGTGTTGTAACATGTCAGCTGCAACATTGTGCGGTCATGAAGGCCTAGCCTTCATGAAGACACCTTATTGCAGCTGGTGTGTGCCAACATCCTACGGGATCCTCCCATCAAGGTTTTCATATCCAGCTAAAAGTTTGATTAGATTCTTATCTTAAATATTTAAGAACAAATTTCAGCATTCTTGCTGATCCTCTAACCTCATAGATCATTACAGTTGCCTAATCTCGAAATGACTTGAATTGTCTCGTGATTTAATATACTTTCACTTCTCCATACCGAAGGATTGTATGTTCCTTTCTTGGTTCATTAATTAAAGCTTCGGACTTGCAGTCCTCTACAACTTAGCAAAGTAAAATTAATTTACTAAGCTTAATTAAGTTTATCCGCAACTGATTATAAATTCAAGTTTCCATTCTATTAGAGGTCATATGAATGAGGTCTATTCCTCATATAGATGTTCTCATTTATTTGCAATTACCTTACATCAGTCTAAGGTTTGATAAGAGGCGATATAATTCCTCCTTCTAAATATCCTTTGGGTAAGACATCCCAAGGAGTTTTATTGAAATCCAAATACAGAATTTCATTTGTCCTTCTTTTACATTCATTAGTTAGATTCTAAATTCCGTCTTTCATTCATAAAGACTTCATATGCATCATACTCTTTTACTAATGTCGATTAATAAAAATCCATATTGACCTAAGTACTAAGCATTTTCACATCCCAACTTAGAAGTTGCATTCAAGTGAAGAATAGACGTTATGTCCATTTAAATCTAACAACCATCATTTGAATGTATATAATTCCAATGAGTAAGAATATATTCTCAATCATATTTCAACAGTTCAACAATTGTACAACAATTAAAATAACACACCATTTCCTTCTTTCATTCTTCTAGATAAAATTTATACATTTCGCTAATCCGAACAGTAAGAACTTCATTCATGCCAATCAACATTGATAACTCAAAAGAAGAAGAATACAACTTTTCCTTTTTCCATTTCCTTCGGAAAGATTGATAAAATCTCAAAAAAAATCCATCCTTTAGATAATCAGAGGAAACATCATAAAACAACATGTCTTCATTATTACCCACGGAATCCATCTGCAAAAGTTATTAGCACGGGTCAGTTCATTGAACTGAGCATGTTAAGCACTTATCAATAAAATGAAGTGCTCTTGACTAACTGTCTCAATAAAAGAACTCTGCTTTTATGAAACATCTCGAAATTGAGATGGACATCATCTACGAATTAAGTGCCGATAAGGATGAACAATTTAACAACCCAATCCCAATAATTAACATCACAATCAGACAATAAGATTAACTAACAACTTTTTCCCCAATAATTACAGTAAACACGCAACAATTTATTCCCATTTCCTTACTGTTTTCTTCCAATAACGTAAGAGTTCATTCTAGATTTAGACAATTACTACCGAGAGTATTTTCTCTAAATAGTTCCAGATCAAAAGCATCTGTAAGAACTGGTACATATATTTATATTGTTGTTCTAATGCAATTACTATCAATTCCATTCCCTCATTATAGATGGGACTTCAAAGAAAGAATTAACTAAAATTTTTAAATAGAACTCCTTCACTTTTATACTACTCATTTAATTTCATCCAATTCAAATGCAGAAGAGAAAGGTAGTCATACACCGTGACAACACTTGTGTTACTTTCCAGAATTCAACAAACAACATAGTACTCTTTCAATTCAGAAAGGGGAAAAACAACAGATAAAATGCAGTTGCTTACGCCGAAGGCAGTAGGAAATATATTCAATATCAGATAATAGAAATTCAAATTGGATAAGAAAAGAAAATAAGTATTATTTCCGATTACCCACTCAATAATCTCTTTCTTTTAATCACAACCGAACTGGACGATTTAAACAAGAAGAGATAACAATCAACGGTAACAGTCAAGGAGAGAGAACAATTAAAGTCAATAATCGAATGAAAGGAAGAAGATTCGATTACCTCTTCTCATTGCTTAGCCGAGTATCAACTATTTAGTGCAGACCTGTTTCAATAGGGTAATTCCTTCTATACAAGACTATTTCAGTATTCATAACTTACTAACTACCATTCAAGGAAGTATTCCAAAATTCATTTTGCATCTGACCCGCAAGTATCAATAACAACAGAACCTCCAATTAAAATCATTTCCATTAATTATTCACCAAAAACGGACATATCCATCCAGGTATGAAACAAGTAAGAGTGTACAACAAGGCAACAACATGATCACGATTTCACCGTAATAATTAAAGAAATCGTTTTTCAACCACAAGAGTAAGAAATCTACTCAGTTTCAATGAAAACAATGAAGAATTTTAAATCCATGATTATATATATATATATATATATATATATATATATATATATCATTGAGTTCAATGAAGAAACAAAATATAAATTGTACGCTCTACCCAGTCCATTCAATAGACAGACTACTCTGTTCCCATTTAGATAAGAACTTCTTTCCAAACAGTCATACATGAGTACCAAGAACAAATAGGTAGAACATCATATCGATCTAGAACAAACAAATGTAAAGATGCTACTATGATCTTACTATCCCTGGGAGGATTCACACCACCATACGCTATAATATGACAAGAAAAACAGTTCACACAATAGTCTTGTCAAGCATTCTTACGAGTTTTCATAACCATTTGCGCACACAAAACATAGAAAACAGTTTGCACATCACTGTCGCCTTCAACAAGATCAACCCATAATGGACAATAAAACCCAATTACCCATTACTTTCAGAATTCAAAACAGCAGAGAGGAAACTCGTTTCATTTACCATTTCAACAAGAAAACACCCATTTTCTCCAGTATGCATCCAAAAATTACCCAAATCGCATTTGATTTCAAACGACAACTCAAGTAAAAGATCACATCTAACATATCAACATCTTATTCTTACAAAAACACCCAATTATAAGAGCAAAGTTCTTTTAATGAAGACGCTTAATAAAGAGCAAAACTGTTTAAAGAAAAGAGCCCAACATGCCTGTGTAACTTCTGGTTAGCTCGTGGAAGGTCACGTTCGAGCTCCACCCGAGTTCTTCCCTCCAACTTCTTATTCAGCAGTTCTCTCAACTGCTCCTTTATTTACACAGGTCCAGAATCATTCGAAGGCGGTCGAACATCAATGGCCGAATCACAAATTTGCAGGCTCGAAAGAACCACAATTGCAGAGCAAAAACTGGAAAACCAAAATGAACACAATTACCCACAAAAATTCCTCTTTCTTCTTTCCAAGGCGGGTAGGTGTCAAAACCAAGATCAATAAATGCATTGAATGCATTACTTTTCCTCTTTCCCCACGCCACCACCGACTCAGGTTTGGTGGGCCTTTTCTCACAATTTTGCTTGTAATTTGAATTTAGTAGCATGGTTAATTAGGAGCCTCCAACTTCTCTACTCCCGCCAAACTTGGCGTTTAAAACTTCAAGGACATCATTTAATTTTTCATTAAAGTTTAAAACCTTCCCTCCTTATCCTTTCATTGACATGTATCCATAGGCCCCTCTTAGGGCTAACAATAGTTTAGGTTACATTGTCCATAGTTAGGTTTCCATCTAGGTCGCAAATCATTAGGATTTGTAATAATTTGCATCCTTTTAATTTATAAAATCCTCATAGGATAATTTTTAGGTCATAGGTTAAAATATAACCCATAGTATTTTAATTAATAGGTTCCAAGTAGGTTTTACCGACTTATGTTCAAAACCAGTATAGTGCAGGACGTTCCGTCCAATGCTTAACATATACCTTGCCAACTTTATATCAAACCCCTTTCTATCTTATGCTTTCCAATAAGCCGTAACTCGTATGTATTCAAGAATCAAACCTTACCGTTGGCTACATGGTGCCTAGTAAGCATACTCGTAACTTGATTCTTTTAAAATTTGCAACAATTTCCTGTTCGGTTCCAAACTTCATTTTATCTGGAAAGTCAATCGATAAGACTATAATAAAGAAGGTTGAAGCATACGTTAGATCAATGAAATTGATTCAAGGTGTCTTTGTCCCATGATTATGAGTTCATCAAGTACAAAAGTAATTCTGTTAGTTCACAACTTTGCAAACACAAGTTATAATGACCTTCGTCCCAAGTAGACAAAGTTACAAAGAAGCAAGGGTTCGATCAAGAACACTTTTTTTTAAGATTAAAAGATATATCTTAACATAATAATCCTCATTTCCACGATGCAACATAACGAAAAGAGGTTATCATAGTAGCTTCTAAAAATTAAGATGTTACACAAATATGCATCTATGGATGCAACTTCTTTCTTCAAAAGTGATCCTCAAGTCATGCATACTAGGGCCTTTGAAGCCCTTACTAGCAACAACAATGGAATCAAACATCGGTTGGTAGTAAGGTGAGCGGATATCATTGAAAGGGATATCTACATCATACCACCATCTAGCAATGTACTCAAAAGCTGCTTCTTTGTATTGCTTCTTCCAATGGTTATCCAAGGTGGGCTGATTTTCTATTGGCATGGAGGCACTAGCAGGTGTGGAAGATGGAAAAAATCTTTGTATGGTGTTTCTTTTTTTAGGCCAATTTTCTTGACTATGAGTGGATGGGGGAGGCGTATATCGAAAGGGGTCTCTACTGATCACAAAAGGGTCAGAGTAGGATCCTTCAACACTCAAGGCATGTTCCCTCCTTCTCCCTATTTCAGCTTCTATCTCTTTTTGCCTAGCCTTCTCTTCTCTATGTTTTTCAAGCATGTTTTTCATTTCCAACCTAATGGCATCAATATCAGGTGCATCACATGGGGTAACTTGGCCTCTTTGACCAACCAAGTGTTGTTTTAACCTATGAATCCCCCTTGATGTGTTTCTTACAATATTTACAAAAAACTTGATTATCAATTACATCTGCATGGGTCCATGTAGGGTCTTTTGTTTTGGGGGCCATTGCAAATGCAAACAAATCTGAAAATGCAAATAAAAACAAAATAAATTTCAGATTTCTTATTTAATAAAATTTACAAATAAGGGGCAAGTTTAAAATGTAACATACCTTTCAATGTGCACACAAATGAGGTGAAGAAATGCTCCAAGCTTGTATATGGGTTGCACCCTCCAAATGTAGATGTGAATGCCACCACAAAGAGCCCACACTTGATGCCAAACAACCCCAAACTCACTCCAAATGAACACTATTCAATGCTGCCCCAATCCTCCAAATCCTTGCAAATAAGAGAGGTGCTCACAAATAGAGGTGAGGTGCTCACAAATGGATGCCAATATCACCACAAAGAGCCCACAAGCAATGCCAAACAAGCTCCAAGCCTCCAACTTCCAAGCTCACTACAAAAATAAACTCTTCAATCTTATGCTCACAAATGCTCAATGAGAGAGGTGTGAAGTGAATAGAGGGGGTGTATTTATAACACCAAATTAGGGTTTAGAGAGAATAAAAAATACAAAAAAACAATTAAAAAAGTGTATTTTTAATGTGGTCGCCGTATAAGGCTAAACAGGGCTTGGACCGATCGGTTTAGGATGAAACCGGGGCTAAAACCAGTCAAACCGATCCGGTTTCTTGAGCGGTTTGATAAATAAATAGGTGAACCCGGTCGAATCGGCCAATTATAGTTCCAGTTCAACTGGTTTTAAAACGTTGATAATACCACTATCTCAACTTGTCAACGAGGCCATAGTGTGCCTTTTCCAAATGAGTACTTCCATCTTCCAACCATCACATTCATTGGGTGAAACCGACCTCCTCCAAATCCACCTTTTCCTGCTATCCTTGGGTCGACTAGCTCTATCTATGCGGGGTATCTCCTCTCATATTTGCACAAACATCTTTGCTTACCACCTTCGCTTTGGGACCTCCATGGTCACCCTCCTTACACACATCTTCTTTTGCACAATGTTCCTTTGTGTTGCTACACATCCCTTTCTCCTCAACCACCACCCACTTATCTCTATATGAGTTAAGGTGACTCCCATGCTCTACCTTATTTATCCTCTATGCGGCATCATCTATCACCTTCATGCACACTACCTTCACTTCATCCCTTAAAACCTATTTACCTTTTTGCACGCCGAAATGGATTTAGTGCGCAACCTCTTCCTCCTCTCTTAATGGGCTTAGAACATATCTTCGTCCACCCTTCATTAAATGTACTTGTATTGACCCTCCCATCGTTCAACATCTCCCGATCAAATTGTGATGCTCTCCTCAATAAAACATGGCAAACGTCTATATGAAATACATCACATAGAACCCTGTCTATGTATTTGCCAATCTTCATGTCCTCTTCACATTATTCGCAAAACAATGTTATCTTGACATTCCACCAACCGGTTCAGTGTGTAAGGAGTTGGGTGTGATGTTCCCATCAAATCCAACTTCCTCACCATCTTTGCAAACACCAAATTATTCATGTTCCCATTGTTAACCACAAAAACACAGCGTTTATCTTTGGTCTTGCATTTTGTTCGTAAAATGTATTGCCTTTGATACAAAATCTCCCTCTTGCTCACGAGTTTCAAGACTCTCTTCATTGTGAGTATTTTCTCTCCTTCTCGAGATTATTCTCTGTGCATAGGTGTTATAATGGATTGTGTGTTTGCTTTTAAGTCTTGCACACTATCTCCACACCTTCTCCCTTCACCACCCCTTTACATGTGAGGGAATTCATATGCACGCAGTGATAAAACTCCCCACATATGAAGTGAGTTTTATTGAATGATCTACCTCTTCCTCTCCCAAAACTACTTCCTCTTCTCGAAGTAGATCCTCTTCTCTCTCAGGGTGCTTGCATAGTGTTAGTGCTGTCCTCACTTTCTTATTCCTATACGTTATCCTCTTTCCCACCGCCAAGTCACCATTTTCCTTGTGCAAAATTTGATGTCTACACACCAAATTTTAAGCCCACAAAGCATACTCATATGCTCCCTCTATTATCTACAGTCTCCTTTGTATCGATGTGGTCATGGATGTTCAAGCGCATGCCTTCTTCTTATCCATCTAAAAGTAATCAGGTTGAATGATGATTTTGTAGAACCCTCCGTGTACTCCTTCCATTGGATGATCTACCTCTTCCTCTCCCAAAAATACTTCCTCTTCCGAAGTAGATCCTCTTCTCTCTTGGGGCGCTTGCGTAGTGTTAGTGTTTTCCTCACTTTACTATTCCTATGCGTTATCCTCTTTCCCACCGTCGAGTCTCCATTTTCCTCAAGAAAACTTTGATGTCTACGCACCAACTTCTCCTAAGTCGACAAAGCATACTCATATGCTCCCTCTATTGTTTGTAATCTCACCGTACTTATGTGGTCATGGATATTCAAGTGCATGCCTTCTCCTTATTCATCTAAGAGTGATCGGGTTGAATGATGATTTTGTAGAACTCCTTCATGTACTCCTTCATGCTCATCTCTTGTGCTACAAGTTTCACAACCTCTTTAACATGTCTAGTCGGTAATCACCATTTCCCAACTAATCTTATCTATACTCTTCCTTTTGGGCTTTGTAATGTACCCATTCCTTCACCGAGGGCCTAAGGGCCATTTTTCTATCTTAGCCTTGGTCATACCCAAGGGCTAACGAAACTAGAGCCTATTGGGTATGGATGGTTGTTTACCACCTTGCTTATTTGTTATATTTTTCCGTTGGCATTAGTATTAAACAACTTGGTGGGAATAATTGTTATGTTTTATTGTTAAGGGGGCCTCATGGTACTTTATTGTTATATTTCTTTGTTCGGGTCATCAAGTCTCTTTTAGTCCCACATGGAGCACCTAACTTGGAAAAAGGTAATGAAAAGTTATAAAAGGAAATGCTTGGGAGAGAAAAAGATTCATTCTTACACACACATATTTTGGCATTGAGCAAATGTTGTTTGTATTCTTCTTGCTTGTGGAGTAAAAGACCAAAGGATCCCTAGCTTTGGTGGTGAGAGATCCACTCTTAGCTAGTAGGGCACTTTTTGATGGTGAAAGATCTACCCTAGTTTGCTATTTTGGAGCTTATTTAGATAAGATATTCATGCAGATTTTACAAAGGTTTCAGGAAGGGTTTTAGGAGGGTTTTGAGGCCATTTTCAGAGGAAATTTCAAGGGTTGGCAAATTAGATTGTTATCAACATTTAAGGCGAGTTTGGCACAACTTTTGAGGCGTTTGGGTGGATTTCCAGCCCCTTCTAAAGGGTGACGTCAACCTTAGGGATTTGCAACAAGTTTCTTGATAGTTTCCAAGTGTTGGTTTTTGATTTGGAGGTTGGGTTCATTTCCATATAATTTGTAGATGTTATTTCCAGAAAATCAGATCTTTGTCCATTTTATTCACATGGTTATGAATTTTTGAAGTTTTTCCAGTGGTTAGGGCATATTGAAAATTACTGGTAGTCATTTATTATTCAGAAAAATCCAAAAATATTTTTTTAGTATTTTTTTCCATCTTAACAAGCTCTCTATAAAATTTCATGTGTTTTGGACAAGTATTTTGCAAGTTATCTTAAAATTTCAGTTTCGCTTTCCTTAGTGGGTTTGATTCTGAAAATCAGAATTTTATTTTGCTGCAAGTTTTTATATATTTTGTGGATTTTTAAGTGATATCCCACAAGGGATATTTCAGTGGTATCAGAGACGACTTTCCTCTAGCCTGTTGTATGTGAATGGAAGTTTATTCTATGAGAAATACACTGCAAAAAGGACAAAAAATGGGTGACAATGATGAGTTGTACGAAGAGATGATGAAAAATTATTTATCAACATGGTTAAACAACAAGAGACCACTAATCTTTATTTGAGCCAACTCACCGAAATATTAGCGTAGGGTAGAGTTGAGAATCATGCGGAAAGAGGAAAAAATAGTAACACGGGGCAGCAAGGTCGAAGAGATGAATATAACAACTCCGGGAAGAACACTCCTGTTCCCATAATACACATGTGAGCATGCATGAGCCCACATTTTTGAAAGATTGGAAAATACACAAATGGGACAACAATCAAAGATTTCGATGAGGAGATTTGTTGGCTGAAATATATGAATCCTTGAGTGAAGGGTTTAAATTTAATGTCTTTTACCGAGTACTTGCAAGATGAAGATCTCGTAGTAGGCCCAAGAGGGATCACACCACTTAGGTTCCAGAGTTACAAAGGAGATTGGGACATATTTCCATTTGACACTTCGATGGGTCTAAGAAGTGTATAATGCATTTTGGGTTCAAAAGTCAAGACATACTTTGACTTGAATCCCATGCGTGAAGATGATGCAATTAAGTTTGCAATCCTACACCGCAAAAAGGACCAAAAATGAGTGACCATGATGAGATGTACGAACAAACGATGAAAAAAATATTTATCAACATGGTTAAATAACAGGAGACCACTAATATTTATTTGAGCCACTCACCGAAATATTAGCGTAGGGCGAGTTGAGAATCAATGGAAAGAGGAGAAAATAGTAACACGGGGCAATAGGGTCGAAGAGGTGAAAATAGCAACTCGGGAAGAAAACTCCTCGCTCCCATAATACACATGCAAGCATGCATGAGCCCACATTTTGAAAGATCTAAAAATACACAAATGGGACAACAATCAAAGATTTGCGATGAGGAGACTTGTTGGCTGAAATATGAATCCTTGAGTGTAGGGTTTAAAGCTAACATTCCTTTTACCGAGTACTGCAAGATGAAGATCTCGTAGTAGGCCTAAGAGGGATCACACCACTTAGGTTCTAGAGTTACAGAGGAGATTGGGGCATATTTCCATTCCACATTTCAATGGGTCCAAGAAGTGTACAACACATTCTTGGGTTCAAAAGTTAAAGATGTACTTTGACTTGAATCCCATGTGTGAAGAGGATGCAATTAAGTTTGCAATCCTACACCTTGAGGGAGATGCACATGACTGGTGGCATCATGGTATTTTTATAGGGGCACATGCATATTGGTACTTATGCAGAGTTCACATAGAGGTTGATGAGCAGGTTTGACAAGAGGGATCCTCACAGGTATTTCAGAGAGTTGACTCATTTGAGATAGACAGTTCTTTGGACATGTACATTGCAGAATTTCAGAGGTTGTTAGTCATGGTTCATGATGTTTCAAAGATGAGATTGACTTCACTCTTTATAACCGGGTTGTGAGATGCATTAGGACTTGTGAAGTTGTTTGAGTCTTTTTCATTGCATGATGCTATTAAGAGAGCATAGGATTTGGACTTATCTACTCCAAAGGTGAGGTTTCCACCTCAAGTTCAACAGATGGTTCTTAGGATAATGTTCCTCCACCCAAGCAAGATATGGTCACAAAGCCATTCATATCTAGAGAGGATTGAGACGAGTTGAGGTGAAAAAACTATGTTTCGATTGCCGCACACCTTGGACTCCAGGA
Organism: Taxus wallichiana var. yunnanensis; assembly: GCA_018340775.1. Lineage (NCBI taxonomy): Eukaryota > Viridiplantae > Streptophyta > Pinopsida > Cupressales > Taxaceae > Taxus > Taxus wallichiana. Next base: position 808,133,727 of record CM031240.1, on the reverse strand, counting down.
CATGATTGTAGAGGTAGAGGGAAGGCCCAATTCATTGAGGTCTTTGAGGTAGATGACAATGATGGAGATGAGCAGAAGATTCAAGGAGTGGAGATGGAGATGGGGATGCTTTGGTCAATGTTGGTATTGAGTAGGAGGACGAGACATTCCCTTCGGAGACTATTGCCACTTTGTCTAGTACCCGAGGTATTAGGCATTTAGGGTTAGAGGAGTTCTGTAGGGTTAGCGAGTAGTGGTGCTCATTGATAGTGGGACCACCCACAACTTTATTGATGCATCATTGGTTGAGAGGCGAGGATTACAGGCAGAGGATTTTGAGGGCTTCAACGTGGTTGTAGCCAATGGAGAGTCTATGAGGTGCACACAGTGAGTCCCATAGTTGAGCATTACGATGGGTAACTATACAGTTACCGATGACTTTTATATTGTTGGTATTGGAGAGACCAACCTTGTGCTTGGAGTACAGTGGCTCCATTCTCTTGGTGAGTTCTGGACTAACTTTCAGATGATGGAGCTGAAGTTCAAGTCCGAGGGGAGGAATGTGATCTTGAGGGGATTATCTACAGATGCACCTAGGGTTGTCATGACCAAATGGATTGAGAGGATTTACAGCACAATGGGGTGGATTGGTCAAGTATAGTGTTTGGTTATGAGCAAGGGTTCGAGAGGATGGACGACTAAAGTATCATGTACATGTCTAGGGCTTACTTGAACAAACATAGTGCAATTTTTGGTGATATACCTCTAGGTGTGCTTCCGAGAAAAGGGATTTGAGCATGTGATTGAGCTTGAGGACAGTAGATGTGTGGTTAATCCTTACCGTCATCAGTTTAAGGATGAGATCGAGAGGACTATACACGAGCTCATAGATATGGGGCATATTAGACCTTATAGTGTTTGTTTATGACCAAGGGGTCAGAGGATGGATGACCAAAGTATCATGTAGATGTCCAAGGCTTATTGGACAAACATAGTGCAATTTTTGGTGATATACCTCTAGGTGTGCTTCCAGACAGGGGATTTGAGCATGTGATTGAGCTTGAGGACAATAGACATGTGCTTACTCATTACCATCATCAGTTTAAGGATGAGATCAAGAGGACTATACACGAGCTCATAGGTATGGGGCATATTAGACCGAGTTCCAGTCCCTTTGCTTATTCAATAGTATTGGTGAAGAAGAAGGATGGGACCATGCGGATGTGCATAGACTACCATGCATTGAATAAGAAGACAATCAAGAATAAATATCTAGTGCCACACATTGATGAGTTATTAGATGAGCTACAGGGGGCAATCTATTTTTCAAAAATAGATTTGCGATTTGGATCTCACCATATCAAAGTAAGAGAGGAGGATGTGCATAAGATGACTTTTAGATGTCATTATGATCACTTTGATTTTCTAGTGATGCCATTCGGTTTGTCTAATGCACTAGCCACCTTTCAGTCTTGTATGAACCATGTGTTCAACCGCCATTTGCGGAAGTTTGTATTGGTCTTCTTTGATGACATATTGGTCTACAACAGGACTTGGGAGGATCACATTAGGCATCTTGATGAGGTATTGGGTATAGTAGAAGTTAACTTGTTATACTCGAAAGCTTCTAAGTGTGAGTTTGGTATGACAGAGTTATTGTATTTGAGATATATGATTGGTGGAGGTATAGTCAAGGTTGACAGGGAAAAGATTTAGGCGATATTGGATTAGCCACCACCTATGACATTGACACAATTGAGAGGGTTCTTGGGGCTATGCACATACTACGGGAGGTTTTTGAATAAATTATCTCGCTTGACTGCACCATTGATGGATTTAACCAAGAAGGGGGCTTTTCCTTGGTCATAATCAGCACAACGGGTTTTTGATTACCTCAAGGGGTGACGGGTTCATGTCCCATTCTTGAATTGCCAGATTTCTCTCGTCCATTCATACTTGAGTGTGATTTATCGGTGAAGGCATTGGATCAGTTCTTATGCAAGATAGGCATCCTATTTCCTACAAGAGTTAGAAATTGATCCTTGTAGAGAAGGGGTACTCAATTTACGACAAGGAGATTTTGGCCATTATGCATGTTTTGGCCAAATTTAGACAAGACTGAAGTGGGCAACAAATTTGTGGTTTCAGACGCAAAGCACAACAATTTGAGGTTCTTCCTAGAGGCGAGAAGGATCTCAACTATTGCAACAGAGATGGGTGAACAAGGTGCAAACATATGACTTAAACATAGAGTACACCAAAGGTAAGAATAATTTTATTATCGATGCATTATCTAGGAGGCCTCACCTTACCTCTATGCTTAGATTTCAACAGATTGGAAGGCTTGTATACTTTTCGAGTATTCCAAAATCAGCTTGCATGTGATATTATGGATGACATCATACAAGATGATAGGTAGGTGGTCTTGATGACCTCATATACTACAAGGATAAGATTTTCCTTGTACAGAATCCAAGATGAAGAAGAAAAGCGTTTAGGCGGTGCATGATACACCTAGTTGGACATCCTGGATATTTTAAGACTTATAGGTATATTAGGAGAGATTTGCATGGAAAGGGTGAAGGATGACGTCCTTAATCATATTAAAGAGTGTGTGGTTTTTCAGAAAACCAAAGCCGAGCATTCTTTCCCAAAGAAGACTCGCTACAACCTCTTCCCATTCCCGAAAGCAGAAGTGGGAGGGCATATCCATGGATTTCATCACGAGGATTCCCTCAGTACTTGAGCATGATTGCATATATGTGGTAATTGATCGATTAACCAAGTATGCCCATTTATTTTTTATGCTTGAGGGGCATAAGGCACCGCAGGTGGCTCATATATTCTATACAGGTGTCTTTAGGCTTCATGGTTTGCCTAAAAACATTGTCAGTAATAGGGACAAGATCTTCATGAGCACCTTTTGGTAGGAGATTTTTAGACTTGCAAGTACGGAGTTGACTCTTGACTCTAGCTATCATCCACATACTGACAGAGTGACATAAATAGTTAATAAGTAGATAGAGGGCTATTTGCGTAGTTATGTGACAGGGCATCAACGTGCATGGATTAGATCAATATCACCTATTAGATGAGCATTGACATGACTCCTTTCTCGGGAATTGTATGGGTATGATGCTATGTCATTTGCAGATTTAGTATTATTAGATAGCCGAACTCCTAAAGCTTGCGATTGGTTACAAGAGAACCATGATATTTTGAGAACTCTCAAGGGGAACCTTTAGAAATCACATAATCAACGGAAGATCTATGTAGATAGCACGAGAGTAGAGAGGTCTCGTTGAGTTGGGAGATCTAGTCTTCCTACATTTGCAACCCTACATGCAATCCTCACTTAAGCAGAGTGGTGCCGAGAAGCTGAAACCATGGTTCTATGGTCCATACAGAATAACACGAATCGTTGGGGAAGTTGCATATACGTTGGAGCTTCCTAAGCACAACAAGATACACAATGGTTTTTATGTTTCGTGCCTCAAAAGGCACTAGGATAACATGTTGTGCCTTCTACGGAGTTGCCACCATTGGACGATGAGGGGAAGCTGGTCTTGGAACTAGAATCTATCATTGAGGTGAGATAGAGGAAGCTCAAGAACATGGTGATCACAGAGTACTTAGTGCGGTGGAGAGACTTGCCACTTGAGGATACTACTTGGGAGGGTGAGAAGATTTTACAACATCTTAGTTTGCATTTTCTTGGGGTCAAGCAAATTTTGGGAAGGGAGGATCGTAATGTCCCCATTCCTTCATCGAAGGCATAAGGGCCATTTTTCGAGTCTTAGCCTCGGTCATACCCAAGGGGCTAACGATCTTTGTAGGCTATTGGTTATGGATGGTTGTTACCACCTTCCTTATTTGTTGTATTTTTCATTGGCATTAGTATTAAACAACTTGGTGGGAATAATTGTTGTGTTTTTATCGTTGAGGGGGTGGCTCATGGTACTTTATTGTTATATTTCTTCATTGGGGTCACTTAAGTCACTTTTAGTCCCACATGGAGCACCCAACTTGGAAAAAAGTAATGAAAAGTTATAAAAGGAAGCGCTTGGGGGAGAAAATGATTCATTCTTACACTCACACATATTTTGGCATTGAGCAATTGTTGTTTGCATTCTTCTTGCTTGTGGAGTAAAATCCCACAGGATCCCTAGCTTTGGTGGTGAGAGATCCACTCCTAGCTAGTAGGGCACTCTTCGGTGGTGAAAGATCCACCCTAGTTTGCTATTTTGGAGCTTATTTAAATCAGATATTCAAGAATATTTTAAAGAGGTTTCCGGAGGGTTTCAGAGGCCATTTTCATAGGAAATTTCAAGGGTTTGCATAGTCGATTATTATCAACATTTAAGGTGGAATTTGGCGCAGCTTTTGGAGACATTTTGGTGGATTTCCATCCCCTTCTAAAGGGAAACATCAGCCCTAGGGATTTGCGGCAGCAGTTTTTTGAAGGTTTCTAGTGTTGGTTTTCAGATTAGAGGTTGGGTTCATTTCCATATAATTTGTAGATGTTATTTCCAAAAATCAGATCTGTATCCATTGTATTCACATAATTATGAATTTTGAAGTTTTTCCAAATGTTAGGGCATTTTGAAAATTAATTGCAGTCATATATTATTGAGAAAAATTCAAAAATATTTTTATAGTCTTTGTTTCCATCTTAGCAAGCTCTCTATAAAATTTATGTGGTTTGGGCAAGTATTTTGCAAGTTATCTTAAAATTTTAGTTTGCTGTGCTAGCGGGTTTGATTCCGAAAAATCAGTATTTTATTTGCTACAAGTTTTTATATATTTTGTGGATTTTTAAGTGATATCCCACAAGGGATATTTCATGCTCCAATGCACCTCCTCCCACCATAAGGCCGCATGACCCTTCAACTTGATTTGTGTAAGTTTTACTTTTACTCACATTATCTGTCATAATGAATCCTCTTCTTCTATATTTTTCCATTCTTGTTAGTTTCATATGTTCTGTTTCTTAACATATTCACAATCTTATCCAATCTTCTTACCATACAATCAATCACTTCTTGCCCCCGTAATGCCACTCTCCTTGGAGGCATTTTCTCCAATCCCTACTATTGTAATCTACTCTCGCAAACCTTCTTAGGAATTTTCGTCATCCACATGATAGGAATCGCTTAACGAATTCTCACACTCTTCCCCACCACACTTTTTATTTAGTACTCTCATGACTAGAATATGCGCCCGAGTTTTCTCCCCACATGTTCATGAAAACACAATCTCCTCACGCACTCGCAAGTCTTTGCCTACCCTAATACCAAATGATGCAACCATAGTTGGAGGGTCCAATGAAGGACTATCTTAGATCTTGAAAACCACAAATCGATTCTCGCACAATGCACAAAATATAAGACTAAACTCCCATTTTATTGACTTTATGAGAAAATGGAAAATTATTACCTACACATACTCCTATATCTGCTCATATACTTACAACACCAATGCATAATCAAATAGTCTCGAAAATGAATGGATCTTCTCTTCTCACACACTCCTTTGAATTTCATACAACTCTATGCTACCTCTACAAAAACCATTCGTTGTTCTTAGGCTTGACTTTTCCCCTTATTTAGAGTCATTATTTTTTGCAAACTCCAAGCTTCCTCCACATTGACATTAGACCCACAACTATAGGCATGTCTCGAATTAAGTTGGTGCCTTCCCAACCTATAGATCACCATCACCTTCCTATAGATCTCTCGGCTAAGCTAATTATCATGTTAAGCAGAAACTTCTCTATGAAGTAATCACTAGTCATACCTCAAAATGCGTCATGAATCATGGATAGAAGGGCTGTCGTGTAGAGTCTATACACACAAGTTGCAGAGCCACAAGGTTGCACATGACTGTGTAGACAAACATTTGCTACACAAGGTGCACCAACCTTCCCTTACTCACACTTCCAATGCCCCTTGCGTAGAACCTTCTCAACTCATTGTGCACGACCAAGAAAGTTCATGACTTACAAAAATCACGTTTGAACAACCCTCAGGATCGCACACAATAAGATAGCGGCACAAATTTCCTCATTTCTACCCTAGATATCTTTTGGTTAATGCAAGATTGGCCATTAACTTGGATGTGCTGCAACATGCACAATGGTTTTGGGAAGGTCATTACTCCCTTTCGTAAGGTAGTTGGCGATGGAGGCATTTATTGAGTGACACAAGGTCTTTGGAGGGGAAAGTGCACATAACTTTTTCATATCATGTTTGAACAACTCCGCCAAGGTGCATAGCGAATAATTTGTGTAAATATGCTTTCTTCTACTTGACATATCATTTGGTTACTGCAAGATTGCAGATGAACCTGGATGGTCTCGCATAACATTTGTTTCTTTGTATGCGCAGCTTGTTTGTGTGCGGAGTTGTTGTTCTCTTTCAAGAGGTAATTGGTGATGAAGGCATTTATGAACCGTGCTTGTTGCTCGAGGATGTGTTATGAATGGAGGCTACAAGAAGCTTCAACACAAGGATAAGTCTATTCTTAGTTTTGCAAATGTTAACAATGGCGATTAAATTGCAACCATTAACTTTTGTGAAGTTACTAGTGAGCCCACAAGTAAGTGGGTGGTGTAAGGGTTGTGAAGTTATCACACACACAAGAAGTGTGTTCGAAGAAGAGTAGTAGAGCGTGCGGGTATGTTGTGATGTGTGTTAAGAGGAAGATGAGGTCTCCTGCGCACCCTTCACAAGGTTAGGGATATGGAGGAATCATGGAAGTAGGAATCATTATCAAGGTTCATGCTATAAGTGCGTAGCAATGAATCACTACTAGTGGGAGCATTCTAAGTTGTGTCCTTATGTGCATTGTGGTGAAGGGCACAATATTGGTGAGCGTGCAGATTTGTGTAAGAAGATATATGATATTGAAAAAATTAGAATGTCGTGATTATAAAGGTGTCGCAATGCAAGCAAAAATACCTTGAGAGTGTTCACAGGAGAAAGATTTGAATCTGCAATGATGATTACTACAAGTAGTGGGGTTATAACGTAGGTAAAGGGTGTTGTACCTTAGACCGGTGGTGTTGTGGACTAGAATGATATGTTCGCGTTCACATGCGGTAATAAAAATTTTGCAAGGAGAGTTGCAAACGGTGTTAGTTGGAGGCCAATGTTAGGAACAACAAACGAAGGGATTGAGCTTGAAGGAAGTCATAGATTTTATGGAGTTGTTCACCAAAGTGTGGGGACCATGCATGACCCGGAGAGCGAGTACGTGAAGGAGTTTCAAATAGTGGACAAGCCCGGATAAAATCAAGTGTTGTCATTGATGCGAAGATAAATGGATGGAATATGGAGAGCATTTTGATTGATTAAGCTCGACGGAAGTCACGGATTTTATGGAGTTGTTCACCAAAGTGTGGGGACCATGCATGACCTAGAGAGCGAGTGCGTGAAGGAGTTTCAAATAGTGGACAAGCCCGAGATAAAATTAAGAGTTGTCATTGATGCAAAGATAAATGGGTGGAATATGGAGAGCATTTTGATTGATTGAGCTCGAAGGAAGTCACCGATTTTATGGAGTTGTTCACCAAAGTGTGGGGACCATGCATGACCTAGAGAGCGAGTGCGTGAAGGAATTTTGAATAGTGGACAAGCCGAGATAAAATCAAGAGTTGTCATTGATGCGAAGATAAATGGGTGGAATATGGAGAGCATTTTGATTGATACCATCGCAAAGATAAATGTTCTAACCAAAGATGCTTGGAAGATGAATGGGAAGTCCAACATGTGCCCCTTCCATCAGACAACCCAAGATATTCAAGTATTGAGCAACATGGACAACCATGCCTCAATAGTTGAGTCTCGTATAAGCCATAGCAATAACAATACCCTCTTATGGATCTAACACATCATATCACAACACATCCATCGGGGATTTTTGGGAGCAATAAATATCATCAAGACTTTGTATTTGAGTCCTGTTGCGATTCGATCTTGGCACTTAGGGCTTCATTTCACGATTCGCGGGTTGTGTAATTTTTTGGGAAATTTTGTTTGAAAACCTAGGCTCCCCATCTTTTTTTTTTTTGTATTTATAGTCCATTTGATGTTATGGGTATATTTGTTTTTAATTTCTGATGTTGGTTGTTTATGTTCAGGGTTTAATAGCTTTTGGAATTCAATTTGTTTACCTACGAAATGGCACAATTGTGAGGACTAGATTGTAGAGTTCAAGGAGGCTTTTAGTTTGGTTGACAATGATGAACCAAATCTCGGTTGGGGTTTTGTTTTTCCTTTCATGGATGGACAAGATGTTGATTGTTAGGGACCTTTGAAAGGAAGGCTTTGGGTGCTGCACAGGCTGTGAAGGCCACTTGGGAAGCACTTGGAGCAGAGCCTAGGGTTGAGAAGGCTAAATTTTAGTGATCAAATAATTATTATTTTTTGAATTTAAGAGACTTCTAATGATGGGATCTGTGGGGTGTATGCACAGGCTGCTTATCTCCATGTGGTGAAGAAAGTGGAGAGCTTTTGGTTCTTCAAAGGCATATAAAAGTTGTGATGACTGGAAATAACTGGACAAAGTTGTTCTTGTTGGGCTTCATGGTGTTGTGAAGGAGACCGTCAACCTAGGTGGTTGGTAAGCCTCCAAATCTTTGGTTCCATATTAGAGAAAGTTGTATTTTTTCTATATTTAAATAACATTTGTTAAATGTATATTAACTTTCCAAATTTGATGGGATTTAGTTTGTACTTATAAAATTTACAGCTGAATCTAGCGCATTGATGTGTATGCTTGGATCTCTGTAATCTCTACCATTCTTTATTTTGAGATATTCTTAGATGATTGTTTTGAGTTGTCATTTGTTATATTTATTAAAACTAGAATGGGTGGAATTCGTCGCTTTTCAAGCTGCATTTTGTAAGATTATTGACATTTAGATTGGGTAGATTTCATTCGAAGATATTCGATTGTATTTTGTTTGTTTTTATGAAAGCTAATGTGAAAAAATATCCTCGGTTGATTGTGAAGCTACGCTTTGTTAGATTTATTGAAATATAGAACCGATTCAACTTGGTAGTGGATTTTGGTGCCACATTATGTAAGATTTATTTGAATTAAGAGTGGATAGAAATCCTCGGCATGATTTTAAGCTGCATTTTATTAGATATTTTGAAATTCAATCAGGATGGATGGATAGTTGATTTTTAGATTTTGTTAGATTTTTGGAATTTAGAGTGGATATTCGCGCTCAGCCTCGTATCAAGGATTATGTTTTGATTTGGTGCATTTACAATTAGGTTTAGGTGGTTCACTTAATGTCTTTTCATTTTCGTGTTCGAAAAATGGGCTAGAAGTAAAGATGCGGTGAAATGTATTGAGTGTAGTGAAGCTCCAATTACGTATGGAGAAGATGATGAAATTGAGTGTGAGAATCCTTTTGGACTACTTATGATTTGAGTCGGAAAAAATGCTTATGCCTTGATGAAAATTCCTTATATGGTATATGTTATTGTAAAGAATGCAACATTTTCACCTGTCTTACGCTCTTGTTGATCCTTTTTTATTTGTTATTAACTTATTTTGTTTCAGCTTTCAAGAGTTTGAAAGCCTTGTAAAGTATAAATCTACGACATCAATATCCAAAGTCTTGACATAAATAAATAATGGCGGCAATGCGCATTCTCAGATTCTAAACCCCCTTCAAATGGAACATGGTAAAGCACACCATGGCTTTTGAAAGATACATGGGTGGTTTGGTTCGTCGGACTAGCTTTCAATGTCGACTTTTAATAGTGCGTAATGTTATGATTGGTAACCATGGTTTTCAGATAGGATATTGACGCACAAATCGTTTCCCAAGCTACACGACCTTAATGGTACATGATTTAGACTATCGAGTTTTGTGGTGCGGCTAAAATTGATAGAACCTAAAATGGGTGGAACACCTGATGGATGAGGACTAGGAATCGCGGGATCAACGGCTCCTCCAGAATGACTGGTAATACCACTTAGGGGCGGATAGACCGTCCACCCAGTGCCGCTACCTACTTCTACCGAGGCTGGGCTTAATAGGAGCAACAGCGAAGGTGGCAACAACCGGGAGGAAATGTTAGTGTGTCGATGTCCTTGGGTTTTTCTTTAATTTTAGTGAAGATGGAATTTGAAGCAATTTTCCTTTCTCAAAGAGATTGTTCCACACAATGTGCCTATTCATTTTATTGAGAAGCAATCTTTGTGATTAGTGGTGCGTAAAGTTAACCTTGGTAAGTTGGAGGCAATCACCTTGTGGACTTATTGGACACACTTAATAATTGTTAATTATACTCACTTTGAACTTTTAAATGGTTTTGATTTTTCCATCTACCATCTACAAGTTCTCATGATGGATGGTTCCTTTGGGTGCTTGTGAAAAGCAGTTTGAAGTAGACCCCAACCCTTCAAAGGAACAACTGGTTCATGTCATGGAGAGGCATTTCATATCACAGGTTAGTATATTTATCAACTTACTTATAACAAGGAGAAGGGGCTTAAGCTTATTTATGCACCATAATGTTGTGTAAGTAGCATGTGTATATGCGTTTTTGGTATGTCTGTGTATATTTGTGCACTTGCACGCTTTTGATAGAATCCTCGTTATGGTAATAGGCATTCTACAATGGCAGCAAGTGGGAGTGACATCTCTTAGTATGATCTTGAAAGTTTTATTTTCAGCATTAAATTTGACGTTCATTGTGATGTCCCCTTTTAGGACAAGTTAGAAATTAGTCTAAATCTGATCACAGACAATTGAAAACAATTAATATTCAAACCCCAAACTGCTGCAATTTTCAAAAATTCATATCTTTTGCTAGAGAAGTCCAAATGAGCTAAAACTTTGGATCTTGGGCCAAAAAAATATGAAGAATAATATTCCAAAATCAGTTTTTGCACAAACAAACACAAAACCATAATTTTGCCCTAAAAAGTAGGTCACCCAACACATTTAGGGCATCAAATCAACTCCAAAAATTATGAAGTTAATTTCTCCTTATTCCTCCTAATTTCTACAACCAAATCCAATGTTAAACTGATCCCAAACTGTAGGTCTGAAATAAATATTAATTAATAACAACAAAATAGCTTACAGACAACTGAAATCTTCTAAAATTCATAACTCATTCAATACTCCATATTTTTCCATGAAACCAAGTGCATCATAAACTAGAATTTTAGAGCTTTCTAATGCACTATGAATCAGATTTTTTTGAGCCACCAAAAAACCTAGAAATCTCATCCAGTCTCTAGGGTTAGAGAAAAGAAATATATTATTCGAGCCCTTTTCCAAGCTCCCAAACACTCCAAATAAACCCCTTTTGCTCAGAAATAAATGCTATTATAAACCAGATTTCAGATCTAGCTTATTTACCACACAAGCATGCCAAAATAACCTTCAATCCAAGTCGTTATAGCTAGAATAATGCCGCAGTGAAAAAAATTAGCAAAAGTACCTCAAACCCTTCAATGATTACTTCAAAAATGAGCAAGAACATGCAAATTTGTCCCACAAATAAACATGTTAGGGCAAGGAAACCCTCCTAGTGCAATTCGCCACACACAAATGCAACACAACACACACTAATGGATCAAAATCACACTTCAATTCCACAAATCGATTGAGAGAGAGAGAGAGCACAATGGAGAGCTAGGGCATACATCCCATGGGCACACATCCCATTTCTCCAAGCATGGAGAGACATAAATGATCTAATCCAACATGACGTGAAATGAGCCCCCTCACATCCCTTAAATAGACTTCCCAAAAGGGATCGACCCACTTGAAGGGAAAATACATTTTCCAAATTTGCAATTACAAGTTGGATAGCCAAGCGACCCTCTTTACCTAAGTTTTCCTCCCATTACAAAATTAAAACATTTAATATGCTAAGACCTATGTGCACATTTTTAAACTAAATAGAGATTCACGCAGACTAGGCATGCCAAGGGATTACAATGCAATGAAATTAGTAATGCCCTTAAAAGGGGACATTACATTTATCTAACCATCATTTAAAGAAAACTTTGGTAAGTCGGGCAAAAAGAAATAGTAATTGTAGACACTAAAATTTGTGTAAAATCATTATCACTTCATGTTTTTGGTAGGCTTTTGTATGTGAGTCTTGAACAATGGAATTGCATATTAGTGGTGCAAGTCCTTGTCATTTTTATTTTATATTGATGTCTTTTAATTTGACTTTATGGATGTTTACTCATGATTTTATCTTTGTGTCACGAAGATCTCTGGCCTTTTTCATTGTTTGTCTTTTTCTTATGCTTGGTCAAAATGTTAAGATTGGGCAAGATGGTACTACGTTTTTGACCAAGATGTACACTCTAACCCCTTTTTGTGTTTTGGGTCATTTTTTCCATTGGGTCTCTTCTCCACCCTTTTGTCTTTTGTAATTTTTTATGGCCGACTTTGTGCACCACTAAAATTCAAATTTCAAAGTTATAGACTCCTATACAAGTTCACATTAAGCTTTTATCATCTAGCAAACACCTATTTATATACCAAATACAAGGCTAAGAATTCAAGAGTACATTCTTCATATTGCATATCACAACATAGGAGCACATAAATTTGTTTTTGACATTTGCACACAAGGGTTTCATGGGAGATAAGTAGCATAGCATGCTATCGGTGTGGAGGCACAAGGGCATCACTATGTCACGGGTATTAGATTGCATAGACATTGGCTCAATTCTCTAGGAAGATTACATTCGATCCGAAATATAGTGTATCACTTGGTGACTCATAAACGGGTTGACCATTGAGGTCGGTTGAACTCCACCATTTGCATATTTTATTTTTGATCTAATGAGTTCTTAAGGTTTCTTTTTGAAAGCTAGGTTTGTTTTGTAGGTACTCGTGCAAAATATAGGGTTACATGTGGACATGGTACTTAGATGTATTCCTTTGTTAAAAGGTTGGATTACCTTAAAACCAAACTTAAGAAATGGAACTAGAATGAGTTTGGAGACATTAAGATAAGATAAGATAAGATAAGATAAGATAAGTATATTAAATGTCCAACAAATGACCACAAAGTAGGTCAATGGGACTGCACCATACAATGCAATGAAGAAGCAGCAAGGGAACCCAAAAAGGTCCTAGAAAACAACAAGAAAAAGAGAAGAATCCTGGGCCCGAAGGGACGGGAGAATGCAGAAGAAGAGAGAGTGTACAAAGAAGGAGAGGGGGTGGAGGGAGGATCCTCAACACCAACCCTCTCAACTGTCATCTGAAGTTGGCTGGAAAAATCTGGTGATATGTTGATGTCTGGTGTCAGGAGGCTGGAAGAAGCTTGGTACACATATGCCTTGCAGAAAGTCTAGCTCTCTGATTAGGCCTGGTGAATTGCCGCCTATGGGGGTTCTTGATCAAGTCTCGAGTCCTGGATGCCCTCGGTCCGTGATGTAGCCCCCCGGTCCCGATAGATCTGGTTTGGGGTTCTACCTGGGAACCCCGCTTAATGCCCCTCTCATCGGGAGCACAACAAAGTAGGAGGTGATCTACCGAATAGTAGTCTCCCTGGAAGGGGGATGGAGGATCCCGTCGCGAAGCTTAAAAGCTTCCTGTAAATAGAGGGCGAGACACCTCTGATCATAATATCTGAAGAACCTCGTGAACGTTGGGCGTTCACGGAAAAGACAGTGAAACCTCCCTCTGATCTCATAGTAGATGGGGCACCTGAAAATGAAGTGTTCCTCTGTCTCAATCTCCTGGAGGGAGCAAAGTTGGCAGATCCTCTCGGACTGGTCCAACTGGTGATCGCTCTCAACTCGAAGCCTGTGGGAGCCAACTCTGAACTGACCCAGAGATATGCGAAGAGCATGCATCCAATGGCGGGAGATATAGGTGGGACGAGTGATCAGTCCATTGTTGATCTCAAGGAAGTGATTGGCGTAGAAGGCCATTTTCGGACGTAGCTCACCAAGTGATCTAGATAAACTATCTGTAGATGTCGTCCCTGATGATTCTTTGTAGGTCTTGCTTACTTGGCGGAGGTGTGTGGGAGCATCCATGGAGTAGCTAAATGGGGGGAGATGGTCCATGTTGATCCCGAGGGATCCCAAGAGACGGAAACCCTGGCATACCAGCACCGAGCACGGTCGCTATGGTCAGATAGAGCAATGGCCTCCGAAGAATGGTAGGCAAGATAGATGTACTTGTCTCTACCTGTGGAAGAATCTGACAGTCTCTAAATGTGGTGCAAGAGTGAGACGAGACCAAAGATGACCTCCAGTCTGAAAGGGTGAGCCCAAACTCGGCAAGGATGATATTGTGGGGAACAATTTCCTTACACCTGATGATCCGTCTGAGCATAAGGATCTGAACTCGCTCAATAACAACCCAATCCAACTCAAGAAGGGAGGGACCCCAAACCTCAGAACCATAGAGAACCATGGGCCTCACAAGAGAATCAGAGAGGGACATCTTGGACAATGTGTCCTGGAAGTGATGGCGGAAGCACTGTCTCTCAAGGATCGCTAGGGAGCCATACCCCTTGTTGATGCGGGGTTGAATAGCCGGACGTAAACTGAAATGAGGTCCAGAGAAGAGAACTCCTAGATAAGTGTAGGAGCTGGTGATCTCCAGCTCCTCCCCTTGTAGAAGAAATGGAAGTTTGAGGTCTTCAGGCCATTGAAAATCATAACCTTGGTTTTACCAAGGTTAACTGTCAGCTGTCTATGATCACAGAAAAGGGCTAAGGCATCCAGTTGTCTCTGTAACCCCTCCGCAAAAGAAGCCAAAAGAACCACATCGTCTGCGAATAGAAGGATGTAGATCAAAACCTGGTGAAGAAGACAATTGTCCCTGTCCTGAATATGGTCCCGAGAAACTCCTCTAGCTCATCAATGTAAATACCAAACAGAGTAGGAGAGAGGGGGCAGCCCTGCTTGACCCCAATGGTGCTCCTAATGAAGTTAGAAAGCCCAACAACAATATGCAGGTGGCCCAAGACCTCCTCATATAACCGAGTGATGGCGGCAAGAAGGGTTTCGAAATGCCAATGTCTCTAAGTCTGCGGAAAAGAGCTTCCCGCGGAACAGAGTCAAAGGCTTTCCAAAAGTCCACAAAGCAACAAAAGACTCTAGATGAACGATGACGTGCTTCCTCAATGATAACATGAAGGGTGAGAATGTGATCAATAGTCTGGTGAGTTGTCCGGAACCCTGCCTATCCTCGGCCCTGCACTGGTGCTGCTCTAGAAACTTGGAAAGTTGCATGTGGAGAACTGTGGCATACAGCTTCGAGAAGGTGTGACCCACCATAATCGTCCTGTAGTTATTCGGATCAGAAGTAGGACCAAATTTATGAATAGGGTGGATAATATGGTGGGACCAAGACTGCGGAAAACCAGTACACACCACCTGATTGAGAAGGTCTACCAGATAGCTGACGATAGTGCTGATCCCATGCTTGAAAAACTCTGCCTGGAAGCCCTCCTCATCCGCCGCTTTGCTGCAATTCAGAACTGAGATGGCCTTCTTAACATTTGTGTAGGTGAAGATGTGGCAGGTAGAGGGTGGCGACACAACCGAATATGGGGCTGACCTGGGATATCATAGAGGATGGAAGTATGGGTAAACATAGTGTGGGGATCAAGATCCAGAGGTAGAGGGGAGTCGCCGAGGAATGATGGTACGCCAAAAGTATTTGGGGGAGTGCATAAGTGAGGTGTGGAGCTCCCTCCTCCTTCGGGCAATGAAGGTATGTTTTTGTGACGAAGGAGATGATGATAGGCATTTTTGAGGGAAGGGAAAGATGGGAGGCCCTAGGAAAAGGCAAGCTGGGAGTAGCGGTGGAGGTTTTTGCAGTCATCATCATACCATTGGTTCATGGGGCAGGTCCTCGTGCTACGGGGTCTGGAGGTGGAGTGGGGGTATGAGAGCAAGGCTGCCTCATGTATGGTAGAGGCAAGAAGGTCGTACATCCTGTCAGTAGGGAGCAGGGTAAAATGGGGAAAGGGGGAAGAAACTGATGGAGATGAAAGGAGAAGGCAATGGGATCACCATCGTCGAATCTCAGGGTGGTACGTGAAGGGCAATGAGGGAGGCTAGGGGTCGGGGGTAGTTTCCAAGGAAAAGGAGAGGGCTGCATGGTCGGGGAAGGGGATGGGGAGATGGAAAAGTGGCGAACAAAAGGAAGAAGATTGGGGGTAGTCATGAAATAATCAGCCACACTTGCACAACCACCGCGAGGTGTGCATGTAAAAAGCGGGAATCCGGGAAGCAAGATATGCCATTAAGGATCAACAAGTCTTGGGATTCCCCATCTCGTAAAAAGGTGTCATCCGGAAGGCTGCCAAGGGCCCTATCACATCGTCGATTCTCTTTGAAGATCAATTGAACCTAGGTCCACCTCTAAGGTACAAAGAGCATCATTTGTCCTGTCATGCAAGGGAACCTGGGAGGTTTTGGTTCGTGCATTGAAGTCAGTTTCCAAGGAAAAGGAGAGGGCCGCATGGTCAACAAGGGGGATGGGGGAGACGGAAAAGTGGTGAACAAAAGGAAGAAGGTTGGGGGTAGTCATGACGTAATCAACCACACTTGCGCCACCACCATGAGGTCTGCATGTAAAGAACTAGGAATCGGGAAGCAAGATATGCCATTAAGGATCAACAAGTCGTGGGATTCCCCCATCTGTAAAAGGTGTCGTCCATAAGCCGTCAAGGGCCCTGTCACATCGTCTGATTCTCTCTGGAAGACCAACTGAACCTAGGTCCACCTTTGAGGTACAAAGAACATCATCTGTCCTGTCATGCAGGGGAACTGGGAGGTTTTGGTTCGTGCATTGAAGTCACCTAACAAGATGACCTCTCCAACTGCAGAGAACCGAGAGATGCCCGTAGAAAGGTCAGAAAAGGGGTCCCCGTCCGGTCCATTCTCAATAGCAAAAGAAGAAGCAAGAGGGAAGTAACAAACTGCAATATAAATGTCCCGGAGGAGGTGTGGGGTCCGTTTGACCTTGATCCAAAGGAAATGGGAAAACTCGTCCTTAGCAACAACAAAATCCTGCTCGAAGAGTGTCCTTGACTAAGCAAGTGACCCCACCGCGAGCTTGTAATACCACCAGAGCTCCTAGTATCCGGCTTGCAAACCGAGAGCCAATAGTACCCTCTAATATCCAGGAGAGGACGAACATGACTCGCATGAGTTTCTGTGACAAATAGGAGGTTCGAATGACCCAATGCATCATGAAGAAGGCCAGGTGAAGACCAGTATGAACCATTTCCATTCCAACAAGAAATGGAAATACCCTTGTTACGTTGCCTCTCCTAGCGAGACCGTCATTTGGACCCATGAACCCAACCGGGAAGGTGTCACGAACCACTAGCCTGAGATTCGAATCACCGCCCATTTGCCTACCTTCCTTGCTGTCATGACTATCTCACGAGATTGTTTGAGTTCTGCCACCTGAGCTCTAGTGAGATCTTCATCAAGGAAGATCTTATTCGGGAGTGAGAATAGTTTCCGTTTAGCCCTAAGGGCCCGGAGCCTGTCTTCTGCTGATTTGAAGCGAAGGAAGAGGGTTGAATCCAGACCATGCCATGCTCTATCAATTTGCACCTCCAGCAGCCCCAACTTGTCTGTGATGAAATCTATTGCAATGGCTAAAGGATCAAAAGAGGGAGGAGGTGTGGGCAACCCTCTCACCTTGAGATTTAACTCTCTTGCCCGTCTGTTTCTTTCTTCCACAAGTTTTTCTGTACAACTTCCTCCACTACTATAATAGGAGATGTGTTATGGTCCTTTCCTTTCACTATTTTTGCCCATGAATCTGATTGTTTCCTGAGATTTTCCTGTTGAGTTTGGATCTCTTCCTGTTTGTGCTTCAAATAAGAGATTTCAACATGTAATTGATCATTAGTACTGTAGGGGTGGCTTGAACCATGATCTCTGCCAGTTGTCTCGTAGCAAGATATTGTCTGCCTCAACTTTTTCCATCGGATGTCAGTTCAAATACCTCTCGTTCGTAGGGTTCTGTTGGATGATTCCACACTCTCCAGCTTGTGTAGTAATTATGCTACGATGTTAGGTAAGCTGCCATCTTGTTGCCTTTTTTCATTATTTCCAGTGGAAGGGGTTACCAAAGCCGTGGAGGTGGAAGGAGACATCGTTGAGGGATGTATTGCTTGTAGGGGTGTCAAGATGAGAGGATCGTTGGGAACTCCCCAAAATTCCCGATGCACGCCTGGTCAGTGGGGAGGAAATAAAACATAAATACAATGCAAGGATAGACCATGAAGCAAGCAACGAAGCACAACATGAATGAAGGGTTTGAAGGCAATGAGCTTAACGAATGCGGTGATAGATCAACTCGAAATGTGCCAAATCGAAAATCTTGGTGATATTATTCAGAAAGAAGAATTGCTAAAAGCAAAATTGACTGAATGGGAAATCAGAGAGGAAATAAAGTGGAAGCAAAAATCTAGAATCCAATGGTTAAATGAAGGAGGTAAAAATCCTGCATTTTTCCATAAATCATTACTTCATAGAAGGTTGCATAATTTTATTTATTCTTTGAAGAAAAAAGGGCTCTGAGACCTATTCTCTTAAAGAAATGAAACAATAGGTTGTCTACTGTTTTTACTCACTTATTTACTTGCACAACCTCTTAATTTAGAGAATCAGCAAAAAGTTTTAGATGTGCTACGTTTGGCTGATTTCCCAAGAGAAAACTGAACAACTTATACAATGACTAGTTATAGAGCAAGAGTTATACACAACTGTCTTCAGTATGGAAAAAGGAAAAACACACGGCCAAATGATTTCTTGATTGAGTTTTATTAGACTTTCTGGGCACAATGAAACAAGATTTACTTGGGTTCATGGAAGAGGAAAGACTATCAAAGACTATCAAAGACCTGCTCAAAGAAATAAACAAAACATTTATCACTCTCATTCCAAAATCGAGGATGTGGCAGAGATCTCGGGATACATGCCTATAGCGCTATGCAATGTTTTGTATAAAATTATCACAAAAGTTATGGCAGAAAGGCTAAAACCTCTTCTATATAAGATTATATCCCCAGAACAGGGTGGATTTGTTCTCAGGACGTCAGATTCATGATGAAATTGCTTTGGCCCAGGAGCTCCTGCATTCTATGGACCTCCAGAAATCACCTGCTATGTTTATTAGATTGGATTTATCCAAAGCATATGATAGAGTGGACTGGAAGTTTCTCAGTCAAGTCTTTAGCTAAATTTGGTTTTTTTGATGATTGGATTAAATGGATAGAGGCATGCTTAACTTCAGTCTCTTTCTTTGTGTTACTTAATGGAACACCTACTAACCTTTTTGGAGCTTCTAGGGGTATTAGACAGGGAGATCCTTTGTCCCCTTTTCTATTTATTATTTTTTCAGAATGTCTAGGAAGACTAGCGAATAAAGCTTGTCAGGATAATAGAATACAAGGCGTGCAACTTGCCAAATCTATAAAGCCTCTATCCCATCTTCAATTTGTTGATGATTTTATGTTGCACTAAACAATTGACTAAAATATTTCAAATTTTCTCTTCTACCATTGGTCAACTGATCAATGAAGAAAAATCTAGTATTATTTTCTTCCATTGCTCTCTACAACAGGAAGAGAAAGTTCTCAAGATTTTCCATTTCAAAAAGGTTCTCTCCCTATCAAATATTTGGGAGTTCCTCTTTTCTTGAGAAAAGTAAAGATTTGGAATGGATAGTAATGAAGATAAATGGCAAGATACAAAAATGGACCAATAAATGGTTATCTACAATAGGTAGAATGACTCTAGTAAAGGATGTCCTTCATGCGGTTCTAGTTTATGTTTCATCCATCCTCAATATTCCTAAAACAATTTTGAAAAGAACTGATGTTATTTGTTAGGTATTTTTGTGGAGCGGGACACAAAATTAGAAAAAATGGGACACCCTTTGTCGCCCCTAGAAAGTAAGGTGGATTAGGCTTGGATCATTTGTTAAATAAGCTCACCCTTCTTCAGCTGGTAAACTTTATTGGAGGCTAATCACATCTCCAAATGATTTATGGGCTGTTAATATCAGAGGCAAATACTTGGAAAATTAGCCACTTGAATTTATTATTAGATGGGCTCTTCCAACAAGATGATCTCCAATTATGACAATTCTTAAAATGGGGGAATGCATTATCAAAAAGCTATTTTGGATAGTGAATAATGGGAATCAGATTTTTGGTTGGATTCATGGGATGCCCAACCTCCTTTAATCCATCAATTTCCTCACGTAATGTTATGGAAGTAATGCATCAAAAAGGATGGAAAAGAGTTATGCAATATTCTGCATGATGTCTCAACCCGGGAAATGGGCAGATTTTGGATACCTACTCATGAATAGCCTATTTCTTTTGAGAAACAAGATCAAGCTTTAATTAACCAAATATGAGCTCTAGATGGCCCTTGAGATGCCCTACCTTATGACAGCGATGGCTCCTCCACGCAACCGTGATACCCCCTCGACATCCCAACCCTCTCGTAACATTTTTTTCTTATCTTCTCTCGATCCCCATTGCATTTTCATGATTCTTACTGTTTGCGATTTTCAATACTACAGAGTTTCGTCGCTCGAGATTCATTCCCAGCCTGTAATTTGTGCGCTCGTGGTCTTCGAGGCTCTTGAAATTCAATTTCATGGCTCGATTCTCCATAGTTCGTGTTTTGTTTTGTGGGCTCGTGGTTTTCGTGGGCTCGGTTTCGTAGCTCCTTTGCTTTCGGTGTGTGGATGCCGCCTCACCTCACCCCATCTTTCTTGTTCGCTATTTGAGTTGTTGCCTATGCTATTTGTGGCTCGATTTCGTGGCTGGTGCTAAACTTCGTGGCTCATTTTAAACTTGGCATTGATTGTGTTCGTTCTTTTTGTTCGTGGGTGGGTGTGGTTAAGTTTCAAGGCTTCTCGATGCCTTTGGTTCCTACCTCAGCCCTTTCCTAACCTACGTTGATCTTCTATGCACAGGGCCACTCGGTTATGGGGATTTGGAGAGTCTACCACTCCTCTAATCGTTTCACCTCTTCAAGTAGTCTACCCCTCCATGATGTCTCCGTCCACCCCTATAGCACCGATGGTTTCTAGCCTTGGATCGAACGACCAGTGGTCAATAGGAAGGCAACCTCTCAAACATTATTGCTAAACTGCTCAATAGATTAGAGACCGTGGAATCTTCTAATTGAACCCTTCGAACCGAGGTTTTTGAATTAACTTCTCGGGTTGAAAAGGTTGAAAGCAGGCATAACCTCTCTTTGCGTAGGCAACTTACGAGATATCATGACCTGTGCCATCCCTACATGCACCAATGATCAATTACATGCAGAAATTTCATACTTGAAGCACAAACAGGAAGAGATTCAAACCCAACATGAAAATATCATGAAACAATCGGATTCATGGCCACAAATTGTGAAAGGTAAGGACTAAAACACTTCTCTTATTACGGTTGTGGAGGAAGTCAGATCTGATAAAATTTGTGGAAGAAAGAAACATACGAGTAAGAGAGCTCAATCTCAAGGTAAGAGGGCTTCCCACACCTCCTCCTTATGATCCTATCCTTTAGCCATCGCATTAGATTTCATCAAAAACAAGTTGGGGCTGCCGGAGGTGCAAATTGATAGAGCATGGCTTGGTCTTGATTCTACCCTCTTCCTTTGCTTCAAATTAGTAGAAGATAGGCTTCGGGCTCTTAGGGCTAAACAAAGACTATTCTCACTTCCAGATAAGATCTTCCTTGATGAAGATCTCACTAGAGCCTAGGTGGTAGAACTCAAACATCTGGGGAGATGGTCATGGTAGCCAGGAAGGTAGGTAAATTGGCGGTGATTCGGAACCTCGGACCAGTGATTCGAGATACTTACCCTCCTGGTTGGGCTCTCGGGTCCAAATGACGGTCCCACTGGGAGAGGCGTCATAACAGGGATATTTCCATTTCATGTTGGAATGGAAATGGATCTTATTAGTCCTCACCCGGTCTCCTACAGGATGTATTGGATTACTTAGATCTCCTTTTTGTAACGGAAACTCATGCGAGCCTCGTCCGTCCTCTCCCGGACATTAGGGGGTACTACTGGCTCTCTATGTAGAGATACTATGAGCTCCAAAGGTGTTAGGGGTATTGGCGGAGTCGCTTCTTTGGTCAAGGACACTCTTGAGGCGGGATTTGTAGCAGCCGAGGACGTGTTTTCCTGTTTTCTAGCCCCACACCTTATCTGGGACATTTATATTGCAATTTTTTACTTCCCCCTGTCTCTTCTTCTTTTTCCATTGATAATGGCTCGGATGGGGACCCCTACTTTGACCTTTATACTGACATCTCTCAGTTCTCTGCAGTTGGTGAGGTCATCCTTTTAGGTGATTTCAATGCTTGAACCAAAAACTCCTAAGTTTCATTACATGACAGGACTGTTTATGCTCTTTGTACTTCGAGATGTGGACTTGGGTTCAATTGGTCTTCAGAGGGAGTCTAACAATGTGGCATGGCCCTTGACGACATATGGCCGACACCTTTTACAGATGGGGGAACCTCATGACCTGCTGATCCTTAATGGTATATCTTGTTTCCCGGATTCCCAGTTCTTCACCTGTAGACCTCACTGTGGTGATGCTAGTGTAGTTGATTACATCATGACTACCCCTAACCCTCTTCCCTTTATTCACCACTTTTCTATCTCCCCCATTCCCCTTGCTGACCATGCGGCTCTCTCCTTCTCCTTGGAAACTATCCCCCCAGACCCCTAGCCCCCCTCACTGCCCTCCACGTACCATTCTGAGACTTGATGAGGGTGACCCCATAACCTTCTCCTTTCATCTCCGTCAGCTTCTACCCCCTTATCCCAATTCACTATGTTCCCTACTGACAGGATGTAGAACCTTCATGCCACTGCTATCCACGAGGCAATGTTGCTTTCCTTCCCCATTCCACCTCTAGGCCTCTAAGTACGAGGACATTCCCTATGAACCAATGGTATGATGACGACTACAAAACCCTTCACCGCCAGCTCCGCGTGATCTTTACTCATGACCTCCCATCCTTCCCCTCCCTCAAAATTGCCTATCGTAATCTCCTCCGCCATAAGAAGCGTACCTTTATTGTCCAAACTATTGATCACATTCTCACCCTCCGTGCTATCATTGAGGAAGCACGTCACCATTCATCTAGAGTCTTTTGTTGCTTTGTGGACTTTCGGAAAAGCCTTTGACTTTGTTCTCGGGAAGCCCTTTTCTACAAACTTAGAGACATTGGTATTTCTAAAACCCTTCTTACCGCCATCACTCGGTTGTATGAGGAGGTCTTGGGTCACCTTCGCATTGCTTTTGGGTTTTCCCTCTTCATCAGGAGCACCATCGGGGTCAAACATGGCTGCCCTCTCTCTCCTACTTTATTTGGTATTTATTTTGATGAGTTGGAGAAATTTCTCCAGAACACATACATGATGTGTGGACGATTGTCTTTTTCACGTGTTTTGATCTACATAATTCTCTTCAAGGATGATGTGGTCCTTTTGGTTTCTTCTGCAGAGGGGTTACAGAGACAACTTGATGCCTTAGCCCTCTTCTGTGATCATAGACAACTTACAATCAACTTAGGTAAAACCAAGGTTATGGTTTTCAATGTGCTGAAGACCTCTTATTTCCATTTCTTCTACAGGGGGAGGATTTGGAGATCACCAGCTCCTACACCTATCTGGGGGTTCTCTTCTCTGGACCTCGCTTTAGTCTACGCTCAACTATTCAACCCCGCATCAACGAGAGGTATGGTTCCCTAGCAATCTTGGAGAGACAATACTTCGCCACCACTTTCAAGTACACGTTGTCCAAGATGTTCCTCTTAGAATCTCTTGTGAGACCCACGGTTCTCTATGGTTTTAAGGTTTGGGGTCCCTCCCTGCTCGAGTCGGATTGGGCTGTTATTGAGCGAGTTTAGATCCTTATGCTTAGATGGAGCATCAGATGTAAAGAGAATGTTCCTCATAATATCATTCTTCTTTGGATATGGGGATCACCCTTTCAGACTTGAGGTCATCTTTGGTCTCGTCTCACTCTTGCACCACATCTAGGGACTTTCTGATTCTTCCACAAGCAGAGATAGGTACATCTACCTTGCCTACCATTCTTCTGAGGCCATTGCTCTTTCTGACTGTAGTGGCCGTGTTCGCTGTTGGTATGCTAGGGCCTCTCGTCTCCTTGGATCCCTTGGGATCAACATGGACCGTCTCCCCCTTTCAGGTACTCCATGGATGCTCTTGCTCACCTCCTTCCGAGCATGTAGGACTTGCAGTAATCATCAAAGACAATATATATATAAAAATTCATCTAGATTACTTGGACCAACCCCCGAGATGAGCTATGCCCAAGGATGGCCTTCTACACCAATCACTTCCTTGAAGTCAACAATGGACTCATCATTCGGCCCTCATATATCTCCCATCATTGGATGCATGTTTTTCACATATTCTTGGGCCAGTTCAAAGCTATCTCCCACAGGCTTTGGGTCAAGAGTGATCACCAGTTGGACCGGTCTGAGAGGATCTGCCAGCTTTGCTCCCTCCAATAGATTGAGACAGAGGAACACTTCATTTTCCGGTGCCCCATCTACTATGAGATCAGAGGGAGGTTTCACTGTCTATTCCGTGAACATCCAACATTCACGACATTGTTTAGGTATTATGATCAGAGGTGTCTCGCTCTCTGTTTATAGGAATCTCTTAAGTTTCGTGACGCGGTCCGCCATCCCCCTTCCAGGGAGACTACTACTTGACGGATCACATCTTTCTTTGTTGTCCTCCTGGGTGAGAGGGCACCAAGTGGGGACCTGATCCTAATGGAGATCCTCATATTAGATCTATTAGGACTAGAGGAGCTTCTTCCCATACTAGAGGTATCCAGACTCAGACACGACCAAGGGCCCCCTCTCATAAAGGCGACATATCACTAGGTTCACCCAAAGAGCTTGACTTTCCACGGATCATAGGCATCTCGAGATGTCTTCCGCTTCTCGACACTAGACATAAACACATCACCAGATTCTTTCCGACTGGTCTTGGGTGATAGTCATGAGGGTTAGTGTCGAGGCTTTTCCCTCCACCACCACTCCTTTATATTCTCCTTCTTCTTCTTTTGTTGTTCTCAAAGACCTTTTGGGTTTCTCCACGCTTACGGTTTTCTTTGTATGGTGCGGTCCCATTGACCAATTTTTGTGGTCACTTGTTGGAAATTTAATATAATTATCTTATTCTTATCTCTCTCCTCTTCTAATGAACCAGATCAAATAGGATGGGGGAATACTTAAGGAGGAGAATATATAGTGCACTCAGGATATTATACGCTAACTAAAAGCAACCCGCATCCCCTCTAAGCTATGTTTAAGCAGATATGGTAGCTTGCAATATGGTCCAAGGTTAGCTTTTTTCTTTAGCTATTGGCAAATGGAAGAATTCTCACAAGAGAAAGACTTATGAATAAAGGTTTCTATGGTCCATTTATCTATACACTTGTTAGCATATGGATATGCACACATGCAAAGGACATGCAAGTGTGGGAACGAAGTCCCTCCTCAATGAAGATGAGACTACCTTTATTGAAAACCAAATCAGTATCTACATCTATACATTCAAAATTGTATATGGGGGTTTGAAACATCAATGGAAAGAAAAGTGAATGAGGGAGATGGATTGAATGAATGAAAGGAATGAATGGAAGGAACATGCAATAGCTAGGTAAAAGCAGAGCCAAATATTGCATGGACCGAACAATAAATAACTAACACAAATAGAATGGAGTTTGCATCGCCTAAACAAGAATGAATAAAAGGGAACATGCGTGAGCAAGTAGATAATCAGAGCTTGATCACTATGAACTAGAACAACATATTAGTAGCATTTACAATAAGATCTAAGACAATATTTGCATGCAAGATTCAAACACTAACATATAATGAGTATAAGAACATCAAATGTTATAAGGGACAATGAATGGGACACAAAGTTCATATTTCATCAACTCCAAATTTTTTTCTCAAAATAACATGAAATTTCTTTCTTTGAAGTAAATATTTCATACAAAAGTATTTTCTTCTCCTCTCTCGAAGTCACCTTTACAAATGAGCCCTCACTTCCTTTTATAACCCAAAATTTGGTTACAAAGTAGTTAGGGTTTTACATGAACATTAAATAGGGCATCTTAAGTGACTTTGAATTTCTCAACCAACTTTATTAAAAACAACTAAAAATAGAAATCACTTAAAGTATCCACAATTTTCCAAAAGTGAGTTCAAAGTATGTCAAAAAAAGCTTAACAATAACCTACTTAGAATACCATTTAAACATATGACTAAAACCAGTGCCTTATCCATTGGGGTGGGGTCTGCCTATCTCAAACATATGAGAAATGAACTCTCCCATTTTGTTAGATACCAAGAAAACTCTCTAGTCCCATCGGTGAAATTAGGATCCGTAGCCTTCGCCAATTGAAAGGATCTCGAACTTACTCAATGTTTCAAACATCTTTTCTTCTTCAGGAGGTTCATTTGGTCAAAGAATAGCCTCAAAAAATACCTGTAATTCCAAGATCCTACCGATATATCATTCTCAAACAAGTTTTTAATTTGATGCAACGTTCCTTTGAAGCTGAAGAGAAATTGATGGCGGGAGTATACATATCTTTGAACAATTGTGAAAATTTCTCCTTGACATGTTCTGATGAATAGCTCGATTTTTCTCATTTACAAGATCGCAAGGGATCTCAGCTATGAACTTCTGAATCAAGGCGAGTGAAGTGAAGGCTTCATTGCATATGCTCTCGTAATGGATCATAGAATCCTCGAGAAGTGTCTTTCTTGATTTGAGATGCAGACACCAAAGAAAGCGTGTCCCTCGACATTCAAATTCGAGAATTCCTTCAATGGCTAAAGTTGAAGATTCCATACTTGTCATCTCTTATAGACTAGGCAATATCTCATCCAATTTTGATATGTTAGAAACAAAATTTTCCTTGAAAGAAAGAATTGGATCAAGATATGCACTAATATCTTCATGGAGCTTAAGAATTTGTTTTGATCATCTCTTTACCAAAAATGAGAATATCTGAAAGCCAAGATTTAGTGACATGGCCCAATGTGTTTATTTCTTTTGACAAATTGAGAGTTTCTTCATCAGGGGCAGCCACTGCATCGGGTATTGGGAAAGTGGATGATATGGGATTTATCAGATGTTGAACATAATCCACCAATTGATTCTTTTCAACCTTGAGTTGAGAGTTCTGAGACTTATATTTCTCAAGCCTCTTTAGCACGATATCTATTGAATCTCGAGCCATTCGCCATGTCACTTTCTAATGTGGACTTCCCAAGTCCAAGTCTAGAAACTTCATAATCAGCAGATGTCATGGCATCATGTTCCTTGTCAACTTGTGGGATGGCAAGATCTGTAAATTTGTTTCCGTCATCATCCACCATTATTCAGGGAGAGCACTTTAGGTTTCTTGGGAATGACGTCATTTGAAAGTTTGAAAAGGGCATCAAAGTCAATGTCAATTGCCTTAACAACCCTCTTCCTTTTCTTGATTTCACAATCAACCCAAAAAGGAGTATCCTTCACCACTTCCGCATACAGAAGCCTGGAGTCCGAAGTAACATTCCCATTGTTCTCAACATCATTAGATTCTACAAGAATCCTTTCCATGACCTCAATTTCTGGAGAAATAACCTCAATATCTACCTCTTGAACATTAGGGAGATTTTGAGAAATCTCTTCGTGAACTGTAGGTTCAGAAGCATTCGATATTTGGACTACTTGTATAAGGCATGACCGAGGATTGTTTGTTATGAGCTTCTGTGAACTATCAACAATGTGAGTAGAAGAATCTCTACTTGAAGTGGAAAATCCCGATACACGTTCTCTTCCTTCACTAGGGCTAGGACCCTTAGATTTTTCACCTCGCGACACCTTCTTTGGTGAAGTGGATTTTGGCAACCACTCCTTTCTTGCTTGATGCGTATGACTAGATGACAGGAGGTTGATTGAGAAGAAGCTTTGGTTGAATGGAGACCTCCTTGAGTTGGAAATTTTTGTAATCTTGAGGTATGATCTTGGATTGATTGTAACTTTGCAAGTTCTCTTTCATACCAGGATATGTTTCTTTCAAGAATCGCTTGATTCTTGTTATCAAGAGAAAATTCATCTCTTTTGTTCCAATCAATTCATGACAACAGGGTAAAAGCAACTGCATCATATGAGGGATCAATACCATCTTCATCATCATCCACCAATGACTCTGGAGGGTTTATGATGCAAAAGGCCTTGATTTGAGCAAGGGTTAGGCGGGAAAACTCTAGCCTTCTCACTTCATGTTCGTATGAACAGGCAGCCCAAAAATCTTCCATGGTAAAGTTGTGTTGATACTTTGCTCTAAGAATCTTTTACATATATCCGTTGATATCAAACTAGAATCTATTCGCATACGGATGAATAGTGATGAGGGCAAACTCTTTCTCCATGAGTTGTGCACTGAAGAGATTTGGACATTGATATTCCCCAATTTGGATTGGGAAATGAATTCCTAAACGATGCTTGTCACTGAGAAGACAATGAACTTGGAATAGTTGTCGCACAAGCTCCATTAATGCCCACTTGTCACTGATGTACTTAGGAAGCTTCCATGGAGTACCCGTAAAGCCACTCACGCGAATGTAGGAAAAGGATGAAAATTGAATAAACCATGTTCCCCATTGGGAAATGACATCCATGGCCTCTTTGGAGAATCTTTCCTCCGTATTCGATTCAAGTTTCAAATCACGTGGAAGGTGAATGCATCGTTAACTCTTCTGAAATGATGAGAGCTATTTTTGAAACTTAACTACGGATAATAATGGAAGACATTATTTGATGGACCCATGACTCCTTTCGTTTCTAGCCCCAAAAATAGCTTCCTTCTAGCCACTGCATAAGTCAAGTATGATGTCATGTAGAAACATCCAGTCATCTTCACTTTGATCAATTGTTTGTGAAGAGTATCACTGATGATAGTGGCCCAATCCAAAACTCTCTCTTGGTAAGGATGATATAGATAAACTGATACATCCATGGGTGGAAAATCCTGGCTAGAGGGTAGACCAAAGACTCGACTCAGGAGAGTGATCATGTCCCCGATTTCCTCCACGAACTCAACACGGTACAGTTCCTTAGGAAGCCGGTCAACTTGAGGCCTCTTGGTCACTAACCAGTTGTTATTAACCATCTTGCTCCACCGAGGGGTTCTTCATCCCAAAATTCTTGTGCTGACTTTCAAGTGATGTCAGCATTCTTAGGGAAGTCAAGTATGCTGAGCAATTCCTCAATGTGCTCTGGTGTGATTAAGAGGAAAGGCTCACGATTATCTTTATAAATTCCTCGTCTCTTGGGATCATAATGCTCTACGTAGGTGCTAACAAGCTTTGGTCATTAAACCGAGACCAAAAATGCCGCTTCTTGGGGTAGACCGCTATGGTAGATCCTATTCGAGAATATGGTTTTACCTTCAGCTTTCACCCGATCACAAAATTGTTGCACATTGATGTGACCAAGATTTGTATCGGTGATATTGTCGTATGTAGACTTGATAGAATTGGGAGGGATGATTCCTTGGAATTTGTACTTGAGCACGGACTTATTTGATTTCTCCATTGGCTTCCTCGATTTTCCTATAGATTTATTGGATTTTTTCGGTTATTATGAATTTTACAAAAAATGACTCAGGCTTGCAAAACAATGTAAATGTGTCGGGACTCAGTCTCCTAACCACCATTTACAAAAGAAAAATATGACTCGTTTAATTTATAATAATAATAATTATTATTTTAAAATAATAATAATAATAATAATTGATCCGAATTACAATTTTTTTAAAATGCCAATACAAACAAAGAAACTCGAGACAAAGCTTTCCAAATCGGGCAAAAATAATATATATATATTTTAAATTTCCGATCGTAATGACTTTTGCGTAGGATCAACTTAATATATTTTTTAATTCGCCTTTCCTAATTCTAGTTGCTTCAGCGTGAAGAATTACTTTGATTTTCCGGCAATACTTTGGACTTGTAATTTTTCTTTTCATTGGTGTTTGAGTGCGTTGGATAATTATTTCTCTTTCCTTGGCGTGAATTACTCCCGCTTACTACATATGTGGGAATGATTTTTTTATTTGCGTAAGATCACGATGCCTGGAGAACTCCTGGTGAAGACGTGGAAATTGGTTTACTCTGCGTGGAAGTGCTTCTCCTAGCTAAAATGTGGATCCTTTCTCTTTGCTAGGCGTTGGATATTATTTTTCTCCTAACAATTTGAAATGCGGGCTTATTTTATTTTGTGTTATTCATGCATGGACTTTATATTTCGACAAATGTGCAAAGCTATCATTTTATTTGACTTGTATTAACTCCGACCATGATCTCTACGTGGAGATTGTTGTCTTTGTTGAAAATTCTCCTCTTGTTATTTCTCCTTGGAATGCTTTGGGATTTTGAATCTGTTCTTCTTCCAAAATGTGTGGCTTTTACTCTTTGTTTTCTTTTCGGATGGGTTTATTTTTGGCTTTTCCTCCTTTGCTAAGGTGTTGATTTCTATGCATGTGTTTTGGACTATGTTGCCTTGACCAATGCGTGGCCAATCTTTGCTTCGACGTGTGCTCTACTCCTTCTTTGTACTAGCTATGAGTACAATGGATTTTGCACCTCAAACGTGGCTTGTTGCTCGCAAAAGAAAACAAACAAAAAACCAATTTTTTATGAACTGTTTTGGCAATGCGTGGAGACTTTGATGAATGGTTGAAATCCTTTTATTATTATTATTGTTTGGCAATGCATGGACAACCTCCTTCCTCATGCATGGAAAACCTCCTCCTCCAAATGCGGATGGTTATTCTCGCCTAATGGATGTGTGGGCAATTCCAAAGATGAATGTGTGATGAGCTAATTCCTCCAACATGTGGGCTTTATTCGGTGAATGCATGGAGACATTCAAAAAGAAAATGCATGGAAACTTGTCTTTCCAAAACCTATGATGAAAATGAATCTTTCGAAAATAAAATATTTCTCTGCAAACGTTTCCACATGGAGGAAATAATAACAAATTGGAAAAATAATAAGTTGGAAATAAAGATCCTCCAAGCTTCTTAATTACTTTCGCACGACTTTTTTCTACAGATTTTAATGAAGAAATTTTTGAGGATTTAAGAAGCTTTCTCATAACCGTTTCTTCATCCTGTTGAAATAACCAATTTCCTCTTTCTCTTGGTAGTGGGCATTAATTGCCAGGGAAAGATGGAAAAAATCTTAATCATTCACCCATGGTAATGGCAAAGCAGGCTGACAATCCCATCTTATTTTCCCATGTGGAAATTAGGAGAATTTTTGCAAGTTTGACAACCGGTTGGGTTGGCAATCAACAAAAGAAATCTCGCAAACGGGTAAAAAAGAAGAAATTGCTAGGAAAAGGGAAATTTGGGTGTGGAGAGCCAATTTGGCATCTCCTGCAATTGGAAACGAAAAATTTATTTTTTCCAACAATAAAAATAAAACTTGTCGATTGATTTTTAATAAATATTATATAAATATTTATTTAATTAAAAACCCAAAAATCAATAAAATTTATTTTATCAAATAAAGGGTAATAAATTGATTAAACATTACTTAATTAATTATTAATGCGTTTGTGACGACATGAGTTCTCACCTAAAATGAATGAAATGAAGACTAGAATGATCACAAGAATGAGATGATCGCAATGAGGGTGATAAAACACGCAAAATAACACTTTTGAAATTTTCAAAAATTTCATGCTTGTTAATTTTGTGAAGTCAAAATTAGCTGATAACAACACTATGGTGGAGTGATGAGGAAACTAGACATCATCTTTTCTTCCTTTGTCCATGGGTTATACCTTTATGGAAATCTCTTGCAAATATGTTTGGCATACATTACCATGGACTTCATTCTCTTGAGCAACTGATGAAGGAATGGCAAGAAGGTATCCCAAAAGGACAACATTTACTCCTTGCTCTATGGACATGTATCTCTTTGTTAATTTGGAATATATGGAAGGAAAGAAATAAAAGAATTTTTAAGCAAGAGATTACAGAGAGGGGGTATGTATGGCAAAAGACTATAATTAATATGGCAGAAACTATAAAGTTAAAAGTTCCTTTCCTCTACTCTTACTCCAAAATGGGTTAGTATATGTAATCTGCTCTCATTACAGCGCCTACTAGCTCCACTCTTCCCGCCCTTAAAATAAAAAAGAGAAGATAAACAGCAAAAATGGGTTCCTCCTATGCAGTTTGGTAAATTGAATACGGATGGGGCTTCCAGGGGAAATCCGGGAAAGGCGGCGATGGGGGGTATTGGAAGAACTTATGATGGGAAAGTTACTTTCATGTTTGTTGAAAATTTGGGAACCACTACCAATAATATTGCTGAGGTCAGAGCTATTTATAGGGGTCCTGCAAGAGGCTATTAAGTGTGGTGGACTCAGGTGCAGGTGGAATTTGATTCCAAGATTATTGTTAGGATGCTGACTACTACAAAGAAACAAGGGAGTTCAAATTGGCAGATTGCAAGAGAAATAAGTAAAATCAAAGGCTTGCAGGTTAAGTTTCAATTGATGCAAATTAGTCACATCTCTAGGTAGAAAAATCAAGTGGCAGATGCTTTAGCAAATTGGGCTTTGGATAATCATGACATAGGCTGCTATGGAGACCCTCCTCTGTGGTGGCCTCAACGAGATCAGGAAGATATGAGAGTTATTTTGAAACTAGACTATCTTTCATGATCTCTATTAAGTTTGGTTTGATTTATAATGCTCAAAATTGGACTAATAGTTTCAATGCCCGGCGTAGTCGTAGTTGTACAAGTATTTTTCTTTTGAAATAAATTTTTTTAAAAAAACATACCAAAGTGCTATACAAGTGATAACCAAGGAACCCAAAAATATCAGTTCAAGAGCTAATGGTCCAAGCTACTAGGAAAGGGATGGTTTGTGGGATCTCGGTCTTGACCTTCTCAGTATGGTTACGAAGAATGCTTGATCTTGGTTCATTCATGATATTTCACATTTCCTAGTTCGGTGGTGGCACGGTTTGAAATTGATCTAAGACCAAGTAAGTCATTCTTTTAACCCTTCTTGTGATTTCAATTGATCTATCCGTTTGAATGCTCTCAAATAGCCTAGTTTCCATGTAAACTTATAATGATTGTATTATTCTATGGCTTATAACATATAGTAATCAATCCTAGTTAAATCAAGTGAATTAATCATCTTAAATTAAATTAGGTCGATATAGTAATATCTTGACCATATGGTAGAGTTTGGGACCTTTTTATGCGTGAAATATTTTTTTTTCTCACACCAATGGAAAATATATAGAGAATGTAATAAAATTATCAATTAATGTGGTATATGCATACATTGATGCATATATAGAGAATGTAATAAAATTATCAATTAATATGGTATATGCATACATTGATGCATGTGGGACCCTTTTATGCGTGAAATATTTGTTTTTTCTCACACCAATGGAAAATATATAGAGAATGTAATAAAATTATCAATTAATGTGGTATATGCATACATCGATGATTGATCTTTTACTTTTATAGTTTTAAGAAAACATAAAAGAGAATATTGTATTATTATTTTATATTTTGTATGATTAGCTCAATATCTTTGTCTTATGGTAGTGTTTGGGGCCCTCTTTCTCGGAAATATTTTTTTGTCACTAATCGAGGAAAATATGAAGAGAATGTAATGAAATCATTTATTAATATGGTATACATAAAATCCAAGATATGAACCTTTAGATTTTTAGACATAAGGTTCCAAAAAGTATCCTTGTATTTCTTGATTGAAATGAAGACAAAGTTTCCTTCCCTATTTCTTTCCAACAAAATTTTTAGACAACATTCCCCACCATTACAATGAATAGCTAACCCCTTATTATAACCAATCAATGTTGTTATAAAAGTAGACCAATCAGTTTGTGACAAGCGGCAAAATGGTGTAAAATAAGTTTTGGGGTTTTTGTTTTCTCCTTCGGTCTTCGACGCTCGTGTTCGGACAAATGGCCCCCCCGCTATTTGTTGGTTGGGGTCCTCAATGAGATTCAACACAATATTTTTTAGGAAGGGTACACTATGCTTCCTTTACACTATGCTTCCTTACACTATGTTATTTGTTGGCTAGGGTCCCTCAATGAGATTGTACACTATGCTTCCTTTACTTCATATTACCATGGAGATAACTTATTATTTATACACCATATTTCCATGCCCACGATGCATGTGGAACTAATTTTCCATTTAAAAATAAACTACGCATGCCTCGACAACGTACTTCCACCTCACCTTGCCACGGTGGCTACCCCGCTATTTGTTGGTGGCATTTATCTACATTGTTCCACACATATGCCCGTGCGCTTCACACCTATCCACACCGCTCCACATGGTGTACACGTTACAAACCTTAGCACTTCCGCATATAACCAACGCCTTATCCTTGCCAACAAAAGTGACTCTTAAGCAATATTTTTGTTTTTGATTGTTAAAGCAGTCAAGGGTTATGTACCCTAAACAAAGAAGTGAGGCCTAATCCTCAAAAAGGGAAAAAATAGTGTAAATTTATCAAAGCATCCTACTAATGCTACTTATCAATCGAAGGGTAATATTCGTGCATATTGGAGAATCAACTGCTTTTTGCCTTTTTCTTTCTGACCTCTTGCCCCTGCCCCGGATCCGAGGCTACCACTATCTACATACTGTGTACTTCAGATTTTTTGAGAATATGCTCCGTATTTGAATCTGATTTCTCTAAACCATCAGAGACATGACCTCTTTTAACTTCGGAAGCCATCTTCTTTTCATCTTGCTGATATTTTCTTTCCTTCCTGTCAGAATGTTGGGACCCGCCATGAACGGTCTTATCCAGAAACGAATGAACTTGGGCCGAGGGAGAATTGCTCCAACCGCCGTTGGAGGGAGAATTTTTCTTCTTCCGAGAAAACTTCTTTTTGCCTAATGGGAAAGAAGCCTGAAGATTCCTAGGAGTCTTGCAATGGTGACAATGAAAATCCGTATTCTCATAATCCAACAGATTGATTGTGTTGTTTATTCCCCAATTTCAGAATAATCTTATTTGGCAAACCTCGCTCAACTCTATTTCAACGCATATTTGGCATATGTGCGAATCCCCATCTCGGCTTTGGAGTGATCAATTTTAAAAACTTCCCCAATGCATTACCGATGTCTTCTAGGGCATACCAAAAATGGAGAGGGAGGTTCGGAAGCCAAACCCACACTGGCATCTTAGAAACCGAAAGATTGTTTGGATCAAATTTGGGGAACCAAGGAGTGAGGAACAACCCGGAGTTTCCCAAAACCATGGTCCATCTGATATGCATTTATTATAATCCTCCACATTCTGAAACTGGACGATGAAAAAACCTTTGGAGCAGAAGGAAATTTCACATTTTTGGTCCAACTTTCACGCTGCACTCCACCGGGATAAGGCAGAGGTCGCCACCACAATTCCATTGAATTTACCAATAACTTCCCACTGTGACAAAATTTCAAATGGGCAACAACTCGGGCTGTCCAAACTTAGAACGGAGGCTCATCCGTAAGATCAACAATGTATGCTTGGGACCCATACAAAGCGGGGTAAAGGCCAAGCCGCTTCTTTGAAAGAGCTGGTCTTAGGGGAAACAGAGGAGGAGAAAGGAAGTCCTTTTCCTCGCGGTTGATTTCAACCCCACTTCCATTGGATACACCACGGCTTGATCCATAGATATGGTCATTCATGAGGCTTGACACAAACATTTGCAAGGAATCGAGCCCCGCCCTATCTTTTAATTCTTGCAAAAATGCCGCCCTATCCTTCTTACTCATCAAATCTCTATCCATGATATTAATTGCATCTCTCCGATCGAAAAGAAGACCATTCTAGGTTGCTAATATATCCGATTCGCTTCCTTCGCTCACTACTTCGCCGGATTTGAAGGAGGATTTCATGGGAGGCTCTCAACCGATCAGATTACATCATTCTAGGTTTTACAAACCCTAATTTC
Organism: Taxus wallichiana var. yunnanensis; assembly: GCA_018340775.1. Taxonomy (NCBI): domain Eukaryota; kingdom Viridiplantae; phylum Streptophyta; class Pinopsida; order Cupressales; family Taxaceae; genus Taxus; species Taxus wallichiana. The sequence goes on along the minus strand of CM031240.1, from coordinate 808,097,633 downwards.
GTTTGTTTTTGTGCCATTTCCATAGATCACCAAAAATAATCGAAGAGGTTGGGTTTGAACCTAGGTTGTTGGCTCTATAGGCTAAGCACCCCACTAGTTCACCACAGGGTCATCCCCAACCCCAAGGCGACATGCAAATGCCCCACTCCACATGCCATGTAAATCAGGATATGAAATCCTAGGGGTTGGGTTTGAACTTGGGTTGTTGGCTCTACATGCTAAGTGCCCCACCAGTTCACCACGTGGTCATTCCCACTCTTAAGCCACTATTAACATGCCACAACATTTCTTTTAAACCTCCTATCCCACTAAATTCGCCCCCATGTGGGACTAAAATAGAAAGTCAAAGCGCCCAAGGGGAATTGAACCCGGAACTTGGGTCAAAAGAATATGTGCCCTAACCAACTCGCCACTTCTTTTTAATTGCTATGTAGAGCGCTTTGTGGCATTTAAAGGGTACTTTGGAGATGACTATGTATTAGCCAATAGTGGACAATTTTTGAACATAGTCATTTTTGAGCTACTAGATGGCATTTTTCAGGCTTTTAGCATAATCGAAAGTTGTCCGTAATTCCCGGATGCTCTACCGGACTTGGAATTTTTTTGATTGGTGTTCATTTGACGTTGTTGTGAAGCTTTTTCTACCATGTTTGACGTAGACTACGGAAAATGATTGTGTAAATGCTATAGGAAGGTGGAGAACATTCACGATCAATTTTAGAGATCCCCGAAGGTCCGATAAGTTTTTTTGTAGATTTCAGTCCATTATTCTTTGTAAGTTTTAATTATTGTACTTGCAAATTGATTTAAATAATGGATTGGATGGTGTTCTAAGCTATCGTGATATGTAGCCCTATTCTGTGGGTGAACTCCGTTATCATTTTTGGAGTTGTGTTTAGTTTTGCATCTTTTTGATCTGATTATTTGCAGTTTGAAATCATAAATTAATTCTTTGGATGCAAATTTTAAACGTTTTTACACATTTCCAAAAGATCGTATTTGATCCTTTTGATTTTCGTAACTGGAAATGATGAATCATTTTAAAATCAGATTTTCGATTCAGTTTTTGGACACTTTTGAATCATTATTGGATCATATTTTAATCAATTCCTATTTGATAATTTGAGAAAATGATTAATTTGTTTAAGTATCTATTTTTATAAACTATTGATACATTGGGTTAGTGTTAGTTTACGGATCACAAAGATTCCTTCTCTCTTTCTTTCCAACAAATTTTTAGACAACATTCCCCACCATTATAATGAATAGCTAACCCCTTATTATAACCAATAAAGGTTGTTATAAATGTAGTTAGGGTTTCAACCTACATCAAAGGTGACTTAAAGTCACTTTATGAAATTAAAAATAATTTAAGTTTTTATATCTAAAAGTTGACTTTATCACAAACAAAGAAAGAAATAAAGTGACTTAATTAACTAGAAGTAATATAATGGAAACTATAGATCACAAAGATTCCTTCTCTCTTTCTTTCCAAAAAATTTTAGACAACATTCCCGCCATTATAATGAGTAGCTAACCCTTATTATAACCAATAAAGGTTGTTATAAATGTAGTTAGGGTTTTAACCTACATCAAAGGTGACTTAAAGTCACTTTATGAAATTAAAAATAATTTAAGTTTTTACATCTTAAAGTTGACTTTATCGCAAACAAAGAAATAAATAAAGTGACTTAATTAACTAGAAGTAATATACTGGAAAATATAGAGCACAATGTGAAAATCCATTCCACATTACTTGGAAAATGGAATAATCTACTACAAAAGCTCAATTTGGAAGAAAGTAAATTAAAGTATAGGTCATGTACTACACTATCGAGGCCCTCTCAGTATTAAGAAAATGGAAACCACCTCCATTTGACTTTGTTAAACTTAATATTGATGGAACAGCAAGAGGCAATCCGGGTCTAGCTAGTATTGGAGGGATAGCTCATGATTCTTTCGGGAACTCTCCTTTTCTTATTTTCTCATCAATGAGACACTTACTTTACTAATATGTGGCTGAAATCTTGGCAATTCAAATGAGCGCTTCTAGCGGTAACTAAATTGGGATGTCTTAGAATTATAGTTGAATCTGACTCTAAGGTTATCATCAATCTTCTATCAGCTCAAGAGCACCATAGATCTAATAATTGGTTAATCGTCACGATTGTGATAATATTCAAGTTATAGCTAGACAATTTTAGACCATCACATATCAACACGTTCCTATAAATCGAACAAGGTGGCAAATACTTTGGCATGGTCCTTAGATCATGATAATCTGATCAATTTTGGTCCTTTTCCTTTGACATGGTCTACTGAGAAGCGGAATCAGATTGATAAGATCCTTCACTTGCAATCATTGGATGGATAACCTACAGATACACTCTCTTTCTTCTTTAATTTGTTGTTGGAAGTCTAAAGATGTATCTTGGAGTATGAGTACCATGGCATGGCATTGTAATTTGAATAATTTATTTCTAGTAATATAATTATGGTTTTTTTAACTTTATTTTATGAGAAACATAAAGACATTTTTGAATATATTATCCCATTTGAAAATGGTGAGCCCATTGTCTAAAGCACTTCCTTATGAGAGGATGACTCACATTAATGACCTCAACCGATACAATGGCATGATTTCTTTTCTTGAACTTAGATCTTATGAACATCTCTACCGATTCTTTTACTCTCTAGAAATCCCACGTGCTTCGCAACATGCTTCACGTGTGATCTCGCACCTCATCAATTAATTTAGGAATGAGGTGATATTTTGCAAGTTGTTTCTTGGTTTCTTCAAACAAGTTGTGAAGTTTTATGAATATATGAATAAAGTGACCTTTGAAGGTTGATGATTCACTCTTGACCACAATCACAACTTCTTCCTTGATATTTTTAGCGAGATTGAATTCATTGTTCATGGTAGAAATCGAAGGGATTCTGAACGAACTCTTGATCAGAGAAAAAAATCATCACTTCTATTCTCGATTTGCCGCCGAATTTGGTCTTGGAATTCTTTAGTGTCCGCTTTCTGGAGTTGATTTCACTAGATTGTTCAATATGTAGACCGTGATCATTTCTATTCAAAATCAATATGTGAAGAGTGAGAAAAACCCAGCTTATATTATCTCTGAAAAACATGATTGATGATTTCAAAGTGAGTTGTAATTATTCAACAAACTTTACTTCAAAATGCTTCAATGTCTCCAACTTTGCACGATTCTTATCAAAGATCCACATGATTTTTTCAATGAGTATCACTCCTTATACCGACAACTCTTCAAACCATGCTTTGATGGCTCTACCCATGTCCCCAATTTCGCCATTCATACAGAGGGCATCTTGATTCAAAAGTGCAATTACAGGAGGGACTTGTACTTGATAGTCTTCTTTTTATTCTTCTCCATTTACTCAATGATGGTTTTCAAAGCATCACGTGCTTGTTCCTTGTCACCCTCTATGGTAGATTTTTCTTGTAGGATTTTAGAGACTTGATAGTTGTTGGTCGACATATCATTTTTATTATTACCACCAATAGGAATTGTTATTTCAACGTATCCAACTCCTTGCTCATTAGTAGTGACTTTGGAGATCACTTCTGATTTTTCGGACTACAGAGAAACACACATAGATGCAATTGCCTTGTAGTCGATGCAAGAGCCTTGACTACCCTCTTTCTTTTCTTGACTACCTCGTGGATCCATGTTGGGATTCGGTTTGAGGTGACTGTTTTGATCTACAAGACATACTTAAAAATGACATTAAAGAGCAGGAGAGGACTAGGCAATGATTGGGTTAGTTGTAGATTTATGATTTTTGGAGAGGCATAAGAGCTAATAACTAGATCACGACCATGATTAGAAATCACATATTGCAAAACAATATCTCAATCGATTCGGTACCAATGGGAAGAGAAGCAAGAGCATAAAATGGCATGATTTTGGGGTCTTTTCCATCTCTTGACCTCTTTTCTTAAAGATGAACTTCGGGTTCTTCTTTACTTGTTGGTTCTCACGATTGTCGACAGCTCCAAGAATTTCTCCTTGCTTGAGTTCTTCTCCTTCTCAACTTTGGCAATAACATCGCTGGCAAGAGAGGAATGTCTTGTCAGAGAACAAGTAGATGATTGTTTGTGTGATGAGGCGATTCTCTATAAGCACGATTGAATTCATAAATTCTCTTATGTATCCAAACCAAAGTGTGGTTTATGATTGCTTTTTTCATTCCTCAAGTGTTATCTTGTTTCTTCCCGATCAATTCATATGGGGATTAGGATTAGTAGAAACTTCCTCGTACGCACGATCCAACATACTTGGGTGTCATCAAAGTGATTCCATGTGGTATAATTCTTCCCATCTCGGACACCATTATGTGGTTCACGGTCATTCTAGAATGATCTTTGAAATGCACTTCTTTCTCATTTTCACAAATTTTTCAAGAATCTTCTACATGTGGATGATGTCTATAGGTGTGGCCCAAGGCTTTCTGCAAGAAGTTGTTATTGTTGAAGTCAAGTCTCCTTACAAACTCTTGTGTCATCCTAGTCATTTCAATATTCATTTATTTAATGCCACTCAATGTGGAGTAGGTGTATTTTTCAATAGAGATCAAAAATGTGTTCTAGATTTATTTATTCAAGTAGAAAGCCGTGTACTCTTGGCCAACCATGTGGCGTTAGATTTGAGCTTACCTCATTTTTCATCAAATGCTTGCTTTCAAATCTGTTTCCAAAGTGTTTTATTCGTTATCATCTCAAAGTTTTCGTAACTCTTATAGCTTCATGGTGTCTCCACTTTGCTATCTCTAGCCATTGATTTTGGTCTCCACTTTGACCTCGTAAAATTTTGTACATGGTTACAATGCAATTCACTAGTTTAGCCTTTGCAAGCATATTACAAGCTTCATCATGTCCACATCATTTTTATGTATCAATGGTTGGGTGTGTATTGCATGCAACTCCATATTTGTGAACCGGCTTTGTCTTTAGCCCTCGCAAGTCTCGTATGAATTTTCTTCTTGGTGAACTGTTTCAATGTGCCTTAAATCAAGTTCCCATCACCGTTTTTCTCACCAGTTCGCATTCTCGTAATTTCCCCAAATGGACATATTCTTACCTCAGATGGATTTCCCGCAATTCCCACTAGGGCCAGATTTGATTAATTCAAAAATCCAAAAATCTCAATTACTATCAAACTGAAATTTAGAATGAAATTAGGCCACAAATTGAATATTTTCCAGAAAACCCTAGTTCGTTGCCCTAGGCCGTATTTAGCAAAAATAGCTTTTTCCACCTCAAAATACCTCCAAAAATTATGAAAATTTGTTTGCAAGTAGATAATGAATAATCAAAATAGGATCTCCAATCAAATTCAAAAATATTAATTATAGAATTTATTAGGGAAAAATGTAGTAGAATTTGTAAATTCAATAACTTGCAAAATACTCCAAATTTATGGGCAAATGATAGCTCAAACTGAAGCTTGAAAAATAAGCTTTCCAATGAACCCAAAATCAGAATTTTTCAATGGCGGGAAGGCATCCAAAACGGATCTGCAATTTTGGAACAATGTAGATAAACCCTAGCTGTAAGTGAAAGTTGGAAATATAATTTTGTCTCACTTAGGAAAGGCCCAAAAACACCTCAAAACTGACCAAACACTTCATATTTGATCTCTCCTTGAATTTAGCTTGAAATAAATTCCCTAGCAGTGCAAAAACTAGAAATGGAAGTTTCAACAACACTCCTACCAAACATGAAATATTCAACCCTGTAGGTCTTCAAACAATCGGTGGAAAACTACTCGAATATTCCTTGATCCGCAATGGAAACCCTTTAATGGAGAATCCTCACAACATAGAAGAAGAGTTTTCGTTCTCTTTCTAGATCTCAATTGGTTTTTCGTCCTCAAGAGATAATCTTTAAGGGTTTTCATGCTTAGAATTATTTTGTAAATCTCTCAAGCTCAGGCAAAAAATCAGATTTTGTATAAAATAAAAGAGATGCTTTAAAAAGCCAAGTAAACTTTATTTTATAAGCAATCTTGGATTCATAGCCACCCGTAACCACCAATCAAATTCCTTTTCCCACATTTGATTCTTTTTTTGGCATTTATCTCATCCCCAACATGGGTTGCATTTTTTCCCTAGGGAAAATAAAAATATAAAGTCCTTTATTTTATTTTTCCTTTTCTAATTTCACTTTATCTTTTGTTTTTATTAAGTCATTAATAAATTAACATAAATGCTTTTTATAAAGTTCTTTTATGCACTTTATAATAATTTATTAAGATTATAGTTTTCCTTTTATCACCCCTCAGCCGTGGGAAACAATGAATGAGCTAAGGGTCTTTGACCGAGAAGGGGATATTACAATCCTCCCTTCCCCAAATTTCTTGCCCTCAAGCAATTGCAACTCTTACGCCCAAGTGCCATATGCAAAGATAGAACATGTTGCAGTTGCTCCAAGAGTCTATATCCCGTACCTTTTAAATGAGAGATCTCTTGCCAAAGTATGTAGCTCTCATAATGCCCACACTCATGAATTTGGAACAAGGGATCCATATGCTCCATATTACAATTTGTATCGTCATACTTATCACAAGAAAATCAAAACTGGAATGGTTTACTATGTAACAATAAATATGATCCATTATTATTCTCTCGCATACCTTAGCATGCCACATAGTGAAAAATCATGAATGCCTTTTGAAATCAACTCCTCTTCATTATCAGCAGACCGTGCACCTTATTTATTTGAAAATTTGAGGACCAAGTGCCCCCACTAACCCTTTCAAAGGTTTCCCCATGTTGCTGATATAAAAATCAGTCATGGGCTCTATTAATAAAGTTTTTCTCCTCTCTTTATGACTGCTGTTATGCACAGTCCAACAATCTGAAATTGATCAAAAATTGTTCTCTTACCCTTTATGGCTGTCATAGGGAGTTTAGCCATAAGAAAACCAACATTAGTACCTTGAGAGGTACTCTCCCTTCTTGCACTGGAGTCTCCAAAGAAGAAACCATGCTTTGCCAACACTTGTAATCCCAAAAGACAATTCTGAATTCCTTCTTTTCCTTATGAAATCAGTCACAAAGTTTTCAAAATCAGAATTGATAACTTTGGACAAATGCAACATATTACTTGGATCCCATACCTTATAATGCCCATGAAGGTCTTCATCACTCTTTGTCTTCATGATGACTTGATTTTGATGTACCAAATCCTTAGCATTCTTATCCACAACAGGCTGAATACCATCATGATAAAACTGTTGTAATGATATAGGATGAAGATGATGAAATAAATCCATGCTACTACTAACCTCCTTATAAAGAATATCATCAAAAGGTTCACCTTTTATTGCTGATTTAAAAACGTCCAAAATAGCACCATCCTTATTGTGATTCATAATTTCAAACTGAAAATAAGAACCAACATCTTCCATGATTTCATGCCTATCAATATTGTGACTTGGTAAATCCATCCCATATGACAATGACTCATTAATCAATACCTTTTGGATTGAACTATCTTTTTCAATTTTGCATCCAAAAAGCAATGTTTCTGCTTTTTGCCATCCCCAATAATACAAATATTTTTCTCATTAGAAGTCATACCTTTTTCCCTTGTTGCATCTTTTTCTTCAATTTGCATGGAGAGATACTCTATTGGGCCTACATCCTCTCAATTTTTCGCATGGTGGTTTTCTTTTGTTGAGATCTTCTAATTATCCCGATGCCTTTACTATCTTTCAACTCACAAAATTCTTCAAATGTCAACATAGCTCTTACCTTGGAACTAAGTGTTGCATACTCTTTACCCCATGTCTCCATGTCATCAACCTCAATTGGTTGTTCCTCCTTTTGGAGAAACTTGGCTCTGCAAAACTGATGTGGAGGCTTGGTGGATGTTCTAACTGATTTAATAGAGCTTACTTCACCCTTATTGCCTTGTTTTCCTTGAGATCTTGGTACGAAAATACTCATCCCCTATATAGATCTGCTCATATCAACAAAGGTTTCCATAAAGGAGTCTCTTAGATCTCTCTGAGCATCCACCCAACAAGTTTATAATTCTATGTGGATTTTGGTGATCACTTCATTCGATAGATAATCTTATTTATAGGAGGGGCTCTCGATCATGCCCTTCCATGGTCACCTTCTTCATCTTTAGATTTGATTTATCTCTTCTTTCCCTCACACGCTAGGTGAATACACTGCTCTGATACCACTGTAATGTCCCCAAATGGACATATTCTTACCCCAAATGGATTTCCCGCAATTCCCACTAGGGCCAAATCTGATTAATCCAAAAAGCCACAAATATCAATCACTATCAAACTAAAATTCAGAATGAAATTAGGCCACAAACTGAATATTTTCTAGAAAACCATAGTTCATTGTTGATTCAACAAATATTGAAATATTTATATATGTGCTAAATTTTAATTATAGAGTTACAACAAAATAATAAGCGATGAAGTAAAACTTTGACCTAAGCAATAAGCAAATGAAGATTTAAAACCACAGTGCAAGAGATGGAATAAGAAACTTAGCTGATTTCACAATAATCCCAACATATGTCAAGCTAGAAAACTACTCGAACAAGAGGAGGAATTTGTTGCAACTACACACAAAAATTTGTAGAACTGCCAAAATAAGTTTGGATGGGGTGCCCGGGCATCAGACCTCTGTTGGGTGCTCATGACTACGAAAATGATCTGAAAGTGATTTATTTTGTGTCACTTTTATGTCTCCCTTCGTTGTTGATCACTTGTGTGTCACATTATGCTCGCAGACCACAGAACTTGTAAAACAAATGATCTCCTGCAAAACCCTAAAACACATCAAATCCTAAAAGGAAAAATATGCAAATGTGGAGTTGGGACTCGACTTCTGGCTGGATACCGATAGATTGAATTTATGACCGAGCATTACACTACATTTCAAACTCGATGTAGTTCTGTGTGTGTGTGCAATTGTGCCTTAGGTGGCTCTTGTGCTAAACGCATCAATACCAAGAAATAGCTAGATGTCAATAGATGTGAATAGATGTGCGCATGGAAAATGAACTTCCCCTCCTATGAAGTGTATGCTTTTATACTCTTAGAATACCTTTTGATGCAAATTTAGGTGATGATAGTAAATGCTTAGTGCTTGGTCCTTTATTATGATCACATAACATTGTATTTATATGATTCCCTTGTTTGAATTTCATAATTAACCACTAAAAGTATGACCCATAAGAAAACAAGATTCCCAATGGCTAGAAGAGGCCCAAAAGAGGTGAGCAAGATACAAAGAGGTCGAGGGTGCCCAGAGGGGACGAGGGCACCTAGGCGTTGGCGTCTTGGCTAGGTGTTGGTGTCTAGACTCAAAAAAATATGAAGTATCGAAAGTCAGATTGGGAAATAGGGTGTGTAAGGCCAAGAAGGAAACCAGAAAGAAAGAAAAGAGGCCAAAGACAATGGTCAATTAATACTTTTCTCGCTTAGGAATCATATGAATGCAAGTATGTGATTAGGACCTAGAAATGTACCCAAAGTGTGTGATTTAGTGTCTACATTTTCCCCCACTTTATGTTGTTGAGTGAATACTCGATAACATAAATTAGATAAGAGATACATACCTGATAACCATGTAGATCGATGGCGAAAGCATGCCAAGAGACGAGAATAAACATGAAATAATAAAAATGAAGCATGGAAGCTAGAGAAGAGGAAGTGACCCTAGGGGTGAAAGCATATGTGTATATTTCACGTTGTACTTGTTTTCGATGTCTTGATGCTTGATGATGTGACTGATGCTTCCCATAAGGATGGACCTGCAAAAGATAAGAACAAACTAGTAGTCAAAGTTGTGTATGTGATAAATTTGATCCAAATATGTAAAAACATGTAAAAGTGTGTAAAAATGCAAAAAGGAACATGTGCACCTGATCTATGATGAGTGAAGAGTGTAGAAAGGATCTTGAAAATGTTGTAGGAGAATGATTTTTTGGGTGATCTCATGCCAAGAAATTTTTTTTTCTACGAAATCTCACACTAATCGCATGTTCTTTGGGTGATCTCATACCATGACAAAAGAAGTACAAGGAGAAAGGTCTAGTGTTATTCTCCATCCTTTGACTGCTTTCGACGATTTATACACCATTACAGATGGTGTGATCTTTCTTTGTTCAAGTTCGATCCATTTCAATCGAATTCGATCCAACGTGAATAGAAAAATGAAGAAAGCATGCACGTTGATTGTTGGAGGAATGTGTTTGATCGGTGAAAATTTTTGTGTAAATCAAGTGCTAATTTGTGAAAAAATGTGTAGTTGCTCCCTGGTCATCGATGCCCAGGAAGGGTCGGGTGCAGGTGCACTAGCATGCACTAGTATCTCGTGCCGGGCGTTGACATTTGTGTTGTGCTAAAGACCCAAGTAAAATTTTGGGTCATTTTTGATACTGAAAACTATGTTGTATGGGTACTAAATTGTGTTGTATTGTGATTGTGAACTGTTGAATGGGGTGACTGATTCACCTAATGTATGCCCCCTCGTTTGGGGTGCATGTGACGTCGCTAGGAGGATGCGGCCCAAAGAAGGAATCGATGTGCATCGAAACTAAGCCTTGCGTAAGGGGAGGGAATGTGCTTGGTAGAAACTAAGGCACACACAAACAAAATGGTTGGAAACATGTGTTAGTACAAACAAGAAAAATACGCAAATAGAAGACAATGTGTAATATAACAAGTAAGAAGACAATGTAGATCGTGAAAAATTGGGTTTCAAACATGGGACATCGCTCACAATGTTGCAAGACAATTAGGCCGATTCAGCCGGAAGCATACAATGTGCACACAAGACAAAGGAAAAGCCCGCAAACAATGGCAAACACCGACAAATGGTAGCAAACAACGTATTAAATAACAATGATGGCAAATAGTTCCTACAAGACAAATGTTGCACGAAGCACTCTTTAGAAAGAAAATTTATGTCAAGACGTGTATGATCCAATATAGTAGTGGCTTTGGTAAGAATATGAAGTAGTATATAATGAAACAATAACACTTGTGATGAGTACGAAAGTAGATGTCCCTAGGAGTCGTTAATCAGTAAACAAGGGCAAAAAAATTAATTGTCCATGGACCCCTATATGAACTTGTAAATTTTAAACTCCATAAAGATTATCAATTTGAATGAAAATGCAATGTAAATAAAGCACACAAACTGCAAAGAAAATTGATAACGGAGTTCGGCAAATGCCTACGTCTTTGGGTTCAAATGTTGAACCAATTCATTACACTTCCGATTTGCAAACAATTAAAATTTGCAATGAAGCTATGAATGTGCAACCTAAACCAATATATTTTACCAGTTGATTTTGAAGACTCCAAACCTGATAAAATAAGCAATCATGTACCCAATTGATTCAATATGAATCGAGCCATATACAAAGGTGACCAAAAATCTAGTTGATTCTAAGGAATCTGAATTGGAAAAGAATGAAGACAAGAACTACTCCAAGTCCATCGAGAAGTAGAAACTCAGCTTTATAGTGACCATCATAGAAAAAAAAAGTGTTCAAAAGTGTTATGATGATGATAAACATGCTTGACGAGGGCTCTAGTAGAACTCCAAGCATTGATATGACTTCCACAGGGTAGAACGATGTCAAAAATCCTCCAAACCAAAAAAAATACCATCATTAAAATCGTGAGAAAATTCTGAACAAATCTCCTTTTTACACCAAAGGCTGATTTTGAGCCTAAGTCATCCTAAAATGGTGATTTATAAAACTACCCCTTTAAGCATATAGCTTCTACATAAAACAATTGTGTGATAAGACCCACCGAGCTTGTTTATATAGTTGTCGAGCTATGTAATGCATTTTTTGGGCATTAATTTTGGAGTCAGTTGGTTAAGTGTTCAACCCCACTTTATATTTAAATATCCACCATTTTAATTTTTAATCCACATAAACCTGGATATTATTTATATGGTGGGTTTAAAAATAGTATTGGTTTATTACAAACCTTTTAATACTTGGCATAGGCCCACCATCCACGTAGGCATATTGGCTTGCATGGCGAGGTTGTTTGATGGTCTCCTTTATCTACTCCACTTCCCACACTTTCCATGTGGCCTCCCTTAAGTGCTTTGACTAGTGGCATGAATAATCCCACATACGCGGGTGTGGAAATTGCTTAAGCCTTTAAAAGGCTTGACCGCCATAGTTTAAACATGGCATGGCCACACAATAATGCTTTTGCCACGTAGTGGTCATTGTTGTACTATATAAATCCCGTAGGTTATCAAAAGTGGGTGGTGAGGAATATTGAAAATGGGGTGGTAATATGTATATGCTATGTAGTGTGGAATGCCCCGTGAATTTGCCGAGTGGATAATAACCGCCGGTGGAGTTATAACATTGGTCGATCGTGTTCGATTGCTGGAGCATATAGCTTGTCAAGCTACTTTGATGAACTCGCACAATGTAAATATCAACTCGTCGAACCTTAATGTGAACTCATCCAAGATGGCCAATATCAAATCGAGTTGGCTTGATATAATTGCACTGTCATCGTGGTGGCAAGCCACGTGGTGGCCTGAGGACCCACCACTTAGCAAAATATGATGTGGCGGCAAAGGCACCCTCCATGAAGAGAGTACTGAACCTAACCGAGGGCCCCCGACCAACAAAAAGTAGGGTTCACCCATCCAAATACGAGTTTCAAAGACATGCGTCACAAAACCACATTTTTACTCCTCCATGTTTAAACTCTCTTCGCCACGTGTCACCGCCACATTGGCTAGTTGACTCTTTCGAGTCCGAATCGCGACCAAACTTTGACCAACCATAAGTTGAGCATACAAAGTCCATTTTCTCGTGTTCCGTATACCGATTGAAAGCTCGTTGAAGGATCTACTACTCTGTGGTTTAGGGAGATTTAGGTAACTCCCAACATCCTAAAATGTCCTCTAGATCACTCCTCCCCAGTGAGAAGGCTTTTTGTCCACAAAAATATTGTGAACCCCGAACTCCGGTGTCAGCCGCCGAGAAGAGATCTACACAATATCCTACTACTCCATAATCGACAATCAATGGCTCGATCCGGGACATGTGGCATCTATGCCACATCGATGAAACCTCCGGGAAATCTTCATCCCGCTGCATGGACATTACCTCTACACAAAATTAAGTTTGGTGCTAATTAACGAAGACACTTTTCTTCACCCTACTACATGACCTCTACCTCTACACAAGTAAAAATAATTGTTTGATGGTGACTTTACCCCATTACACGACCTTTGTGTCTACATGATATAGGTCCACGATCGATGATGAAATTCAAGTAGCCCTCTGCTACATGACCATAACTAGCTTCTATGGCTGAGTGGCATTCCGATCCATCACAATGTAAATCACTAATTAACTACCATTCGCTACACGGACTCAAGCCTTTTCACTGAATGATTTTTTGAGCCGAGGCTAAGAGCTAAAAATAATCACGATCCTCCTCCAAAGCTAAAGATATTGACGATATGTCCGATGTATTAGGGATCCGAACTCCTGAAAGGTGTCCACAAAATTTATTAGAAAGGAAATTTTGGTACTCACAACATTATGGATCCCCTTAGAATCAATCTGTTACTTATCTTCTCAAGGCTAGTTTGGATTCATTTGAGTCAACCAGTATATTTTCTGGTTCAGGTTGCACTTTCATAGCTTCATTTGTAAATTGTATCTATTTGCAAATCGAAAGTGTTAGTGAATTGGTTCAACATTTGAGCCCGAAGATGTAGGCATTTTCCAAAATCCGTTATCAACTTGTTTGTAGTGTGTGGGTGTTTGCTTTCCATTGCATTCTCCATTTAAGTTGATAATTTTATGGAGTTTATTTACAAGTGCCTATAGGGTCCGAGGCCGCTTTAAAATTTTGGCCCTGTTTACGAATCAAGTTGGTATTAGAGTAGGCTGATTTGACCGTGTGTTGCTTTAGCTTGTGCATTTGCTTCACTTGTGATTGGACAGGTTATAGATTGATGCCAACTCATTTGTAGAGCCATGGACGTGTACCTATTCCTCTAGTGGCATGTAGTGTTCACCTTGTTGGGCACTATGATACGCATGGTGGTTATCGTGCATCGAGAGTAGACTAGAGAGATTGCAGAGTTGCATGTACACATGGAGAATGTACGTGAGTGACAATGTCTTGAGAATTGCCGTATTGTAGAGCTCCAAAGAAAGCATTGACTCATTACCGGTCGGATGGTCGAGGCAAGCCAAAAAATAAAAATTGAATCACGACCTCACCATCACCACCACCGGACCTACGAGTATGTAGCTACTATGGAAAAGGAAGCCATATTGTCGATTATCCGGACGTGCTTCTATGATCAGCTAGGGAAAAGAGACAGATTGTACCTACCATTCTTGAAGGTCACCATGCATGATCGTATTCAATTGGGATATCGGATCGAGCTACATCACATCTAATTTGGTATGTTGGATGGGCATACCAACTTGGCCTCTTCCACGTGCCAAAACTTTTAACACTCAAGATGGTGCTATTTAGGGGACCGTGGATAGGCATTGCTGGTGTGTGCAAAACACCATCGAGGAAAGTTCTCGGATGTTGCGGATCTTGACATCATTCCAGTGGACATGGACGGGATCTTTCTAGGAAGCTTGTACCTCGTGGCACATCATGCATTCATTAGGAATGTGGGAGAGATCCTTGAACTCCATTTGAACCATGGATTGATCATGGAATTGGATATCGGTCAGTTATGAGACCCACCAATGGATACATTAGTGGGTCGTCGAGCTCATACCCTCCAAGGGACCATTCGGTCCCGGATGACAACTAGGATCATCAAGACTAGCACCGAGATGGTCGAGATCCTCTACCAGATTGTGTACGAGAGGTAGTATTTAGGTGGTAGTCATCTAGTATGTATGTATCCTTGAACATTTGTAATGGGTTTAGTAAATAAAACACCCATGCTCGTATTTTGTAAAAGACCCATTTTGGGAATGCATCTATTTTTGTGTATATATATATATATATATATATATATATATATATATATATATGTTATATGTATTTTTATCCCATTTTGGGCCTAATCGTATGTACATATGATGCTTGCAAATATAAGACCCCATCAGAGGAAAAATTATGTACTAATCCATAATGTTGTGAGTATCAAAATTTATTTTGTAAGAAATTGTGTAGACACCTTTTCGTGGAGCTCGGATCCCTAGTACATCAGACGTATCATCAAGATTGTTAGCTTTGGAGGAGGATCATGATTATCTTTGAGCTCTTGGAATCAACTCGGATATTCATTCTATGAAGAGGATTAATTCCATGCAATAGAATGGTAGTTGATTAGTGATTGACAACGGGTTGGAATGTCACTCTGTAGAGGCTAATTATGGCCGTGCAAGAGAGTATTTGAATGTCATACTTTATTGGGGACTTGTACCATGTAGAGGTAGAGGCCTTGCAGTGGGGTAAAGTCACCATCAGACACTTCTTTGTACTTATGCAGCGGGGTGAAGAAAAGTGTCTTCATCAATTCATTTTGTGTAGAGGTAGTGTTTGTGCAACAGGATGGAGTTTAACAGAGGTGTCATCAGTGTGGCATGTATTCCATCTGTCCTAGGATCGAACCATTGATTGTCGATAGTGGAGTAGTAAGCTATTGTGTAGATCTCTTCTCAAAGAACACTAGGTTTGGGGTTCTTAAGCTTTTGTGGGAAAAATCCTTCTCACTGGGGAGGTGTGATCCAGAGACATTTTGGGACCTTGGGAGTTCCCTAAATCTCCCTAAACCACGACAAAGTGGTAGAACATTCAACGAGATTTTCGTCATTACCTAGAATGCAGAAAATGAATTTTGTATGCTCAAACTTTGGTCATAACTTGGACTCGAAAGAGTCAATTTCCTAATGTGGCAAAGCAACACGTGGTGGAAGCAGAGTGTAAACATAGATGAACAAAAATGTAGTTTTGCAATGCCGTCTTCGACACTCATATTCGGATGGGTGGACCCCACTTTTTCTAGTGGGGGGCCCTCCGCCAAAGTGTTCGCACACTCTTTTCATGGAGGGGTGCCTTTGTCGCCACATCATATTTCGCCACGTGGTGGGTCCTCAAGCCACCACGAAGACAATGCAATTACACCGAGCCAACTCGATTTGATATTGGCCATCTCAAATGAGTTCACATTATGGTTCAATGAGTTGATATTTGTATTGGGCAAGTTCATTATAGTATCTCGACGCAGCTACATGCTATAACAAATAAAATGGCCGACCAACATTATAATTCCACCGGCGATTATTATCCACTCAACGAGTTCATATGGGCATTCCACACTATGTGGCATATACATATTGCCACTACTTTTTTAATATTCCTCACCGCCCACTTTTGATAATCGGTGGGCTTTACATAATGCAACAAGCATTACGTGGAAAAATCATTATTGCATGGCCATGCCACATTTAAACTATGGCAATGGGCATTTTTAAAGGCTCAAGAAATTTCCTCACACCCGCGTATGTGGGATTATTCATGCCACTAGTCAAAGCGTTCACGGAGGCCACGTGGAAAGTGGGGGCTTTTGAGTACATAAAGGAGACTAGTCAAACAATCTTGCCATGCAAGCCAATATGCCTATGTGGATGGTGGGTGGTGTAAGTATTAAAAGGTTTGTAATAATCCAATGTTATTTTTAAACCCACCATATAAATCTATATCCACGGTTATGTGGATTAAATATTAAAATGGTGGATGTTTAAATAAAAAGCGATGGTCAAGGGAGGTTGAACCCTTGACCAACCGACACCAAAATTAATGCCCAGCCAATGCGTTACATAGCTGAACAACTATGCCAACGAGCTCGGTGGGTCTTATCACACATTTGTTCTGTGCAGAAGCTATATGCTTAAAGGGGCAGTTTTATAAATTGCCATTTTAGGACTTAGGCTCAAAATCAGCCTTTGGTGTAAAAAGAATATTTGTTCAAAATTTCCTCACGGTTCCAATGGTGGTAATTTTTTCTTGATTTGGAAGAGTTGTGATGCCATTCTACCCTACGGAAGTCATATCAACACTTGGAGTTCTACTGGAGCCCTCGTCAAGCGTGTGCCTCATCACAGAAGACTTGTTCTTCTGCGATGATCATTATAAGTTGAGTTTCTACTTCTCGGTGGACTTGGAGTAGTTCTTGTCTTCATTCTTTTCTGGTTCGGATTCCTTGGAATCAATTGGATTTTTGGTCACCTTTGTATCTGGTTTAGATTCATATTGAATGAAATGGGTATGTGATCACTTATATTTATCAGTTCGAGTCTTCAAAATCAACGGTAATGAATATATTGGTTTAGGTTTCACATTCATAGCTTCATTACAAATTTTAATTGTTTGCAATTGGAAGTGTAATGAATCGGTTCAACATTTGAACCCGGAGACGTAGGAATTTTCCGAACTTCGTTATCAAATTTCTTTGCAGTGTGTGCGTGCTTTATTTACATTGCATTTTCATTAAAATTGATAATCTTTATGGAGTTTAAAATTTACAAGTCCCTATAGGGGTCTGTGGACGCTTAAACTTTTAGGCCCTATTTACGGATCAAGTACCAAGCATTAATGTTGTGTGTAACAATTTGTGTAAAGGTTGCATTCACAACTATAAGGAAAGTGAACGCACATGTGTGTATAGAAAATATGATGACATACGAAATATTTGTCTAGTATAGTAAGTAATGTGTACATGTAAGCATAAGTAAGCAAGAATAAATGTGCCCAAGATATGTTGTATTATGTCAATGTGTATGGAATGGAATCTAAATTGAATGTGATAGGAGCAAAGTGTGCCCCCAAGTGGATGTGTATGCATGAGACGAGGTTCATTTATAAAAGACCCTCAACAAATCGAGAATGAAGCATATAACAAGAGTGCATCATCAGGAAATGGTTTGAAGGTGTGCTCTAGAAAGATATGATCGAGAAAACATAGAGGGTAGAGAGGGAGTGGGTGTGGTGAGGTTCATTTTAGATTTAGACCTCAAGATTGAGTATGAACCGTGGAACTAAACTGCGTCATCGGGTAGTGTGGTGTGATGAATGTGTGCTAGAAATATGTGTCGTGAATGCTCTAAGTGTGAAATGTGTCGTGTGAATGATGTGGGGTTCATGAATGAAGTATGCCCTAATAACTGACTTCAAGTGTGAACCTTAGACGAGAATGCGTCATCGAGAAATGACGATACAACGTGTATTAAAGGGTTTGAAAGTGCTTAGAAAAATGAATCATGAAGCGCCAAACATTAAGCGTGATAGAAGATGCTAGAGATAATTGATAGTGCTAGAAGGGGGAAGTGCGGTGCCCCAAGATGTCAATGATATAGAGCTACATGATGATGTAAGAAAGACTTTGTAATGTTGACGGAGTTTGAAATCTATCATAAGAAAGCATATTGTTATCACAATGTTGAGTAGGAGAAAGAGTAGGATTAGGGCTGGATGTGGGGTCGAATGGAGGAAGTCGAAAGAGGCCATCTAGAATTTGCTTTTCTTGCTTAGCGAGTGGTTTCTTATTTGGTAATGTTGTAGAAGATTTGAGTGGAGGTGGTGTCAGATTTATTTTGAGAGGTGGTTGCTTAGGAGGTGGTGACATGGAAGAAGACTTAATAAGAGGAGGTGATGGAGGACTGACCTTGAGAGGTGATTTCTTAGTTTGAGTGGGTTGTATAAGTAGCACTTGAGTGATGGAAGGAAGAACATTAGAAGTGATGGCACGATGCTCATTAGACATAGATGAATTAGATTTAGGAACCCATTGGGATGTAGCAATTGAAGATGAGCATGTAACAAAATGTTGTGCAATGAATGAGATAAAATCTTGACACTCAAGATGCTTGATTCTTCGTTGTAAATCATAACAATCATTTTCATTATGTCCATTGATTCGATGATAATTGCAATATGGATGACCTTGATATTTTGCAATTCGATAAGGAGGATAACAATGAGTAGATGACAAGTTGATTAATTGATGAGTGAGGAGCTACAAAATAATATCTTGTTGCTGAGTATTGAGATCAAACTTTAGAGGTGCAGGAGTGGTAAGACTTGGGGTTCACTAATATGAGCACATGTAGAAGACATAGAATTAGGATGAGATGTAGAAGAAGAATGAGCGACCTTAAGGAGTTGGATTTCAGATTTTAGAGATGTAATCGTGGATTCCATAGCCTGAAATTTATCTTGAAATAAAGAATGAAGAGCTTGAATGGATTTGCAAATAGATTGATTGGAATTAGAACCAAGAGAGTCATCAGAAAGACGATCGAAGATAGCACTGACTTGAGTGGGTGGCATATCTCTAGGAAGATACATGGTGTCTAGATCTTTTTGAAGAACATCTTTACAAGGTGGATGCATTTGAAGTAATTCATGTAAAGAGATTTGACAAAACTTAAGAGCCATAAGAGAATAAAAATGAGGATCCGAGAGTGTTTGAATGAGATGGGTTCACTAAATGATTTAACAAATATTGAAATAGCATCAACCTTAGGTGATGATAGTAAATGCTTAGTTCTTGGTCATTTATTACGATCATATATGTGCTAAATTTGGATTGAGCAATACAATGAAATAATAAGCGATGAAATACATCTCCGACTTAAGCAATAAGCAAATGACTATTTAAAACACTAAGTGTAAGAGATGGAATAAGAAACCTAGATGATTTCGCAATAATCTCAAAGTATGTCAAGTTAGAAAACTCTGAACAGGAGGACAAATTTGTCGCAACCGCACACAAAAATTTGTAAACCGTTAATAAGTCGGATTGGGGTGCTTGTATCATGTCAAGGGCACTGGGTGCTGTAAACCTCATTGGGCACTCATGATTGCGAAAAAGATCAAAAAGTGACTTCTTCTATGTTGCTTCTATGTCGCTGCCCTTCGTTGTTGACCATGTGTGTGTCGTGACTATGCCCGTAGAATTCACTTGTAACCTGCAAAACAAATGATCTCTTGCAAAACCCCTAAACACGTCAAATCCTAAAAAGAAAAAGATACAAATGGGGAGTTAGATTGACCTCGGCGGTCACTTGATAGAGTGAACTTATGATCGAGCATTGCACTACATTTCAGACTCGATGTAGTTCTCTGTGTGTGTGTAAAATTGTGCCCTAGGTGGCTCTTGTGTCAAACTCACTTGAATATCGAGCAATAGCTCAATGTAGAAGATGAAAATAGATGTGTGCATGGAAAAATTAACTTCCCCCCTATTAAGTGTATGCAGTCCCTTGTCCCTTGAATGATAGTTAGATGGATGCTTTAATGCTCTTAGAATGCCTTTGAATGCAACATTAAGTGATGATAGTAAATGCTTAGTTCTTGGTTCTTTATTATGATCATATAACATTGTATTTATATGATTCCCTTGTTTGAATTTTGTAATTAACTTGCAAAACAAATGATCTCTTGCAAAAGCCCAAAACACATCAAATCCTTAAAAGAAAAAAGATGCAAATGGTGAGTTGGATTGACCCCGGTGGTCACTTGATAGAGTGAACTTATGATCAAACGTTGCACTACATTTCAGACTCCATGTAGTTCTACATGTGTGTGTAGAATCATGCCCTAGATGGCTCTTGTGCCAAACACACTTGAATAACGAACAATAGCTAAATGTAGAAGATATAAATAGATGTGTGCATGGAAAAATGAACTTCTCCCCAATGAAGTGTACGCAGTCCTTGTCCCTTGAATGATATCTAGATGAATGCTTTGATGCTCTTAAAATTCCATTGAATGCAACATTAGGTGATGACAGTAAATGCTTAGTGTTTGGTCATTTATTACGATCATATAACATTGTATTTATATGATTTCCTTGTTTAAATTTTGTAATTAACCACTAAAAGGTCGACCTTGTAAAGTCCCCCTTTTTCCACTTGAGAGCTAATATTTGGTCTTCTTGCCATTCCTTCTCCATGGCAAAGAAGTGAAGAAGATGGAGGAGAACCTTGAGCTTCCTCGTGCATTGTTTTTCTAATATTTTTATATTTTCTTTTAGTGTTTTCTTTTTCATATAACAATTGGGTTGGGTCTTAATTAAATAATATAAGCTAATTAAGAAAAGAACATCTTTAAGAGGTCGGTCTTGCTATTCCAAGCCTTGGTGCCAAAAGGAGGATATAAAAGAAGATTAGAGGGTTCATTTGAGATCTAGACTTTGGCGCATTTTATCTTATTGGAGCATGTGAGATAGGAGCTCCATGTTCTTGTATTTGAGGAGAAAACCCTCGTATGTGAGTTGCCTGAAGGATGGAAATCCTTCTAGAGGTTGAGTGAAGGACGAAAACCCTTCATCTTGACTTGGGATTGGTGTATAAGGTTGATTTGAGGAGAAAATTGTCATTTTCAATTTGTTATTGATTTATTTCTAGTGGAGCGACTCACCTTGAGTAGGGTTTTGACATTTGGTGAACTATATGTGCATTTTGATTAATAATTTGATATATCATATTTTCTAAGGGTTGGAATCTCAAGTTTCGTGATTTTTGGGGGTTTCTAGGCCCTAGATCTTTTTTTCATGTGGTTGCAATTAATTTGATTTTAAATGTATTTCTTCATAATTTGATATTTCATTGATTTTTGCACTTGTGGTTGTATAAAATAAATATATAAATTTTGGCAAGTGAAATTGAAGTGTTCATAGTGTGAAAAGTGGACATATTTTGTGAAGAGTACAATTCGCTAGTTTTTTTGCATTTTTAATCTGATGCAATTAAAAATCATTTGGAATATTTTGGGTGATTAGTTAAATTTGCTTACTTGTGGTTTTTGAAAGGGTCATTAAAGACCCATAATAAAACAAGATTCCCAATGGCTAAGAGGCCCAAAAGAGGTGAGCAAGATACAAAGAGTTCTGGGGGAGCATGATTCTTAAGACCTATGGTTTTAATGGATAGATTGATAAGGACTCAAGGAAGACTAGCAGGTACCTTGGATTATCTTTCCTCCACCATGCAAAGCCTACAAGGAGGAAGGACATTCAAGGAAGAGCCTAGGGTTTCCAAGGTCAACAAGGTGGCAACTTACTTTGAAGAATATCAAGCCCTTCTGGAGAAGATCCGTGATGCCCTAACCTTTTCAGAATTCATAAATTTGGAAACAGAAAGAGTGGGCATTGGAACTCGGTCCAAGCCCCGAGGCATGCACAAGGGTTTTGGGGAAAATACCCCTACCCTAGTAGAAGAGAGCCCCATCTTGTTGGCAAAGCAAGGTGTGGCTATGGGGTTGGTTGAAGAAGGAGCAAAACCCCAAGTTCGTTGGGAGATGATGGGCATGCTTATTGCCCTAAGGACAAGAAAATGGATGATAAATTGCAGCAGCTGGTTATTGAGAAGGGGCAGCCCTTGGGAGGGTTAAAAACCTCCAATCCTCTTGCCACACTTGATCACTTGGATGGGTTTCCTAACAACACCTTGGTGACACAAGGGTTTAATGAAATTGTGGAACACAAGCCAAGGAGGAGCACAGTATTCCAGATTTGCACCATGGAGGAAAAAGAGCCATGAAGAATGATTCAGCCCCTACTTCCATTATTGCTCGGATGGTCAACATTGTGAGGTAAGTATTGATCATTGTTTGACTAATAATGATGATATTTTTGCATATGATGAATTTAGAGGTGAAAGAGGGGGTTGTGAACAAGAAGAGGTAGTAATAGGGATGGATGGAACCCATTTCCCAAGTGGAAATGATAACAGTCAGCTCGCTGGTCCATTTATAACAGCAGACAAAGGGAGTTTGTTTGATGGATATCACAGCCCAAGCAAGAAGCCAAGAGTTACCCAAGACAAGCACCAATAACTTGGGAACGAACGCAAGGAAGAAATTATCCCATCCAGCAAGGAAATCATGTCAAGAAGGAATGCTGATTTAAACTCAAATTTTTGAATGTTATGGGCAGCCCACGGTATGAAGGTATTTCAGTTTTTGCCTATGTATCATTTCAGATTTTCTACCATGGATGGATGGTTAGGAGTACTCATGTTTCATGTATGTTGTATCCTCTTTTGTCTCCGTTGATTGAACACCTTTGTGCACATCATACTTCAAGGGGTAAGGAGGTAAGAAGTGTTGTTTTTTGCAAAGAACATATAGACACTTGGGCTCAATTTCTATGGTGTTCTCACAAATGGCATATAGATGCTATGATGAGTCCTTCAAAGGGAGGAATATCTGATTTTAAAATCAGTATGGAAGAGAACTCTATCATGAAGTGTGGGGGTCATAATGATGATCCTAACTTTTCATTTCTTATGTGGCTAACCCATGGATCCATAAAAATGGAAGAGTTGGGAGGATTGGGCAGCCATATGCATCAAATTGTCAAAGGAGAATGGGAAAGAAGGTTGGGGTCAAGCAAGGATGATTTCAAAGGCTTCAAGGTCATCCATAGCATCTTCATGTTGTCAAATTTCGTGGAAAGGTGCAAGGTATGTAATGATTTTTTTGAAACTAAGCCAGCTGAAGTTACATTGGTATGGAATGATGACTACATACACTTTCTTATGGCCTTATCATGTTTTTTCTTCCACCATCCACAAGATAAATCAGATTTGCTAGAAGTCCATGAAGGTAAGGTGCATTTGATATATTTTTGGAGGGTTGATTCTAACTCAGAAATTCTGAGTTGTAAAAAGAGTAAGGGCAACACATGGTCCAAAAAGTCTTCTATTTCATTTCCTATCAGCCTACCCATACAGATTCATTTTCCACCATGCTCAATTAGTTAGGTATGATATCAATGTTGTATTGCTCCATTTCGTGGAAGGTGCAAGGTAGGTATGTAATGATTTTTTTGAAACTAAGCTAACCAAAGTTACATTGGTATGGAATGATGACTACATACACTTTCTTATGACCTTATCATGTTTTTTCTTCCACCATCCACAAGATAAATCAGATTTGCTAGAAGTCCATGAAGGTAAGGTGCATTTGATATATTTTTGGAGGGCTGATTCTAACTCAAAAATTCTGAGTTGTAAAAAGAGTAAGGGCAGCACATGGTCCAAAAAGTCTTCTATTTCATTTCCTATCAGCCTACCCATACAGTTCGGTTTCCACCATGCTCAATCAGTAAGGTATGATATCAATGTTGTATTGCTCCATTTCATGATAATGTTGTACCCTTATCCTCATGATCAGTTTGCAAGTAGTGAATGGTATAGCAAAAGGTGCATGGATGTTTGGGTACAATGTCAAAATTGTTTTAGCATATGTGGGATGCAATGGATTCAGTTTTGGGGGAAACCGTGATAGCAAAGCAAGGGATACTACAGGTTCAAAGTCACCATGTTGGGCACTCTAAGGTATGGAAACCCAATGTTTTTCCACTTTCTACAAAGATAATCAGATCTGATTTTGTGATGTTTACATCTGATCTCATGAGAAATAGGGACAACTCAAAGTTGTCTATGGCAAGCATGAGTATTGACAACTCAGATTTGGCATTAGAAGATCCGGAAGTGAAAAGGAAAAGTACTTTCCAATGTGCTAATGGTGATTTGCTGATTGGGAAACTTGTTATAACAGCCACGGAAGGTAAGTTCATTGAAAGATTCCATGTTTCTAGGTGTAATGAAGTGATGACATCATGCATGTGGTTAGGAAAAGAGCTTATATGTTATGTCATGCATACCAATGGTATGATGGAGAACCAATGCTCACCATTTATGGAGCACTCTTTGAAGCCAAGTCATACACTTGAGAACAAGATTATAAGGGCAATCATCATTGTTGGGGCAACAAGGTGTTTATTGTATAAAGTGGGTAAGCCATATGATTTCCTTGTTGATGTTGGCTTTCAAATGTTTCCTATACAACATTGCTTGGCACCCAATGAATTTATTCAAGGATCACTAGTGCATAGTAGTGTACATCTTGCCACGAAGTTGATCCGTGATCATCATTCACCAAGAATGGATTGGGGATTGAGCTACATACAAAGTTTTGTGGCTGTGCACTTGAGTTATTTTCAATTTGCTGAAGTTGGGGGTAAAGTTACAGTCATTATAGGGTCATTTTCAGCCCCTAGATTGCTATCATTTCTTGATTTGGTAAGAATTTTGAAGTATGACAGCTGCTGTCATGTTATTTTCACTATTGTCATAAACTTTTCCAGCCCCTTATCACTTCCACAGATGGATTTCCAGCCATACATTGGAAGGGATTGTTGTTGACACTTGATGTTGATTTATGCAAGGTTATTTTGAGGTGGATTCCAGCCACTTTAATTCTGAATTTTGAGTGGAAAATGCATGACTACAGCAGTGTTTGGGGCAACATGATGATATTTTGGGACAACCAATGTATGGATGAGAGTTGTGCAGGTACAAAGAAGAATGAGTAGTTGAGATTCATTTGGGATCCGGGTACTTGCAATTGCTTGAGGACAAGCAATTTTTGGGAAGGGAGGACTGTAATGTCCCCCTTTTTCTACTTGAGAGCTAATATTTGGTATTCGTATGCGTTCCTTCTTCTATGGCAAAGAAGTGAAGAAGATGGAGGAGAACCTTGAGCTTCCTCGTGCATTGTTTTTCTAATATTTTTATATTTTAATTTAGTGTTATCTTTCTTATAATAGGTCAGCTAAGTATTAATTAAATAATGGAAGCTAATGAAGGAAAATAACATCTTCAAGAGGCCGGTCTTGCTATTCCAATCCTTGGTGCCAAAAGGGGATATAAAAGAAGATTAGAGGGTTCATTTGAGATCTAGACTTTGGCGCATTTTATCTTATTGGAGCATTGTGAGCTAGGAGCTCCTTGTTCTTGCATTTGAGGATGAAAACCCTCATATACGACTTGCCTAGAAGGACGAAAACCCTTCTAGAGGTTGAGTGAAGGATGAAAACCCTTCATCTTGACTTGGGTATTGGTGTATAAGGCTGATTTGAGGAGAAAATTGTAATTTTAAGATTGTTATTGATTTGTTTCTAGTGGAACGACCTACCTTGAGTAGGGTTTTGGACATTCGGTGAAATATATGTGCAAATTTGATTAATAATTTGATATATCATATTTTCTAAGGCCGGAATCTCAAGTTTCGTGATTTTGGGGTTTCTAGGCCCTAGATCTACATTTTTCATGTGGTTGCAATTAATGTGTCACAATTAATTTCCAACAGTGTATTTCTTCAACGTTTTCATTGAATTTGGCACTTGTGGTTGCATAAAATATATATATAAATTTTGGCAAGTTAAATTCAAGTGTTCATGGTGTTTTGGCATATTTTGTGAAGAGTAAAATTCACCGATTTTTGCATTTTCATTAGCTACAATTAAAAATCAAATCTAAATATTTTGGGTGATTGGCTAAATTCCCTTGCTTGTGGTTTGAACCCTTGAAATGGTCATTACAAACCCATAAGAAAATAAGATTCCTAATGGCTCGAAGAGGCCCAAGAGAGGCGAGCAAGATACAAAGATATTAGGCGCCCTGAGGGACAGGGGGTGCCTAGGTGCTTGGCATCCTAATCGGGCATTGGTGTCAGACTCGTCAGAAAGTTGAAGTATCAAAAGTCGACCGGCCAATAGGGTTTGTAAGGCCAAGAAGGAAACGAGAAAGAAAACAAAGAGTCCGAATATAGTGGTCAATTAGTACTTTTCTTGCTTAGGAATCATATGAATGCAAGTATGTGATTAAGACCTATAAATGTACCCGAAATGTGTTATTTAGTGTCTACATCTGCCCTACGCCAACGATTTAGCAAAAATAGCGTTTTCTGCCACAAAATACCCTCCAAAAATTATGTTTTTTTTTGCAAGTGGATAATGAATAATTAGAATAGGTTCTCTAATCAGATTCGAAAAATATTAATTTGGAGTTTATTAGGGAAAATGCAATAGAATTTGTAAATTCAATAACTCACAAAATACTCCATATTTATGGGGAAATGATAGCTCAAATTGAAGCTTGAAAAATAAGCTTTCCAATGAACCCAAAATCAGAATTTTTAACAAAGTGGGAAGACATCCAAAATGGGTATGCAATTATGGAACATTGCAGAGATAAACCCTAGCTATAATAAAAGCTGGAAATACAATTTCACCTTAGGAAAGCCCCAAAAACACCTCAAAACTAATCAAAAACTTCAGATATGATCTATACTTAAATTTAGCTTGAAATAGATGCCCTAGCAATGCAAAAACTTGTAATGGGAACTTCAACAACACTCCCAACAAACATGCAATATTCAGCCCTTGTAGGTCTTCAAACAACTCACAAACCGGCAGCAATAAGTCTTCAACAACTGCTGGAAAACTACTGGAAAACATAGCTAACTCTTTGATCCGCAATGGAAACCCCGAATGGAGAATCCTCACAACATAGAAGAAGTATTTTTCATTCTCCTTCTAGATCTCAAGAGGGTTTTTGTCCTCAAGAGATAATCTCCAAGGGTTTTTGTCCTTAGAAATTATTTTGCAAAGCTCTCAAGCTCAGACAAAAATCAAATTTTGTATAAAATAAAAGAGATGCTTTACAAAGCCAAGTACACTTGCTTTTATAAGCAATCTTGGCTTAGTAGCCACCCACAACCACCAATCAAATTCCTTTTCCCACATTTAATTCTTTTTTTGGCATTTATCTCATCTCCAACATGGGTCACATTTTTTCACTAGGGAAATAATAATATAGACTTATTTTATTTTTCCTTTTCTAATTTCACTTTATATTTTATCTTTAATTAGTATTAGGTCATTAAAAAATTAATATAAGTGATTTTTATAAAGTTCTTTTTATGCACTTTATAATAATTTATTAAGACTAGTTTCTGTTTTTATCACTCCTTAGACGCCGAGAAACAAGGAATGGGCTAAGGGTTTTCGATCGAGAAGGGGATATTACATTCAGTCATCTTGTGTGCCTTTGACACCTATTTGCAATTGAATCGAATTACATTTCAACTACTCGAGCTTGGTCTTTTCTACTATTTGGCTGCACTCAATATAACACTGCGTGCTCAAGACTCGCTTGAATGCTCTTACTTCATAACTTTTTTTCACCGCCAGCCTAGTTTAGAGGATTTGTTTACCTCAAATCTGTTGATTGAGAAACAGGACGGAAGCCCGTGATATTTTATTAATCTCAATCAAGCAAACAATTACAGAGAATGGGCTACAATATTTATAGATATTGCATACCAAATACACACAGAGAATAAGATGCACAGTGCAACCAAATGCCAAATGAACAAGCTTCCAATAACATCCAGGGAAGGTGAATTAGAAAAAGACAAATATATTGTTTAAAACAATATAACAATCTGAATACAAACAAATATGGTTGATTAACCATACAACAGTATATTTATTATTTAATTAATAAAATTAATTAAATAATCTAACTATGCATAATTAATAATAGGATAATATTATTTATCCTAACATTCCCCCCCTTAATTGTGCATTGTCTGGAGAGATGAGGAGAGAAATGCTCTGAACAACTCGAACTTGTCACGTGCAAGTGACTTTGTGAAAATATCTGCTCGTTGTTTAGCCGTTGGACAAAATTGAAGCTGGATGTTGTGCTTCAATACATGTTCGCGTATGAAATGAACCTGAACTTCAATGTGCTTTGTTCTCTCGTGAAAAACTGGATTGCGAACAAGTTTGAGAACACCTTCATTGTCAACATACATGGTGGTCGGTTTGTCCTGTGGTATTCCAAGTCCTTCCAGTATGCGACGTAGCCAAATCGCTTCACGCATGCCTTCTCCGCAGAACGATACTCGCTTCGTGGAAGAGTGAGAAACAAAGTGTTGTTTCTTACTTCCCCATGATATTGGTCCAGATCCCATAAAGAATACAAATCCAGAAGTGGATTTTCTATCATCAATGTTACCTGCATGATCTGAATCCGAATATCCAGTCAAGAAGAAGTTTTCGTTCTTCTTGTATTCTAGACCAAGATCCACTGATCCTTTGAGATATCTCAAGATGCGCTTTTCTGCTTTCCAATGACAAACTTTGGGTTCCTGCATGAACCTGGATAGATAGCTCACTGCAAAGCTGATATCTGGTCTAGTGTAGGTCAGGTAAATGAGACTCCCAATCAGCTGCCGATAGAGAGTGGCACTTACTCTCAGAGATGGATCTGAACGAGATAACTGTAATCTGTTCTCCATAGGTGTAGCAATTGGTGTGCAATCCATCATCCTAAACTTCTCGAGCGTTGTCTTGGTATATTTCATCTGAGAAACAAAGATGTGATTCTCTTTCTGCCATACTTCCAGTCCAAGACAGTAGTGCATAAGCCCGAGATCTGTCATGTCGAATGATCGCTTAAGATCTTTCTTTGTTTCATCAATCATCTTCACTGAACTGCCAGTGATGACTAGATCATCGACATAAACTACAACAATCACCATCTCCCCCCCTTGCTTTTTGAGGTAGAGATTGGGATCGTATGGATTTCGACTTAATCCATGTTGTACGAGATGCTCATCAATCTTGATGTACCATGCCCGGTGCCTGTTTGAGGCCATACAGAGATTTCCGAGTCTCCGCATACCTTTTCTTCTTGACCAGTGTACAACATATCCCTCAAGGTTGAGTCATGTAGACTTCTTCTTGCAAATCTCCATTCAGAAGGCACTTTTACATCCATTTGGTGAACTTTCCATCCAAATCGAAAGCAACTAGAGCAAAGATCATCCCGATCGCTTTGATCTTAAAGTGTGGGAGCAAATGTCTCCTCATAGTCAATGCCTTCTTTCTGTGCATACCCCTTTGCTACAAGTCTTGCTTTACACTTGTCCACTGTCCCATCTGCTTTGTACTTAGTTTTGAATATCCATCTGCAACCAATGGGTTTCTTCCCTGGTGGAAGATCGACAAGCTGCCAAGTGTTATTCTTCATCACTGATTGATATTCAGAATCCATGGCATCTTTCCAAGCTTTTGACTGTAGGGCTTCCTGGACTGTAGATGGCTCGTCTGTTTCAATAACTCTACTCATCAAAGCAAAGTTAACTTCTTCTCTTGCTTTACCGCATGAGTCCGTGGTCCAGGGTGGATGTATCGGTGGAGCATCCAGCCTTACATCTCGTAATGTGCTCAGACACCATTTAGGCATACGTTGAGCTGTTCCCATGGGTTGTGGTTCTATCTGATCAACACCATCATCCCCATCATCACTTTCATCTTCTGAGGGAACATTTGCTTCAGTTTTTACAACT
Source organism: Taxus wallichiana var. yunnanensis (assembly GCA_018340775.1). NCBI lineage: Eukaryota > Viridiplantae > Streptophyta > Pinopsida > Cupressales > Taxaceae > Taxus > Taxus wallichiana. The sequence goes on along the minus strand of CM031240.1, from coordinate 808,067,364 downwards.
GGTGAAAAATCTACATCTTGCGAGTCCGGAGGAGGAGTCTCTACTTCCTTCTTCTCAAAAAACTCAACATCTCTGCTTGTGTAGACTTTTCTGGTCTTAGGATCCATCAGTCTGTACCCAAGAGTCTCTTCACTGTATCCAATGAAGATGAGATTTTGTGACTTCATGTCCAATTTCTTTCTGTTCTGTTTGGGTATGTGCATGCTTGCTTTGCATCCGAATACTCTGAGGTGTGCAATGGATGGTTTCCTCTTTGACCATGCTTCTTGTGGTGTAATTCCATCAAGAGCAGTTGTGGGTGCTCTGTTTAGCAAATACACTGCTGTTTTTGCTGCTTCTACCCAAAATGTCTTTGCAAGTCTGGAATCATCGATCATGCATCGCACCATTTCCATGATAGTACGATTTCTTCTCTCGACAACACCATTTTTGCTGTGTGTGTGTGGAGGAGGCATTTGTCGACGAATCCCATGAGTTTGTAGATAGTCTCGAACTCATCATCGGAGAATTCCCCCTCGATCTCGAGCGGAGAGTTCGATGTGACGACCAGTTTCTTTTCTCAACCGCCACTTTGAACTTTTTGAACGTTTCAAAGGCTTCACTTTTTTTGCAAGACAAAAATCCACATTTTGCGTGAATAGTCATCAACACAGAGCATGAAGTACTGGAACCCTGAATGACTTGGCTGCATTGGACCGCACAGATCGGTATGAACCAGGTCAAGTTTTCCATGAGCTCGAAAAGTACTCGTTTGGAATGAAACTCTGTGTTGTTTTCCTGCTAAGCAGTGAGGACACTTGTCTGTATCCTTCTGAAGAGATGGTAGCCCATGTACCATATTACACCGGCGAAGTGTGTCGAGATATTTGAAACTTACATGACCAAATCTCCGATGCCACAACTGAGCTGAGGTGGAGTTTTTAGCCACGAGTGCTTGATCATTTTTGTGAATGAAATCAAGTTGAAACATTCTTCCCACATTTGAGGCTTTTGCAATTATTTTCGAGCCTCTTGATTTATCTCGAATCAAACACATTTTCTTGCCGGATTGACTATCAAAGTCAATTTTCAAATTGTGATCTAGGAGTTGACTGACCGAAAGAAGGTTCTTTGTCAACCCAGGGACATATAGAACATCTGATAGTTTGCATTTGCGTGAACCAAGGGGTAGAGAAATGTTTCCAATCCCCTGTACTGTATATGAAGAATCATCTCCCAACGAAACATGATTTTTCGATGGCGTGTCCCTCATTGAAATAAACCAGTCTCTGTGGCCGGTCATGTGTCGAGTGGCTCCCGAATCAACATACCAGACGTCACTAGATGACGTGGATGGTTCACTTGATCGAGCAGTGAACAAGAAGTCTTCATTGTCTGACTGATCTTGTTGCTCAGCAATATTACCTTGCTGGTGGGGTCTTCTTTTCCAGTTCCCCTTTTTCTGCCCGTGATAGTTGTTTGAATGTCCCTTGTAAGTTTGTTGTTGTTGTGGTCCAGAATTGCTTGATGAACCTTTCTTATATGTGTTAAACCAACATTCTTGCAAGTCATGTCCTCTTTTGCAGATTGGACATCGCTTCTTCTGTTGATTGTCCCCATGATACTGATTCGATGTGGGAACTTCGATAGGATTTAGGTTTTCCTTTACCTTTTCCTTTCCATTTTTGATGTGAAGACAAAGTCACTGCTCCTCTTCATCATCCTTGTTGTACATTGCTTCCTCTTGTTGCGGCAGAGGTTTACTAACTTTTCAAAACTAATTGTCGTATTCGACAAGTTTAGAGTTGTGACAAAAATTCGGTAAGAAGAAGGAGAGCTCTTAACAATGGGAACGAGGGAGACTCATCTTTGACTTCTTCTCCTAGGGCTAGAAGTGAAGCCCTCAACTCGCAACTCTTCTTAGGAAGGCTTCAATTTTCTCATTCTGTTTGAATTTCAATGTATGTAACTGACTCTGCAAATTGAGTATGACATTCTTATTCTTGGCCTCATATATTATGCTCAGCTTATCCCAAGCTTCTTTTGCTGATGTGGCATCTCGAATGTGGGCTTGCACATCGTCGGATACTCCAAAAAAATGATGAGTTTTGCTTTCGATCTCGCTCTATCAAATTGTCATTGTTGTGTTGCATCCGTTGGTGATCTCGGTTAGAGTACCGATCCACAACAGCGATTTCTTCAAACTCAAGTTGTGTTTTTATTTTTGTCTTCCAAGCAGCATAGTTATTTCCTCTGAGCAATTGTGAATCCGGAAGAAAAAATTTGGGGGCATTGGTGCCCATTTTGCAGAGATCACCGATGTGGTTTGGCTCTTATCACCTGTGTGATAAGGTCTCCAATCTATATACCGTCAGTCCGATATACCGAACCTTTCTATATACGCACCCTTCCGATATACCCGTCAGTACGTGGAAGAAGCTCGCCCTTTCTATATACCCGGCGGTACGTGAAAGAGGCGTTAACGTACGTGAAAGAATTCGATACGTGGTACCAAGACAATACATTTTTCCTAATGCAGGCCGCGCAGGGACTGAGTATGGGCGCATATGCTAAAAAAACTCTTTTTTTTCACCTCCCACTGTATATTTTCCAGCTTGGGCGCCTCTTTCTTCTTTTTTTATTTTCTTTGCTCTGTTTGTTCACTGCAGGTGCATATACACAGCAAAGCAATCCTCCAAAACAAAATATACCTCTAAATGCAGTAAAATCAAAACCCTGATTGGGAAAAAAATTTAAAAAAATTCAATACCTGTAGCAATTTTTGCCTGGTGCTGAGTGCACCAGTGCAAAAAAAATTACGTTCCAAACACCTGGAACTGAACAGGAGGTTGTTGGTTTGCAGGGGGTTCTGGGAAGCTGCAGGAGGCAAAGACTGCGGCTCTCCTTCTTCTCGCAACCTTCTCCAACCTTGCCAGAGCTTCATTCGCTCGGTACCAAATGTTGATTGAGAAATGGGGACGGAAGCCCGTGATATTTTATTAATCTCAATCAAAACAATTACAGAGAATGGGCTGCAATATTTATAGATATTGCATAGCCAAATACACACAGAGAATAAGTTGCACATTGTGTGCAACCAAATGCCAAAATGAATAAGCTTCCAATAACATCCGGGAAGCGGGAATTAGAAAAAGACAAATATATTGTTTAAAACAATATAGCAATCGAATACAAACAAATATGGTTGATTAACCATACAACAAGATATTTATTATTTAATTAATAAAATTAATTAAATAATCTAACTATGCATCATTAATAATAGGATAATATTATTTATCCTAACAAAATCATCTCACTTTAACATGCCACCTTTGGTTCGTAGTGATATCACATCACCACCTTCCATCTTTCTCATGGGTTTTCTCTGTTGTGTAGGCTGCATGAGTTGTTTACTTCCGAGTTGTGTGTCGCAGGTTTTCGTAACAACCGTGTAAGTCTCTAACTTATGACTTCAATTTTTGATTTCACTGCCAACGAATTGTGTCTACAACTAAGACTTATTGCATGCAGTTCATTGTTTCTTGGTCATGGCGTTCGACGTCTCCATGCTTCCTTCTATAGTTCCCTACTAACCGCCATCCTTGCTATTATCACCTATGTGTGGTTTGGGATTAGTTTAGCATTTTTTGGGCTCTTTGTGTTCAATTGCATATGTTGTAGGTTTTGAAATGAAACGCTTTCATCTTATATGCAATGATCAATGCTCCAAGATATTTTCTCATCTCCTTTATCCAATAACCGTCCATCATTCTTGCTTTCATAAATAGCTATGCCATTTTGATTTATTGAATAACCTAATATTTAGGTGTGTGCGTCATGTGTAGTGATTCATCACTACATTGCAGATTTCATACTGTAGGAGTTTTTTTTTTAAGGAAAAGATTGATTATATGTGGTGGGTTTGAGGGAATTGGGAATTGCAACTTGGATTTCGAACTTTGAAAGGAGAAAAAATATCTGCCAAAATCCTATTAGGTGTTAAAAACCTGATCACTTTATTCATAAGAGGATTTAGCGGAAATAATGTGGAGTTTAAGAAAATGAGTTGAAATTAAAAGGTGGAATGTGTCACGATTCTTTTCCAACACTTAGTCGCTGCTTTTTATGAATTTTTATTGACATATATTTGTAAGCGGGTTTTTGGTTTAGGGAAAGTCATTTTATAATATACGTAGGGTGCTTTTGATAAGAATGTTGAAAAAATTGAAGCCTTTATTACGATTGTTACAAGGTCTAAACACATGAGTGGACTCTATCGAGGCATTTATTTGTTGAGGGAAAACAAACACATTACACCAATTGGGTGGGATTAGACAAGATGGAAGCAATGACATGAAGTGTTTATAACTATAATCATCAAAAGAGTATGACAAATGTAATGGGACTAGAATCATGACATTTTGGGTGAAGTCAATTTTGATGTTTTTGGAGTGATAACAATTGGTTTTACTTGGGGACATTGACCAAAAAGGACATAGCTCGGACCTTAGAATTATGTGGTTTTTCATAGCACCTAATCCATTGGGAAAAGATCTTTGGGAGTTATCTGGGACAACAACACAACTTGCAAAAAATGAAACAAATATAAACGACAAACAGAAAACACAAAACATGGAAAGGGAAACATACCAAAAATCCTAATTCACATATTTACATTCAAGAGACAACTTGATTTTATTGCTTGAAAATTTTTAGATATCGCTCACTGAGGGTAGCGGAAGATGAGTGCCATCCATGTATGCCAAATAATAGCTATTATCTCCATAAACATGCTGAATTTTGAATGGACCCATCCAAAGGGTGTCTATTTTTTTGTGACTTCTCCTCATTTATCTTCTCTTATCCCATAGGAGTGTAAGATCACCAATTTTGATATCTCTTTGTTGCATATTTTTGTTAAATATCTTCTTCACCTTGCTTTGATGACCTTTTATCCTATCAACTATGACATTCCGCTCTTCCTCTAGTTTACTTATGTACATGTTTCTCTTGTCCAAAGAATCTCGAAATGCACATCTTCAATGACTCTTGCTAATCATAAAGCATGTAACTCCAAAGAAATAGGGATTTCAACAGTTATCCCATATAATAACTGAAACAAATACGTGTTAATCTCTCTTTGGGAGTGACGCGGTTAGCTCATAGTGCATCGAACAACTTCTTGTGCCATTTTTATTATTGTCCACCAACTTGCAGATGATTGTGGATCGTATTCTTATTACTTGATTCTATAAGATCATCAATTTAGAAATCTCTTTGTCATATATTTTTGTCAAATATATTCTTCACATTGCTTTGATGTTCTTTTATCCAGATTAACGACAACAATCCACTCTTCCTCTAGTTTAGTGAGGTATATGATTCTTTTGTCCAAAGAATCTTTGAAATGTTCATCTTCAATCGCTCTTTCCAATCACAGAGCATGTGACTCCAAAGAAATAGGGATGCCAACATTTATCTTATGCAATAACTAAAACGTGGATATGCTAGTTGCTCTCTTTAGAGTGATATGGTTAGATAATGCTTTGCACAACTTGTGCGCTTTTTTATCACGCCCACAAATTTGTGGATGATTATGACTATATTCTTATTACTTGATTCTCGCTTTACCATTTCCTTGTGGGTAATAGCTTAAGAATGAGATAATGAAATTTCCTTTCCATAGCAAAGCCCCATCAATTTGGCACAACGTATCGTACCAATATATTCTCCTTAATAAAATTACAAACCACTTTAGAAGTAGTTTGTTTCATCGGGAATGACTTCTATTCACTTTGTAAAATAATCCGATGTTGCAAGGATGTGGTTATGACTAGCACTTGAGTGAAGGCTCAATGTGCTGATGGAATCGAGATCCCATTGTTGGAAGGGTTCTTCAATCACTATAGGTTTGAGAGGTAGTGTTGTGAGCTTTGTCCGACAACAAATTACTTGATATGCTTCACTCTTCGAAACCCATTCTCGCAATGACTTTGAAAAGATTAGGCTAGAAATAATATCCTCTCAATATTTTTTAGGATGTGGTTGGTGATGAAAAATAACCGCCACATGTTTGGTCGTGGTATGCTTTTAACAATCTCTTTTGATTCTCTTTTCAACACATCTTAGGAAACAATGATCTATGCCCTTCTTGAGAAAAGTATAATCCCAAACTATATTCTTGGTGGACCTGAGTTTGATTGATCTTTTTTCTTTCGTGCTGAGGTGCACACGACATTCTCCATAGATCAAGAAATAAGCAATATCTGTGTACCATTCATAGGTAGTGCTAACAAACCAAATCACATATAGCTCTTCATATACACCCTTTTCTTGTGTTTTATTATCGTAATGAGTTGACAAAGTCCTTGTTTGTGCACAAGATTCAACGGCTTTATGTCGAGATCATACCCTTTTACTTTTGCTATCCATCATCCTCTCTTTGAAACAAGTTATTGTTGTGTCGGGATAGGTTTGACAATGATATCGGGGACCTAACGGTGTTATGTGAATTCAGGATGTAAAATTTGAATTTTTCACGCCTTCACCACAACGCAGACTTGTTTTTCTAAAGAAGAGTATTTGAGTTTGTGATCTTTCAAACCATAAATCATGAAGGTGATAGGGGATTCTATCCCTTCTTCATTCTTTTCGCACTAGGATAGCTGAAAGTATGTGTTTTGAGGAATAACTCGTAGATGATGAAACTTTTTTCAAGTCGGGACACATGAACACATGTGCTATAACTATAATAACTTTGGTATCTTCAAAATTTTCTTTCCCCCTTTATTCCATCTCGAAGAGATTTTTGCTTTCATCATGTTGGCAATGTGTCAACTCAAGGAGGTTAGGTACAAAACTTCAAACTTTTTTACTTTTTCAAAGAAAGAATGGACTCGTGGTTTGCTAGTAGGGAGTGGCATCTTTTGAATAATTTCTACCTTTTCTAGACCAATCTTTGTTCTTTTCTTTCGACACAATGTGGCTAAGTAGTTTCTCCTAAGTAACCCCAAAGACATAATTCTTAGGATTAAAAGAAATGCCGAGTGTTTGGCACCTTTCAAATACTTGCTCTAGTTGGTTATAGTGATCCTCGTGTCTCTTCAAAAATACAACCAAATCATCAAGATACACAACAATAATTTTGTTCTTCGATCACGAAAGTGAGATCTATGGTTATTGGATTGTCACACCGACATTGATGAGACCAAATTGGCATTCATCGGGTACGTAAATGTACCTCACGAGTAGTGAACATAGTCTTGTGTTGGTCGTTTGGAGTGATTTTAATTTGATTGTATCATGAGAAACCGTCAAACATGCATAAAATCTTAGAACTTGTAACAAATTTCAACACCTAATCCATGATGGGTAGAGGGTAGTTATCTTTTAGAGATGCTTGATTTATATTTCAAAAATCTACACGTGTTCATATTTCTTTGTTTTTCTTCCCTATAGATACTATATTAGTTACCTAGGTAGAATGATGGATAGGGAAGATGATCCTAACATTCATCATGTTTTGAACTTCTTCATATATTGTCCTTGCAATCTTTAGGTTGTAGTTCCTTTGTTTCGCTTGAAAGGAATGATTCCGAGTGTGAGAGGGGTAGTATGTTGCATGTCCTTTGGCTTGAAAGATTTCAAGTCCTCATAGGAATAAGCAAGGATATCATTATACTTTTTGAGGATAGATACATGCCTTATATGTTCTTCTTGGGAACAACAATTCCCAATATTCACCAACCTTGGTTGTTCTTCAGTAGTAATATTTATCTTCTTATAATCTACAAAGCCTTGATGTTCTATTAACAATCTTTTGTTTACGAACTTGTCATGTTTATGAAAAAGTTCTTTTAAAGAGGCAAGGCCTTTAGGAATCTTGTTAGCTTTGAATTTGATGACTCCATCATCACAAATTTCACTTCCAATTCCCTCCTTGTCTATCTAGGAGAAATATTCTTTATATGATGAGCCACTTTCTTCAAAATACAAGTTTACAAAATCATCCTCTTTTCAAGAAAGATGATAATTTGTTGGTCATTATTGAACACTTGCCAACTTTAAGTGTTATTAGGAACGTTGGGACGAAAAAATCATCTCAATAGTATATTTATCCTTTTCGCGTTTGGGATGGGGTATCATTAGCAAAACAGATATTGCCGATGTGTTTGCTTTATAATTCTTATCTCTCAATATGTCATTAATGGAGAAAGAATCAACATTTATCCCAAACTCTATTCCTATAGTGTTTTAGTCTATCATTTCTTACTTGAAACAAATTTTGGACTTGCTTGACAATGGGATCTGCATCTCCTTATGCTCTCAAATTCTTTATAACCATCTCTTTCATGACTTGCAAACCGAGAAACAACGCTTCATATTCTACCTTATTGTTTGTGTTCGGAAATCACAACTTGAAAGAGGAGTATATTTCTTCACAAGGGTATATGAGTAAGATGCCAACATCAAAATTGGATGAGGAAAAATACCATCAAATTCTAATGTGTAAACATCATTTGTTGAATATTTATATTACAAGCATCAATTATGCAATTAGGAATTTCGTCTAATTGAATGGAAATTGCTAATTGAATGTAACCACGCCCCCTAAATAAATATAGTCTGTGCATACATTATGGGTAGTGTAGTTTTTCCTCTCCTTTTCTTTCTCTATTTTCTTCTACTATAATCAACATGAATGCACGTGTGGAGGACAGCTCCACCATACAGGATGTACGGGAAGTTGACATGGCTTCGGAGGATGGATTTCCTCATTTTGAAGAACAATTTGTTGTGGATAGAGACTCCACTATTCAGGGTGCACTAAAGGTGCATGGCGAGATGGCATACCAAGCCACTCACTCAGAGGTACTCGCTCAAAGTATAATAGAGCATGGACAATTTTTTGATTGTGTTCTCAAATACCTTTCCCAATAGAGGGGGATAAATGAGGAAATAGATGAGACAGAGGAGTTAGTTCTCACTCCTATTACTATGGAGATGGTTATTTCTCCCATTGCTGAGATGGAGATGTTTGTTTCTCCTACTATTGCATAGTTGGTTTTGACTTCCACTACACATATGGTCACATTTCTCTCCTTCGCAACTCAATTTTATTAGAAGACACTTCACCATACTTTGTCGAAAAGGTTGGATGAGAACTACATGGTGTTGCAAGGGCATGATCACAGTGACTTATAGTAGGCTAACCGAGTCTTCAGTATAGACTCCAAAGAGGCTACACAAGCCTAGAACAAATTTCTCAATCCACCTCTCTAAGTTTCTAATTCCAACACTCTGGAGATGCGGTTGACACTCTCAACCATTAATAATTTGTCACTAGTCAATGAATCATGTAACAAAAATCAGTGGACCGCTTGCCAGATCCTCTGTTCACACGACCAGATTTTTGTTTTGCGGTCCTCCATTCGACAACTGCAACACAACAATGGACTGTTGATTTCGAAGTACCACCTATGACACAAGCTATAGATCAAATGACTAAACATACGAGATTTAAAACATTTGTAAAATTTAGGGACAAACTTGGTATCATTTCCGATTTATTCATTAAAAGGGGAGTTACATATTTATATTACAAGCATCAGTTATGCAATTAGGAACTGCCTCTAATTGAATGCAAATAGCTAATTGAATGTAACTACCTCCCCTAAATAAATATACTTTTTTATGTCCATTCTAGGCATTGTAGTTTTGTCCTCTCTTTTTGTTCTCTCTCTTTCTTCGCTAACATCATTAAGATTGCACTCTATGAGTTTGGGAGCTTTGATCTCATCTTCTAAGGTTATGTAATTTCCAAGACTTGAGTCTTCATATAATGTGTCAACACATGGTTCATTTGAATTTTTACCGTGTGTAGGGAGCTTTGAGATTGGTTCTCTGGGGTACTATATGACGCTCTAGGTTTTTAGACCTCCCTTTTGTCATCGAGATCAGCGAGAGCCTTGTTCGCCCTCTCTTGGAAATTAGGGGTATCACCGGCATTCAAGATGCAAGCAAGAGACTAGAAGTTCTAATGGTGTCGTGGGGCTTAGGTGGGGGTCGCTTGTCCGGTTAGAGATACTTTCTATAATAGCATTTCGGTGGTCTCTACTGACGAGTTTGGTCATTTCCTTTGGACCAGATTGGTCATACCTCACCCTACCTCAGAGACATTTTGATAGTGGTTTCCTATTTTCCCTAGCTTCCTCTCCCTATGCCATTCATAATGGCCCGGCCCCAACGGGCACCCCTTCTTTGACCTCTACACAGGTATCTTTCAGTTTTCAGCTATTGGGGAGGTCATTCTTCCGGGGATTTCAATGCGAGGCCCGAAACTTTCGTGTCCCTATTCATGATAGAACCGGTGATGTGCTTTGTACATCCGAGGTTGACCTTGACTACATTGGTCTTCAGAGAGAGTCAGAGGATTCTGCAAGACCCTTTACATCTTATGGACATCATCTCTTAAAATTGGGTGAGTCTCACGGGCTACTAATTTTGAATGGTATTCAATGCTTTCCTAACTCCATATTCTTCACCTGTACACCTCACTATGGAGGGGCTAGCGTTGTGGACTACATTTTAACTTCCTCTAACTTGATTCCTCACATCCATCACTTATCCATCTCCCCCATCCCTCTTGTCAATCATGTTACCCTTTCCTTTTCCCTGCAAGGTAACCTCCCCGGTCCTGTTTCATTTCCATTATCCTCCACATATTTTTATGAAGTTTGGTGAAGGTGAACTTGTAACCTTCTCTTCCCACCTTTGTCAACTTCATCCCCTCGAGCCTCGATTCGCGACACTCCCCACTAGCACAAAGTACAACCTCCTCTCTTCCATTATCCATGAGGTTGCCTCTAAGTCTTACCCCCATGTCACCCTCACCCCTTCTAACAAAAAGACTTGTCCTATGAACCAATGGTATGACGAGGATTGTAAATCCCTCCATTGATAGCTTCGTGTTGCTTCTGTTCATGCTCTCCCTTCCTTTCCCTCTCTCAACTTTTTTTATCACCAACTCCTTCACCATAAGAAATGCATGTTCATTTCCGGCGGAGACTAGAGCTACGTGAGTCCCTTTTACACTCTCCCAAAAAAAAAAATTGTGTACCATTCTCCCTCTTCACTCTCCCCTCCCACAGGCTTGGATCCTAGCTCCATGTATGCTCACACCTCCACCCTTTATGATTTCCTTGGCCATCCCCAGATTCGTGTGGTTTCCCCATCCTCTTCTTGTCACATCTTCACTCACACGTATGTTAAAAATGCCATCTCAGCCATGAATAGAGGCAGAGCAGTTTGGACAAGGACGGTTTTCAGGATGAACTCTTCAAATAGGTGGTTGGCATTTTGAACAACTATTTAGTGGATCTCTTTATCAAGTGATTTGTATAGGTTTTCCAGCGTGTTGTCCCATCACATCATTCACCTTATTCACAAATCGGGCCCCACCTTGGATCCCAACAACTACAAAATGATCATGGTGGGTCACACTTTCGTTATGCTTTATGCTATCGTCCTCCACATGCGACTATCGAGTTTTTGGACTATAACCACTTTAGGGCCGGGGATAGGCAGGATTTCATCCAACCTACCGGACTACTAACCACATCATCACCCTTCGGGCCATTATCGAGTAAGCATGCCATCGTTCTTCCAAGGTTTTATAGTGCTTTTTCGACCTTCAGAAAGCCTTCGACTCTATTCCGTGGGAAACTCTCTTTTTGAGGCTCATAGAGATTGGTATCTCCGAGACTCACCTATCACCATCATGTGTCTATATGAGGAGGTTCTTCGCTGTCTTTTCATGACTACTAGTTTCTTTGACTTTTTTAGGAGTACTATTGGGGTCAAGCAAGGCTTCCCTTTGTCGCCTACATTGTTTATTATCTATATTGATGAGTTGGAAGAATTTCTCAGAGATCACATCTAGGATGGTGACGAGTGTCTTCTCCACCAGGTTTTGATCTATATTCTTCTTTTTACGGATGATGTGGTCCTTTTGGCTTCCTCGGCAAAGGGCATACAGAGATAGTTGGATGCCTTAGCCCTCTTTTGTGACTACAGGCAGCCGATAGTCAACTTTTCCAAAACCAAAGTCATGATCTTCAATGCCCCGAAGACATCGATTTTAATTTATTCTACAAAGGGGAAGAACTTGAGATCAAAAACTCTTACACCTACTTGGGGATACTCTTTTCTTGGCCTCGGTTTAGTTTACGACCGACACTTTAGCCCTGGGTTAATAAGGGCTATGGCTCCTTTCTGATCTTGGAGAGACAATGCTTTCCGTCGTCACTTCCAGGACACCTTGTTCAAGTTATCCCTCTCTGGCTCTCTTGTTAGACCCACTTTTCTTTATGGCTTTGAGGTTTTGGAGCCCTCCTTACTTGAGTCCGACTGAGTTGTTGTGGTAAGAGTTTAGATCCTTCTTCTTAGACGTTTCATCATATGCAAGGAAACAATTCCTCATTGTATCATCTTGGTAGAGTTTGGAGTTCGACCCTTTGAATGGAAACTATTTTCGGCCTGGATTCCTCCTACATTATATTCGAAGCTTGATGATTCCTCTGTGGGTAGGGATAGGTATCCTTACCTCACTTACTGCTATTCTGCAGCCATTGCTTCAGCTGATCGTTCATGTCGTTCTCGTTGTTGGTATGTCGGTGTTTCAAGGCTTCTTAAGTCCATTGGTATTCAATTAGATCACCTCACACCGTACAACTTCTCCTTGGACGCTCCCACCCATTTCCTTCCAAGTAAGTAGGATCTAAATAGAATCATCAGAGATGATATATATAGGTAATTCATCCGATGTACCTGGAACAACCCTCCTGGTGGGTTACGTTTGAAGATGGCCTTTTATGCCACACATTTTCTTGAGATCAACAATGGTCTTATCTCCCGGCCCTAGTATATTTCCCGGCATTGGACACACGCCCTTCATATCTCCCTTGATTAGTTCAGGGTTGGTTCTCATAGACTCAGGGTTGAGAGTGATCATCAAGTTGACCGTTCCGAGTGGATTTGCCAGCTCTGTTCCCTCTAGGAGATCGAAACAGAAGAGCACTTCATCTTCTCGTTGCCCCATCTACTACGAGATTAGAGGGAGATATCACTGTCTATTTAGAGAGTGTCTGTCTTTCACTGACTTCTTCAGATACCATGATCATAGATGCCTTGCTCTTTATCTTAGGCTTTGGGAGGAGACCCTTTGGCCCCCTCTAAGCAAGTAACTACATTGCGTATTACTTCCTTTTCACGGCCTCATTTGGGAGAGGCACTAAGTGACAAAGTGACACCTCTCATGACTACCAAACGTGATTTATTCGGAGTCAAGGTACTATTCAATGGACAAGGGACACAAGTTCGAGACCTTCCTCTCCACTAGGTGTACACGAAGAGTTATCCCCTCCTCCAGACATCAACACCCTGGATCTTACGTAGCCCCCAATCCGGATTCTAGCACATCACCAAATTCTTTCATCAACTGCCTTCGGACATTAGTTGAGGGCCCTACTTCTCTCCCCCTCTTCCTTCCCTTCCTTGCTTTGTTTGTTCTATTTTTCTCAGCAGGATTTCTCTCGGGCCCTCCTTCTCGCTCATTCTTTCTTCTCTTCTCTAGTTGTTTTCAGACATCGTGTTGGTCCTATGATAGGAATCTTTTCACTCATTTGTATTGGTGCAATCCCATTGACCTATTTTGTGGTCATTCGTTGGACATTTAATATATTTATCTTATCTTATCTTATCTAACTTTTATTTCACTCCTTTTATGAAATCATTACATGAGACCAATTTATCTAAATTTCTCCTCCCGAGTCCTTACATAAAATTTTGTCGAGCAATAACTTCGGAGTTCTTTGGAATATACGTGACAAAATAGTAATTTTTACTCTCTTTTAAGGGAAAGCATCTAAGGTGACTTAGGCATCTTTTATTTTATGCATCTTTGATTTTACCAATTGGTGGTACTTGTTTCGTATCCATAGAGTAGCAATGACCAAACACTCTAGTACAAGAGAATCCAAGATCATAGGATACTTTTTCTAAAGCATTACGTTGTTAGATGTTCGGAATTAATAATGCAATTATTGAGCTTGACGTCTAAAATGAATAAAGAGGTATTTCTAGCTTTCCAATACTAGGAGTGGAGGTGGCCATCATGTTTTGGGAGGTAGATGCCTTCAGGGTAGCAAGGATACATCAAATGAAGGCGAGGAGGTGCTAAGGGTATCTCCTCTTATGAACATGACCAGACTTTTAAGTTGGTCGTGATTAGATCTCAAATATTTAGTCTTTGACATTTTAATGATCAATGATGTAAAATGTGGACAAACAAGCAGATGTAAAAACCTTAGTATTTGGGACTATGTTTTTGGAAAATTGGTAGAGGGAGAAGATGACGAGAGATTTACATTTTCTCAAGTTGTTTCTCTTTGGATGAGTTAGGCAAGAGGTAGCTTCAACACTTCCTTACCTTTTCCTTTGTCTTTTTCTTAGGTCTTCTCGACTTCTTTGCCTCATCTTTATTTTGAGTTCTTGTAAAAACGATGAAAGAGTGACTATTCATTCCTCCAACTAAATCATTGTCATCATCTTAATCTAGATTTGAAACATATTCACAAAAACCAACCGTAGAGTTGCCATCTAGTTCTTTGACTTCAAGTTTCCAAGGAATGAGTGTTATCTCGAATGTGCTTCTTTTATAGTACACCATTGAATCATCCTAAATCTTATTTACACACGAATCCATCATGATCATTTGTATCATGAAATCAACAAAACACATTGTGACAGGAGTGGTTATTGGAGGTCTTTCAATGGCCAACCTAGGTTGGGGTGCATGTGCATACACGTGGTTTCCATTATATTGGTTATAATTTTTTTAAGTACATCGGGATATAACGGGGTTGGTCCATTACGAAGAGATTTCTTTTTTAGAGTTAAGGCATCATTACTTAGATTCTCAGTAGCAATGCATCTATGGAGCTTGGATTGGAGTTTTGTCCTTTAGCTCGTGTCATGTCTTTCTTTAATTATCCGCCATGATGAGATCATATTCTACTTCAATGACGAGTACTTATGCGAAGTCAAGTTTGCAACATGAGCTCTACTTAGCAAGAAGCCTATTTCGGTGTAGTGGCTTGTTGATGAAGAAACATGTCTAATTATTAGTTGTGGGCTGAGAGGTGCAGGGTATTTTGTGCACTAGCTATATGAATTTTTCCAAAAGTTGTCTCATAATTTCATGAGATTCTTTCTTCATCTAGGATAGTTGAGAAAGAAAATCATCAACGCCTTTTGTAAGTTTAAATCTTTCTTCAAATTTGTTTTCATAATATCCCATTTGTCAATGGTGCCATCTTCGAGGCGATAAAACCACTATGCAACACTTTCACATAGAGTTTCAACAAATAATTTTACATCTTTGTATTGAGCACTAAGGATGTTACATGCGGCATTGAATGTAGTGAGATGTTCATCTAGGTGTTGTTTTCCATCATCAATGAATATGGTAAAATTCCTCCCCGAGCCTCTACGTAATTCATTGAGTTGTGCCCTTAAGGCAAGAGGGCCTATTGCGGGTCTCGCATGGTATTAATGCCATTGTGGCAAAAATTTGAGAGGCAAAAGAATACCATATAAAACCAAAGCTCTACTTATAGTGGTTTCGCCTTTTATGTATTTCTTTATGGGACTCAAGGCGAGCTTTATGTGTTCTTGGTTTTTCCCTCTTTTTTGGACTCAACTTGAAATTGTTTATTTATTGAAGTTGAACCCCAAAGATTCAACATGCAACATTGAATGTAGGGAGAGATGTTCATCTAGGTGTTTTTTTCCATCACCAGGTGAATATGGGAAAATTATTCCTTGAGCTCGAAGGTATTTCATTGAGTCGTGTTTTAGGGGAAGAGGGCGGATTGGGGGTCCGCATGGTATTGTAGCCATTATGGTAAACCTAATTTGAGAGGCAAAAGAGTACTAGAGTAGTAGGTAAAAGAGTATTTATTATGGTTTCACCTTCGGTTGTTTCTTTCTCGGGATTAGAAGGTGGGCTTGTCACTTTCTTGGTTTTCTTCTGTTCTTTGGACTTGACTTGAAACTGTTTTTTTTTTTTAATTTGAAAAAAATATCTAGCATGAATTTTACTTTACTATTTCGTGTGAATTTTCTTTTGTCCAAATTTGAAGATTCTTTATTGTTAAGGAGCAGTGGAAGCAATTCTTCTTCTTACTCTCCTTTATTGTATTTGAGAAAGATTTTTTTGAACAACTAGAGCTTCTCTTCGGACTCAAGGTCTTGGGCTATTGGTGAGTTACAAGTAGTTTGTAATCATCAACCCAAGTTCCATTCCCATTGAGTCCATTGGATGCTTTCAATAAGTGGCCATGGGGACACCTTGAGGTAGGGGTCTAACTTCTCCATATGGACCAAGCCGAACACAACAAGATGCTCTGAACGTGGATCTCTCGGCAAACATTAAGGACCTAAGCCCATCCTCACGTGCCACTTAGAGAAAGTGCTCCTCCACCATTCCAGTTCATAGCTCTAGTATAATAAAATTGTTTACCATCCAAAGTTTTGGACTCAAGGTCTTAAGCTATTGATGAGTTACAAGTTGTTTGTAATCATCAACCCAAGTTCCATTTTCATTGAGTCCATTGGACACTTTCAATAAGTAACCATGGGGGCACCTTGAGGTAGGGGTCAAACTTCTCCATGTGGACTAAGTGAAAATAGCGGGCGCTTCAATGTGGAGTGAAAAATAGCGGGCGCTCCGAATGTGGAGTGAAAATAGCGGGCGCCCGAATGTGGATCGCTCTGCAGACATTAAGGACCCAAACCAACCGCTATGCCCCACTTAGAGAAAGTGCTCTTCTACCACTCTAGTTCATAGCTCTGGTATAATAAAAGCATTTACCATCCAAATTTTTAATACTCAAGGTGTTGGGCTATTGGTGAGTTACACTTGGAGTTTGTAATCATCAATCCAAGTTCCATTCCCATTGAGTCCATTGGACACTTTCAACGAGTGGCCATGGGGACACCTTGTGGTACGGGTCAAATTTCTCCATGTGGACCAAATGGAACATAATGGGGCACTTCGAATGCGGATCATTGTAATGAAATTACTAGTATAATTTAGATTATGAGCAGAAATATAACACCAAATAATACAATATTTCGTAATAATGATCTCTATATGCAATTGTAATAGCTTTGTCACTTCAAGGGGGCAACCTCCAAACCATATAATAAGACTCAAATGCTCCAATGATGATGAACTACTACCTATAATCCCCTATATATACTATTCATATGTTATGGCCATCACCAAGGCCGACCTACTAAGCATAAGAAAGTATAAATGATGATATGGTAAGCCACAAGTCAGCTACTCATATCCTAATACAAGCAATAGGTTAAGGGTGTAGCATGCCCTTCCCCTTTGAACCAATGTTGTCCTCAACGTTGAATAATCCTGGATGTTGTTGCAGAAAACCTTCATCCTCCCAGGTCGCATCTTCTATGCTCAGATTCTTCCACTTGATTAGATATTCCTTAATGTCTCTAGTTCTTAGCCTCTTAGTACGTGTTTGCAGAATCTTCTCTGGCTCCAAAATGATTCTTCCTTCCTCATCAAGTTCTAGTAACTCTGTCTGGGCTTCAAATTTCTATCCAATAACCTTGAGTGTTTGAGGATTACTAATACCTGACAATGCATGGCAAGAAATTGTAGGTTGATGATCTTCAAGTTCAGCTTCTATTGGTTCCTCATCCTCTCCTATAATTTCAACTTCCTTGTCATCCTCATTTCCTCCTTCAATATTGAACAACTTCTTCTCAAAGCACATTTATGTCCCTGGTCCATATTTGGTGTCACAATTAAAACATAATCCTTTTGCTCTCTTTTCTTCCTTTTGTTGAGGAGCAATCTAATGGGACGAGCAAATGAAGGAGAAGAGAGACTACGCCTCTCGATGATAATGAAAGGCTTCCTCCTACTACAAAGAAATTTTTCCTCTGCTCGACATGCCATGATAATAGAATCAAAAATCTTGAGTGGATTAAACATGCGTACCTCATGCTTGATGTGGTCCTTAAGACCTCTAAGAAATAGGTCATTCAGATTCCCTTCTGGAATATTCTCCACCCTTAAGGAAAAGTTCTGGAATTTATGCACATAATCTTTGACTAATCCTATTTGTTGTAACTTTTCCAATTGACTAAAGTAGTTCTTTGAAACACTGGAACTATAATGCAATTGCAACTCCTCGGTAAAAATTGTCCAAGTGACACTGAGACCATTCTTCTACCTTTGAGCACATAACCATCGATACCAAATGAATTGGTTTGGTTCAAGATACATGGATGCCAAGGTCACCTTTTGTCCTGATGGTGTTTGATGTAACTCAAAGAAGTTCTCCATTTGATTTATCCAATTTAGTGGATCCTTCCCATTAAATTTGTGCATATCCACTTTTGGCCTCATGTTCGTGGTTGCGAATAAGTTGGATTCTGATTGGGCTGGAAAAGTGATCCAACATGGTTATTTTGTCCATTATTTTGAACTAAATATCCTCCTTGGTTGATATGGGGCTGATTTGGGACATACTGTTTACCCTTTATATGTCGCATGATATCATCCAACCGCTGATTGATTTGGTCTATGTCTCCTTTAGAGGCCATCTCAGATTGTACATTTCACAGCTCATACTCAAGTTGGCTCACCTTATGATCAACTGAAGTAAACCCTAGTGCTAAGGAATTTGTATTTACCCCTTCTGACTCCAACTCTTCAATCACTACCCCATCGTTATCTAGGGTTTTACCCGGAGTAACCAGATTCTTTTTTGCTCTTGTGGAAGGCCTCACCATGATGTCAAACCTTAGGGTTTACGATTTCGATACAAATTCGGCTGAATAGGAAAAAACCAAAAGAAGATGCTAATACTATTTTTTTAGAGCTTTCCGAAAATGTAAAGAACTTGAAAAAATTCCACAATTTGCACCCTAGGGAGTGATTTTATGAAACACACTAAATTTGTAATAACTTGTGCAAAATAAATCAAAAAAGTCTGAAATTTTCAGAGAATCTTACTTGAACTGTTTCACAATTCTGGTAAAAATATCTCTTGCCAATTCGCTCTGGTTCAAAATATATGGCGGAACGAAAAAAAAATTAGGGTTTTTGCCCTAATTTTGGCCCAGATCGCAACTTTGATACCACTTGTAATGAAATTACTAGTATAATTCAGATTATGAGCAGAAATATAACACCAAATAACACAATATTTTAGAATAATGATCTCAATATGCAATTGTAATAGCTTCGCCACTTCGAGGGGGCAACCTCCAAACCATATAATAAGACTCAAATGCTCCAATGATGATGAACTACTACCTATAATCCCCTATATATACTATTCATATGTTATGGCCATCACCAAGGCCGACCTACTAAGCATAAGAAAGTATAAATGATGATATGGTAAGCCACAAGTCGGCTACTCATATCCTAATACAAGCAATAGGTTAAGGGCGTAGTAATCGCTCTATGTACATTAAGGATCCAAGCTCACCCCATGTCCCACTTTCAAAAAGTGCTCCTCCACCACTCTAGTTCATAGCTCTGGTATAATAAAAGTGTTTACTATCCAAAGTTTAGTTTGTAATCATCAACCCAAGTTCCATGCCCATTGATCACATTGGACACTTTCAACGAGTGGCCATGGGGATGCCTTGAGGTAGGGGTTGAAGTTCTCCATGTGGACTAAGAGGAACATAGCGGGGTGATTCGAATGTGGATCACTTGACAGACATTAATGACCCAAGTCCACCCCCATGTCCCACTTTTAGAAAGTGCTCCTCCACTCCAATTCATAGCTCGATATAATAAAAGTGTTTACTTGTAATGTCCCCTTTTCCGGCATTACTAATATATATGTTCATCTCTTTCATTTGTATTATAACCCCTAAGCATGCCTAGCGCTACAAGTGGGAGTCTTATTTAGTCTTAAAATCTGCAAATACGTTACTTAGTGTTTATTGTTTAATTAGAAAATAATAAAGTTCACATAAAGTTAGTCTTTTAATATTTTAATTAAGTTTTATTTGTTTTCCTCCAAAAAGGGAAAAGGTTGGCCGTTTGAATGTTGCACCCCTTATCTTATAAAAGGAGGTTGCATGGCCATCTTTTGGGGATGTTGATTTGATCATTTATGTCTCTCCATGCTTGGAGAAATGGGATGTATGCCCTAGCTCTTCATTGTGCTCTCTCTCTCTCTCTATCATTAATCAAGATCTCATTGTTGCTCTCATAGCGAATTTTCTGTGCATTATTGTGGTCTGAATTTGGAGGAAAGTATTTTATATTTGTTGGTTTTTATTTCCCTAGGGCAGCGACTTCCTGCAGAAATTAGGAGGGTTGTTTGTGGGGTCAAACCCCCTCATTTTTAGTCGATCTTGTGCTTGAAAGAAAGATAATTTCATAAAGTATTTGTTGGGTTTCGTTTCATGATAAAAGGCTGAGTATTTTGCTAGATATGATCATTTGAAGTGTTGCTACCATTTGTTATTTCCAGTCTGTTGTTATTAATTAATATTTATTCCGACTGTAGTTTGGGATCAATTTAACATTGGCTTTGGTTGCAGAAATAAGGAGGAATTGATTTCATAATTTTGGAGCTAACTTGATGCTCTAAATGTGTTGGGAGACCTACTTTTTATTACAAAATTATGGTTTCGTGTTTGTTGTGTGAAAAATAATTTTGTAATATTATTCTTCATATTTTTGTGGCCCAAGATCCAAAGTTTCACTCGTTTTGAATTCTCTAGCAAAAGATATGATTTTTGAAGTTTCATTTGTCGTGAAGTTATTTTAATTTTATATATGTTGTCTTAAAAATAAGAAATAGAAATATTTGGATTCCAATTGATTCTTCCATCTCACCCATCACCTTTTCTACTTCCAACCCCATCTTGAGTTGTAATTAGTTGACATTGGGTTATTTAAGGTTGAATCAAAAGGATCTTATCCTTCTTGATTCGATTTGTGTAGAAGTTGGTTGAAATGCCCATTTGCATAAAAAGGGGGACATCACATTACTATCAAAAGTTTAGTTTGTAATCATCAACCCAAGTTCCACTCCCATTGAGTCCATTCGACACTTTCAATAAGTAACCATGGAGACAACTTGAGGTAGGGTTCAAACTTCTCCATGTGAACCAAGCGGAACACAGCGGGGCACTCCAAATGCGGATTGCTCGGCAAACATTAAGTCCCAAGCCCACCTTCATGTCCCACATAGAGAAAGTGCTCCTCCACTCTAGTACACAACTTTGGTATAGTAAAAATGTTTACCATCCAAAGTTTAGGACTCAAGGTCTTGGGCTTTTGTGAGTTACAAGTAGTTTGTAATCATCAACCCAAGTTCCATTCCCATAGAGTCCATTAGACACTTTTAGTAAGTAGTCATGGGAACACCTTGAGGTAGGGGTCAAACTTCTCCATGTGGACAAATCGGAACACACCGGGGCACTCCGAATGCGGATCGTTAAACGGACATTAAGGACCCAAGGCTACCCCCATGTGCCACTTAGAGAAAGTTCTTCTCCACCACTCTAGTTCGTGAGCTCTAGTATAATAAAAGGCTAGACTGCATGGGAATGCCCTAGGGGTCCTCGTACCATCCGGAAACGTACTAGGTACTACTATGAGGACCGGTACTCTGGGTACACTGGAAATGTTTCCACAGAGGCGGTGGTACACTACAGTACAGATTTGCCATACCCATAGTGTACCCTGCCTCTATGGAAATGTTTCCACTGCACCAGAGCCTCTACACATCTTTTTAAAAGACAACTCAAAAAAAAACTTTAAAATATGCAATTTTTAACATTTTAAAGTTGAAACTTGAATGTATTATGTTAGTTACTATCATGTTTTGAACATTATGAATCAATACAAACTCAAGTCTCAATATTCAAAGTATAATTTATATACATATATATATATATATATATATATATATATATATATATATATATTTCAAAATGGAGTCAAATTCTATTAAAGACGTTTAAACTACATTGTTTACATATATATATGATTGCATTGTTTTCTCCGAGTGAAAATGAAATTAATTTTTAATGCGTTAGCTGCAGTTCTTGTGATGGCGAGGTTGTGCTTCCCTCACAACCTCGATCACCCCTGCATCGCAGCAACTACTTACACTTATGTTTCTCTCCGAGTTAAACGTCTCTAATCGAATTTGACTCCATTTTGAATTATAATTTATATATATATATATAGACACACACACACACACATATAATGTACCCAAAATCGAACTGCGTACTTGATATTTTTAAAAATTCCATTTTAGCGTATCATATCTATACCCATATCCGTACATGTATCCGTGGCTTCTAGATAAAAGGGTTTACCATCCAAAGTTTCAGACTCAAGGTCTTGGGCTATTGGTGGGTTACAACTAGTTTGTAATCATCAACTCAAGTTCAATTCCTATTGAGTCCATTAGACGCTTCACTCTTAAGTCATCATGGGGACACCTTGAGGTAGAGTCGAACTTCTTCATATGGACCAAGCGGAACATAGCGGGACACTCTAAATGCAGATCACTCAATGAGACATTAAGGACCCAAATCTACCCTTATGTCCCACATAGAGAAATTGCTCCTCCACCTCTCTAGTTCATATCTCTGGTATAGTAAAAGTGTTTACCATCCAATGTTACATAGGGAATGATGTTCGGGAAATCGTAGAAGAATCAAGGAAATCCAAAAGGTTTCTAAATGTTTTCAATTGTACCTTTCTTAGTCAATTTCCAAAGAAGGAAAGTCCTGAATATTTTGACGATTTTCATCCTGTCTCCCCATGTAATACTATATACAAAATTTTATCCAAAGCCATTGCTTTGTGATTGAAGCCTATCTCGAAGGGGTAATTCTTACTCATGAATTGATGCATTCTTTATCCAAAGAATAAAGTTACATGTATGCTTCAAGTGGATATAAGTAAAGCTTATGATAGAGTAAATTAGAGGTTTTTAATGAAGTCTTTATTGAAATTCAGATTCTCACCTTCTTTTTGTGATTGTGTAATGTCCCCTTTTTTAATATTACCAATATATGTCGGCTCACTCTTTTTAGCAAATGTAACCCCTGGTATGCCTAGCATTATAAGTGAGAGCTTTTGGATAGTTTAGAAAAGTGCACATAGGATAGGAATTTCTTAATATTAAATTAAGAAATTAAATAAAGTGCACAAGTAGTAACTTATTAAATATTTTTATTTTAATTTTCCTTTTGGGGGAAACATTAAATGATTGAACATGGAGATCGCACCTCTTATTTCTATAAAGAGGGGGTCACATTTCCTTGAGAGGTATGTTGATGAATATATTGATTTGGACTCCATGCTTGGAGTAGGGATGTATGCCCACCGTTGATGTTTGCTCTCTTTTGCATTGGAGATATATTGTAGCTGGTTTGACAATCAATTTTGAAGAATTTTGTGAGTGTTTTTGGAAAATCGACTTGAATGGATGTTTCTCTAAACCCTAGCAACTTCTTTTAATGTTTTATGAACTGTTTTGGGTCATTATTGGATGTGGATCGACCAAGTTTGATGCATAATATTGTGCCCTTTCTACAACGACTTCATTGGGTAGTTCCTTGAGTATTTTAATGCATGTTTAGTGCTCTAAATGTCTAATGAGCTGATGATCTCAAATTATTAAGCTATAGTGATATGTTTTAAGGAAATAGTTTGTTAAAAACCTCCTCTAAACCCATGCGAGTTACATGTATTATTCGGTGCCTATTTTGAATAGAATCTATGTGCAAAATAGATTCATGGGAAGTGATTCCTATTTATTAATATATTCTTCTTTGTGGTTGTTACATCCAAATTTTGGCAATCATATTTTGCATGTTTTTGGGGTCCTTACTCGCAGCCTTAGGACAGCGATTTATATAAGGCAAGGAGGAATAATATAATTGAGTAATTTCAGATCTGGTCTTCCTCTTATCCCAGCGATCTCATTATATATACTTTGGCTGTGACTCTACTTGTTTGAATGTCCCTTTGTATGGTTGAAGTCATTTCCTATATGGCAATCTGAATGAGTGCATGATTTATGGTGTTTGAGTCCCTTTTTGGCAATGAGTTATAGCTCAAATGTATATCTCCTTGTGACTGAAATATTCCAGTGTTGGCGACTTGTTTGAGCAACCTATATAGAACGATTTGGATAAAATATTCAGTGCTCATGCAAAGGAATCTCATGCTTAGCTATAATCTGATACAGTGATCTATTTAGATATATATTGGGTGCATTTGTGAATATTTGTGGACAGTGAGATCCCCCAATAGATTATGCCCTTTCCCTCAAGTAAATCGACTGGGTTTAGCCTATGCTTGGATGGTATAAATGCTCTTGATAACTTGATCTGGGAAAGAGATGTTTGAGGTGATTTCATAATACTCTCCTCTATGAAGTTCGAGACCAAATTTGATACATGTGTTTAGAGCAATTTTAATGATTCCAATGCATAGTTTGTGTATTTTGAAGTAATTGATAGCTCACAGGCACATCGAACAAAATTTGAGTTTATAGCAGCAGTTCTTGTTGATCATATGTGAAGGGAAATTGATGATTTAATCACTATCATTTATTATCAACTTGCACCATTTATTTCATAACATAAGGAGCTAGGTTTGTCTGAGCTTGGAAGTAAATCATTGCTTGTCGAATCAGTTGGATTTATCCATTGTTTGCATGAGATCATTGATGATTATTTAGTGATTTATTGAAGACACGAGCACTATTGGCTGGGCTTTATTACAGATGTGTTCTAATCATTTTGGGTGTTGTTTTCCACTTGAGTGTTGCTTTTTCCATTGATCCCATAAGAGGGATATTACAGAGCAGATATTTAGTTGTATTTCCAGTCCATGCTAAAGGTTTTGGTTAATGGCTCTGTTGAGGGGTTCTTTGAAAGTAATCGAGGAATTAGACAAGGAGACCCCCTTTCCTCTTTACTCTTCATCCTGGTTGCAGAAGTTCTAGGAAGAGCCATTGTTTATGTAGTTTAGGAAAGCTGGATTCAAGGCCTTCGTGTCACGGATGGCACATCTCCTATTTCTCATAAGGAATTTTTGATGACACCTTTTTGTTTGGTGTTGCAAGTGTTCAAAAAGCTAAAGAGTTTAGAACTATCTTGGACACTTACACTATTCCTCCCTGAAGAAGTCATTAACAAGCCTAAATTGGTTATTTTCTTTTTAAACACTCCGAGAAGGCTCTCTCAGTAGATTCAAAGGATCTTCAAATTCATTTTGGCAATCCTTCCTCACAATTATCTTGGTATTCCTCTCTTCATTGGAGTTGGTCGAGCTTCTTTATGGAATAATTTATGAAATCCTTTGATCAAAGGCTACAATCTTGGAAAGGGAGGTGGTTGTCCTTTGTTAGGGCATCCTTCTTATCAGAACTGTTCTCAATGCTCTTCCCATATACATGTTCTCTGTCCTAAATATTCCTAAATCAAGTATTACAAGAACTCAACAAGATTATGAGAACATTCTTGTGGCTGGGTACAAATAAAGGACAGAAAATCTGAATCTATTACCCTGCCCAAAAATTGTGGAGCCAGGATAATTAATCTTGAAAGATAGAACACAGCATTGGGAGCCAAACTGGTATGGTTCTTATTATCCAATCCCAAAAATTTACTTAGTAGAATCTTAGAGAAGAAATACTTGGGGGCCTCCCTGCCTGCATCCATTGTTTCCATCAATCAACCACCTCGAGGTTCTCATATCTGGAATTTTATTCTTTCTTGTCGTTCCATGTTTCTCCAATCAACTTCTTGGTTGATTGGTAATTGTGAGTTGGCCAACTTTTGGGATGATTCTTGGAATGGTTACCCGACATTAGGGGAAAGGCCAAAATTTCAAGAACTGAAAAGAACTCTTATTCCTCTAAGGGGAGAAAAAGTCAAGAATTATGGGAAAGATCTCACTCTTTCATCCCCTACCATGGCTTGGAATGATCTGGATTATATACCTATTTCCGAGGATTCTAAGGCTCTTTTCATATGAAGAGATGGATACAAGAGAAGTAATTTTCTCCCCTCATGATGATCAAATTATTTGAACTTTAGCAAAATCAGGTATTTACTCTGCCCAATGCGGTTAGAGAAAATTGGTTATAGATGAGGGTCATGAGGAAAACATGTGCAAACATTGTTGGCTCAAGTATTGCCCTCCCAAAGCTGGGGCTTTCTCTTGTTTATCATTTAAAGGAAGAACTCTTACTAAAAAAAGGCAACATTAGGACAAGTTGGTCCGACTAGATGTGTTTTATGTTTGAAAGTGAAGAAGACACAGATCATCTATTGTTTCATTGCCCCTTCACGAGTATTGTTTGAATTAGTTGTGTAATAAATTAAATCTCTCATGGGATCAACCGCTTACACTATCTTCTATTTTTCTCTCATGGCCTAAAGCTAGACCTAAAGAAGCTTTGGCCTCAATATGGGACTGCAATCCTTTTCTCTTGGTTTAGCATTTGTGGTGGGTCGGAACAAAAGAATTTTTCGGAGTGAGTCTAGCTCTAAAGAAGTTGTTAAAAGATTGGAACCTGACCTTTTTGAAAACGTATCCATTCATTGGAAAAAGGGACTCCCATTTCTTCACATGATGGACTTCTGTTAAAACATGGGCCCAAGATTGTCTCTCCCATAGCTGGATCTTATAATAATTCAGGGAATACATCTGTATCAAAATGAGAATCAGCTACTTGGCTAGTCTTTTCCTCCTCCTATTTATTTTAAATTAAACTTTGATGGGGTAGCAAAAGGGAACCCCAATAACTCAGGGTGCTATTTTTTTACTTAGAAGTGATATATGGACTGGTGTATGCATGATCTTATCAATTACAAGAGGAAAATAGTAATATGGCCGAGATTCAAGCATTAGAGAGGGGTCTTAGAAAGGCCATTGATCTGAATATTCAAAAATTACATATTGAAGGTGATTCCTAGGTAATTATAAATTTTGTAATATCCAAAAAGGCCTTTTCTTGGAAAATTAACTTAATCCTTAGAAAAGTGCTTTTTGGCTAAGTAAAATAAATGATTGGTCCATCAATCATAATTTTAGAGAAACAAATAAGAGTGCAGACTTCCTGGAAAATAGGGGAGTCGAACAAGATTTGGAGGTTTTCATTAGTAATAATGCCAATGAATGGTCGGGCTTTGTGGAATTCTCGTGTTCATGAAAGTAAATAAATTCATGATTCCTCGAGGCATCCTCATCCATGCATATTCATGCAAAGTGATAATAAAGGTTGGTTTATGTCCTTCTAATTACAATTGAGTTAATGAATTCCACCCTTGTCGCTGGCAATAATGGAAAACCCTATTTATCCTATGTTGAATTTTCCGGGCTCCGAAAGGGGAATGGCATTTTACTCATGTATTACCATGAAGCGGCTATATCTTTTCATTTGTATCCTATCTTTATAGAAGGTAGAAAGAGTGGAAATTTTTTTGGGTGTTCAATACATGAATCGGAGGGCCGCCCACGGGTAAATGCAAAGGTGATAGCCACTTTTGTGGGACATCTTCTCATTATCAAGTCGGATAAAGATCCGCCATTACTATTGGTCACAACATGGTGGGGCCAAAGCACCTTTGGGTGGGAATGGAGGATGCGAGTTGATAGGATTTAGTTAATGACTTGGCCATTTTTATTTCAAGCCCAAGTCTTTCAATTTGGACTTATCGATAGGGCCATTTATCGGAAATGGAGAAAGATATGACATATTGCTAGATTTTGTGAAACAAGTAATCAAATTTTGCAAGGATAAGGATTCAATGGTTCTCCATATTCCATTCTCGAGATATGGACACCTTGAGCTATGTTAAAACTAGATCCACTATAGTGGGAGGAGTTGCGTTGTATGGCCAAGGAATTTGTGAAATGCCTCACTTCCAATGTTTTGGGAGGCTCTACAAACAAAGGGAGTAACCTGTTTCTGGACGAGGGTAATGTGAGAGTAGAGGTGCTCTTTGTTTCATCTGATACGGAGGAACTGGATGGGAATTGCTAGATTATTCTCTGCTAGTATGTATATCGAGTTAGAAAAAAGTATAATAATCTTTTTGTATAAATCTAGATGTTGGGCTTAGTCCTTGGTGAGTGCTTAATAGCACAATTTTTTCAATAATGTAAATTTTTTCTTGGTATGTAAAATGAAAGGGACCCTTCAACCCTTGTTTACCTATCAAAAAAATCTAGAGTCGCTCCTTTGGTTGTCTACATAGTCTTCTTTTTCATGTTGCATTACTGCAACCGCTTAATGGAAGTGAGCAACGCTGGTATGATTATCCCACACAAAATCTCTCAAATTGCTTAATATATCACTTTGAGTACTTTGTAACCAACCAATATTTGGTTGCACGACTAGAGGGTTACCTAGGATAGTCATTCATTGTTAAGTGCTAGCAATGTAGGTTGCATGGAAAAAACAAAAATGTGCTCCATAGTGGGTGCCAAAAACTGTTGGCAAAATATTTTGTACTATAAAAATATATTAAATTTTTGCAATAATAAAGACATGAAAATTCTCTCCTCTATTGTTTGGGGAGGTTCCCTTATTGAAAACATGAAAACAAGAATGAAAAATATACGATATCAAGAGGAAAATTTGTGTATGGGTTTTCATGTAACAAAATCCATAATAAGAGAAAAAAATGTTAAGAAGGAAAGGAGATGCAAATATAGCAAAAGAAAGCTTATTTGAATAAATAAATGCCTAATTTATTCACATATACTAGAAAGTACACAATAATGAAATAAGCAATAAAATGTTGGTATTTTACATTTCATGAAAGAAAGGAAGAAAGACTACATTTATCAATAGATTAATTGTGATCATCGGAGATTCTTAGACATAAGGTTCCAAAACTATCCTTGTATTTCTTGCTTGAAAATGAAGACAAAGTTTCCTTTTGTTTTTCTTTTGAACAAAATTTTAGACAACATTCCCCCCATTACAACGAATAACTAGCCCCTTTTAATAACCAATCAAGGTAGTTATAAAAATTGATTGGGTTTTAACTTACATCAAAGGTGACTTAAAATTACTTTATGAAATTGAAAATATTTTCAATTAATACATCCAAATCAGTTTTATCGCAAAACAAACAAATAAATAAACTTAATTGAAAAGCAATTTTATTTTACAAAAACATAGTCATTTTTAAATATATCATCCCTTTTGAAAAATGTGGGCCCATATGTTTAGAGCATTTACATAGGAGAGGAAAAATCCACATTAATGACCACAAATGGTTCCATGACAGGATTTTCTTTCTTAAACTTAGATCTTCTAAACATCTCTAGTGATCTTTTTACTTTGGCAGCCTCTAGAAATCTCAGTGCCTAAAATACGCTTCACATGTGATTTGCACCTCATTAATCAATTCAAGAATGAGCTGATATTTTGTGAGTTGTTTCTTGGTTTCTTTGAATGAGGTGTGAAGTTTGATGAATTTATGAATAGAATGAACTCCAAAGGTTGATGATTCACTCTTGACCACGTTAATGAGTTGCTCCTTGATTTTTTAGAGGTATTGACTTGTAGTTGTTCATGGGAGACATCACAAGGGATTCCTCCAACAAACTTCTGAATCTAGAGAAAATATTCATCACTTTTATTCTTCACAACATCGAATCTGGTCTTGGAATTCATTAGACATCACAAGGGATTCCTCCAACAAACTTCTAAATCTAGAGAAAATATTCATCACTTTTATTCTTCACACCATCGAATCTGGTCTTGGAATTCTTTAGTATCTGCCTTGTGGAGTTAAATTCATTAGATAATTCGACTTTTATTTATTGTTTTTCAAAATCCCTCATACGATGAGCAAGGAAAAAATCAATTGTATCATCCCTTTAAAATCATGAGAGATGTGTTAAGTGAGTCGTAATTCTTTAAAAACTTGACTTCAAAATTCTTCAATGTCTCTAGCTTTGCTCGAATCTCATCAAAGATTCACATGATTTCCTCAATGAGTGTCAATCCTTGTGCATACAACTCTTCAGACCATTCTTTGGTTGTTCTACCCATGGCCCCAATTTCACCAACTATAGAGAGGGCATCTTGATTCTGAAGTGCAATAATAGGAGGGACTAGTATAGAAGATGTCCTCGCTGGTCGATAAGGTGTTGCACTTATGAGACTCATTGTTCATTTTTCTCATTATACTCGGTATTATCATTTTTATACTTCTCCATTTTCTCTATGATAGTGTTCAAAGAGTCGAGTGCTTGTTCCTTGTCACCCACTTGGTTAGGATTTCCTTGTATGATTTTAGAGACTTGATAGTTGTTAATTGACATAATTTTTATTCTTATCACCATCAGAACCATTATTTTAACGTATGTAACTCCTTGCTCACCAGTATTGAGTTTGGAGATCACTTTAGACTTTGTGGGTTATGGAGAAACACACACCGATGCAATTACCTCATAGTTAATTACAAGAACCTTGTATCCTCTTTCTTTTCTTGACTGCCTCGTGAAGCCATGTTGGAGATTTCGTTGTGGGTCGATTTCTTTCATCTGGAAGACATGCTTGGTGATTGTTTTGAAGAGCAAGAGAGGACCGAGAAATGACTAACTCAATTGTTGATTTATGATTCTTTGGAGAGGAAGAAGGGCCAATTACTAGATCATGACATTGATTAAATATCACACATCGTAAGGAATATTATCTATTGATTTGGGACTAGTGGGAAGAGGAGCAGAAAATGGCACAAATTATGGGGTCCTTTCTATTTGTTGATCTCTTGTGTCGAAGATGAACTTTGGGGTTTTCTTCGCTTGTTGATTGTCACTATTGTCGTGCAATTCTAAAACCATGCTCCTTGTTCGATCTCTTCTCCTTCTTGACTTCGTAACAACATCGTTAGAAAGAGAGGAATGTTTTGAAAATTAAGTAGATGATTGTGTGGAAGATGAGGCATGTTCTCTATAAGGATGACAATCAATAGGATTGAATCAAAAATTCTATTATGTAGCCACGCCGATTGTGGTCTATGACTCGTATTGTTTTGTTCCTCAAGTGTTGTCATATGTCTCCGTACCAACTCATCTAGGGAATGGAATTATTAGCAACTTCCTCGTACACAATGTCCAACACACATTGTTTGTCGTCGCCGTGATTCCCTGCTATATTTGTTTCCAACTCAAACACCATTATTTGGTTTAGGGTCATTTTGGTACGGTCTCGAAACACACTTCTTTCTCATTTTTATAGTTTTTCAATAATCTTCTACTTATGGATGATGTCCATTGACGTGGCCCAAGACTCTCTCCAAGAAGCCACCGCTATCAAATTCAATTCTCCTTAAAAATCCTTGTGTCATCCTAGTTATTTCAACATCCATTTGCTTAGCACAATTCAACGTCTTGCAAAACAAGTAGATGATGTGTGCGCAGGATGAGGCATGTTCTCTATAAGGATGCTAATCAATAGGATTGAATTCAGAAATTCTCTTATGTACCCGAGCGAGTGTGGTCTATGACCGCATTGTTTTGTTCCTCACGTGTTGTCATATCTCTACTATACCAACTCATCTAGGGAATGGAATTATTAGCTACTTCCTTTTACACAATGTCCAATATACATTGCTTGTCGTCGAGTGATTCCCTGGTTTATTTGTTTCCAACTCAAACACCATTATTTAGTTTATGGTCATTATGGTATGGTCTTTGAAAAATACTTCTTTCTCATTTTTATAGTTTTCTCAATAATCTTCCACTTGTGGATGATGTCTACTAGTGTGGCCCAAGACTCTCTCCAAGAAGCCACTACTATTGAATTCAATTCTCCTTACAAATCCTTGTTGTGTCATCCTAGTTATTTCAACATCTATTTTCTTAAGACAACTCAATTTGGAACAAATGGATTTTCTAATAAAGTTTGGAAAACTTATTCCAAATTTTATATTTGTTGGTGAGGAATCCGTGTATTGTAATATCCCCTTTTGGGATATTATTTAAATTTTCAAATTAATTAACCCAAATCGACTCTAGAAGGATTAAATCCTTTTAGTTTGACCTCAAATAACCCAATGTCAGCTTTAATACAACCAAAATGGGGTTGGACTAAGCCAAGGTAGTGGGTTAGATGGAAGAACTAATTAGAAAATTAATCTTTTCTAGATCTGCAATTTATAACAACAGTTAATTAATTAAAATGCACCTAACAACTGAAACTTCAAAAAGTAATATCTCACTCAATACTCAATATTTAGCCACCAAACAAAATGCAGAATAATATATAAATCAAGGCCTTTCTAATGAGCTATAAATCTATATTTTCTAATCACCGAAACCTCCTCAAAACAGACCCCAAAATCTAAAACCTAGTCGCTAGGGTTAGAATAAATGGCATAAATTATTATCAGCATTTTATTAACTTCCAACACACCCAAAATAGTTGCCCCACACTTGGAAAAATATGCCAATACAGATCAGATTATATATTTAACTCATTCACCCTTAAAACATGCCAAAATATGACTCAATGCAAGTCGCCATAGTTGGAATAAATGCAACAATGAACAACAATGAATAAAACACCTCAAACCCTTCCAATATCACTTAAAATGGAGTCACAACATGCAGATTTAACCCAATAAATTAATGCACCAACATATAAGCCAAGTCGCCAATCTTAGAATGAACATATCATGCAATATTCACTCAAAAATAGCATAGAAGGCTTCACACTCTCTCCAATAATGGTGGTGTTGAAGAACACCTTTATAATGTGATCACATGGGCATACATCCCTCTTCAAGCATGAAGATATTTTTAATAAAATTCTCAACATGCCCCCAAGGGGTCACCATTTCTCCTTATATAGCTTTAGCATTTCAAATCTCCAAGTTTCCCTCCTTTGGTGCATTTCCTCATGTAGAAGGGTCACTTTTAATATGGGTCTCTTTTCCTGAAAAGTCAAACTCCAAAAAGAATATTAATTCCCTCTTTTAATATTTAAAAATAAAACATAAGAGGAGAATTAATTATTTAATTTAAAAATAAAAGGAGTAATGACATTTTCCAATTTTTATCCTTTAATCCATGGGAAGAGTGGATTAAAGGTCTCCCATATTTTTAATTAATTAATGTCCCAAAAAGGGGACATTATAGTATTTCGCCCACCGTTTGCATAATTCGAGAGAGCCCTTTTTGTCACTTATGTAATTAGGTAGTTTGAAAGAGGCACCTTTGAATCTACCTGAATTTGATATAAGGGAAGGGAATATTTGTCACTTACGTAATTTGGTAGTTTGAAAGGGTACCTTTGAATTTGTTGACTCGATTTAAGGAAAGGTGGACAATCAAGAAACCAACTTCCCCTCTTCATATTTGTTTCCATGGCTTATGAATAAAACACTTTATGTTAAGGAATTGACTAGCATTGGAGAATATGATTATGATGAAATGCTTTTTGTTTATGAATAAATAAGTAGAATCCATGTATTCCTCTCCAATATAGGCAATCTAGGTGCCTTGCTTATTCTTTCCCATTGCATGTATGGTATGTTTTCACATTATCTTCCTTTCGTGCATAGTGCCTCCAAGTGTTTGCAGATGATTTTGTTGAATTTTCTTCATATGTTTCCATGGCTTATGAATAAAATGCTTTTCTGTTTATGAATTGACTAACATTGGCGAACATGATTACGATGAAATGCTTTATGTTTATGAATAAATAAGTAGAACCCATGTATTCTTCTCCAATATAGGCAATCTAGGTGCCTTGCTTATTCTTTTTCATTGCATGTATGATATGTTTTCACATTATCTTCCTCTAAAGCATAATGCCTCCAAGTGTCTGCATGATTTTGTTGACTTTTCTTCCAATGTTTTGGGAAGCAAAAATGCTATGTGGCGGGATGAGAACGAAGATGGCAAAAGGATGATTTTGTTGACTTTTCTTCCGATGTAGTAAAATGGAGGGGAACTATTGGTCCTGCGTCAAAGAGGAAAAGAGAAATTGGAGTAAAAATTTTGTTAAGCTTGTCATTTAAAGATATATTATCTTACATATAACTAAATGCTATGACAAGCACATACACATCCATCCAAAGGGTACTATTTTTCATGTTGCTCATTGTAAATTTGAATACTAATATCTTAAATATTATAAGGATGCAATTTGATTTAACACCATCAAATATATGTGTAATGGTGATCGAGACTACCCGATAATTCAAATATGAATGAATTCAAGCTTCTTTGCAAAGAAAGATCTCGAAGTGGACTTCTTCAATAACCCAAGGGGCTAAAGACTTTAGAGGCTATTGGGTATTCCACCTTGCTTATTTGTTATATTTTTGTGTTGGCATGGGTGTTAAGTGGCTTGGTGGGGGAAAATGTTATGTTTTATTGTTAAGGGGGTGACTAATAACACTTTAATGTTATATTCTTTCGTTGGGGTCACTTATGTCCCTATGGCGACTTGGGGGAGAAAAGTAACTTAAGTTACTTTATTATTTGGTGGTCCTCCCTAGAAGAGGTCGACTTAGGTTTTTTGGGCCTCTTGTTGCTTGGGGGAAATTATAAAAGGAGATTGGGAGGAGAAAGAGAGGTCATTCTTGCATACACACTTATGATTTCCATTGAGCAACTGTTGATTGCTTTTTCTAGCTTGTGGAGTAAGATCCCACAGGAACCC
This sequence comes from Taxus wallichiana var. yunnanensis, assembly GCA_018340775.1. Lineage (NCBI taxonomy): Eukaryota > Viridiplantae > Streptophyta > Pinopsida > Cupressales > Taxaceae > Taxus > Taxus wallichiana. Next base: position 808,032,577 of record CM031240.1, on the reverse strand, counting down.
TAGCTTTGGTGGTGAGAGATCCATTCCTAGCTAGCAGGGCATTCTTCGGTGGTGGAAGATCCACCCTAGCTTGTCAATTTGGAACTAATTCAGGGCTGATTTTCAGAGATCAATTTCAGAGTTTTCAGAGAAGGGTTTTGGAGGAATTTTGGGCTTTTTGTGGAGAAAAATGAGGGTTTTAGATCTGTTTTATTGCAGCGATTAGAGTAGGTTTTGGCGCCATTTTTAGAGGAATTTTGGAGGGTTTTTGGTCTCTTTTCAGGTGGAGCGACCCATTTTGGGATTTTACAATGTGTTTTTGGAGGGTTTTCAGAGTGCTTTTTTCCAAGTCATGATTGGGATTTCATTCATATTATTAATAGATGTTATTTCCAAAATTTCATAATTTTATCATAAGTATTTGAGAAGATATGAATTTTTGAGGTTTTCTAGTTGTCTAGGGTTTTTGTAATTTTCTGGCAGTCATATATGATTCAAAAAATTCCAAAAATATTGTTCTAGTGTTCTTTATTATCATAGCAAGCTTCCTACAAATTTTCATGTGTTTTGGGCAAGTATTTTGAGAAATATAAATAAAAATCAATTCGCTGCCCTAGCTGGGTATTTACTACAAAAAATCAGATTTTCTATTTGCTGCAATTTATCTATATTTTGTGTACTTTTTGTGGTATCCCACAAGGGATATTTCAAAGTGGTATCAGAGTAGTTGTTCCTCTATCCTGTTGGGTTGAAAGATGGGAGACAAAGACAATGATGACATGGGTGTGGACTTGATGAAACAACTATTCACTAATATGGTGAAGCAACAGAAACTACTAATCTCTATTTGAGCCAGCTCACAGAGAGATTAACACAGGAAGACTTGAGACTCATACAGAGAGAGGGGAAAACAATAATAGGGGACACATGACTCAAAGAGGTGAAAATGAAAATTCAGGGCAGCGGTCTCCCCACTCTTCTACCAAGCCTTTGGGACTCCACGAACCTTTTTTGAAGGATCCAGAAGTTTCACAGGTAAGGCAACCAACAGATGATTTGGATGAGGAGTCTTGTTGGGAAAGGTACCAATCATTGAGCGAGGGCTTTAGGGATAATATGCCTTTCACAGAGTACTGCAGAATGAAGATTGGTAGCAAACCCAAGAGAGATCATCAGCTACATGTACCTGAGTTACAGAGGAGATTGGGACAAATCTCCATTCCACACTTCGATGGTTCTAAGAAGTGTACCGCGTAGTCCTGGATTCGAAGTTGAAGACCTACTTTGACTTGAATCCCAATGCGAGGGGGATGCAATTAAGTTTTCCATCCTACATCTTGAGGGAGATGCACATGACTGGTGGCATCATGGACTGATTACACATAGGGGCACATACATATTGATACTTATGCAGAGTTCACACAGAGGTTGATGAGAAGATTTGACAGGAGGGACCCTGACAGGTATTTTAGGAGTTGACTCACTTGAGACAGACATGTTCCTTAGATCAATACATTGCAGATTTTAGAGATTATCAGTCATGGTACCCGATGTTTTGGAGATGAGGTTGACCTCACTTTTCACAACAGGTTTGATGATGGATGCTCTAGCTAGATTTGTGAAGGCATTTGAGCCTTCTTCTTTGCATGAGGCTATTAGGAGAGCACGTGATTTGGAGTTATCCACTCCAAAGTCAAGGTTCCCACCTCTGAGTACAACCTAAGGTACCTCCATCTAGACCCGATGGCTCACAACCAAAGGTGCCTCCACCTAGGCAAGATGCAACGAAGAAACCATTCATATCTAGAGAGGACAAAGATGAGTTGAGGTGAAAGAAACTATGTTTTGATGCCACACCTTGGGTTCCAGGACATGATTGCAGAGGTAGAGGGAAGGCCCAATTCATAGAGGTTTTCGAGGAGAGTGATGGTGATGAGGAGGATACTCAGGGATTGGAGGATGGAGATGGAGAGGCATTGGACAATGTAGGGGTGGAGCAGGAGGATGAGACTTTCCCCCAGAGACTATTGCCACTTTGTCTAGTACCCGAGGTACAAGGCATTCAGAGTTAGGGGAGTTTTACAGGTCAAGTGAGTAGTGGTACTCATTGATAGTGGGGCAACCCACAACTTTATTGATGCATCATTGGTGGAGAGGCGAGGATTACATGTAGAGGATTTTGAGGGCTTCAACGTGGTTGTAGCCAATGGAGAGTCTATGAGATGCACACAATGAGTTCCACAATTGAGCATCATGATGGGTAACTATATAGTTACCGATGATTTCTATATTGTTGGTATTGGAGAGACCAACCTTGTGCTTGGAGTGCAGTGGCTCCATTCCCTTGGGGAATTTCAGACTAACTTTCAGATGATGGAGCTGAAGTTTAAGTCCGAAGGGAGGAATGTGACTTTGAGAGGTTTATCTACAAATGCACCTAGGGTTGTTACAACTAAGAGGATTGAGAGGATTCACAAGCACAATGGGGTTGATTGAGTAGTACAGTGCTTGGTTTTGACCAAGAAGTCAGAGGATGGGCAGCTAGAGTATCATGTGGATATCCAGGTCTATTGGATAGGCATAGTGTAATTTTTGGTGACATACCTCTAGGTGTACCTCCGGATAGGGGATTTGAACATGTGATCGAGCTTGAGGACATTAGACCATGTGGTTACTACTCCTTACCATCACCCCAAATGGTTTAAGGATGAGATTGAGAGGACTATCCATGAGCTCATTGAGATGGGGCATATTAGACCTAGTTCTAGTCCTTTTGCTTCTTTAGTGGTGTTGGTGAAGAAGAAGGATGGAACCATGCGAGATGTGCATAGATTACCATGCCTTGAACAAGAAGACAATAAAAAATAAGTATCTAGTGCCACACATTGATGAGTTGTTAGATGAGCTATATGGGGCAATCTATTTTTCTAAAATAGATTTGTGATCTGGATATCACCAGATCAAGGTTAGAGAGCAGGATGTGCATAAGACAACTTTCAGGTGCCATTATGGTCACTTTGAGTTTCTAGTGATGCCATTTGGGTTGTCTCAATGCACCAACGACTTTCTAGTCTTGTATGAACCATGTGTTCAACCACCACTTGTGGAAGTTTGTATTGGTTTTCTTTGATGACATATTGGTCTACAACAAGACTTGGGAGGATCACATGAGGCACCTTGATGAGATCTTGGGGATATTAGAAGCTAATTCGCTATATGTGAAAGCTTCTAAGTGTGAGTTTGGCATGAAAAAGCTATTATATTTGGGATATGTGATTGGTGGAGGGGTAGTGAAGGTTGATAGGGAGAAGATACATGCAATTTTGGATTGGCCACCACCCAGACATTGACACAATTGAGAGGGTTCTTGGGACTATGCACATACTACAGGAGATTTGTGAAGAACTTCTCTCGGTTGACTGCTCCATTGACATATTTGACCAAGAAGGGGGCTTTTGCTTGGTCCGAAGTCAACACAATAAGTTTTTGATCACCTCAAGGAGGTGATGAGCTCATGTCCCATTCTTGCATTGCCAGATTTCTCTCGCCCATTTGTACTTGAGTGTGATGCATCAGAGAGGGTATTGGATCAGTTCTTATGCAGGATAGGCACCCCATTGCTTATGAGAGTCAGAAATTGAGCCCTGTGGAGAAAGGGTACTCAATTTACGACAAGGAGATGTTGGCCATCATGCATGCTTTGGCCAAATTCAGACAATACCTTGTGGGTAGAAAATTCGTGGTTCGTACGGATCACAACAGTTTGAGGTTCTTCCTAGGGCAAAAGGATCTCAACGATCGCAACAGAGATGGGTGAACAAGGTACAAACCTACGACTTGACATAGAGTACACCAAAGGTAAGAATAATGTTGTTGTTGATGCTTTATCTAGGAGACCTTACCTTACCTCTATGCTTAGTTCTATGTCTGAGATTTCAGTAGATTGGAAGGCTCACATACTTGTTGAGTATTCCAAAAATCAGTTTGCATGTGAGGTCATGGATGGTATTATACAGGATGACAGGTACAGAGTCTTGGATGATCTCATATACTACAAGGATAGAATTTTCTTGTACCAGGGTCCAAGATGAAGGAGAAGATCCTTTGGGCAAGTGCACAGATACACCATTAGTAGGGCATCCTAGATACTTCAAGACATACAGGTATATTAGAGAGAGATTTGCATGGAAGGGGATGAAGGATGATGTCATTAATCATATCAGAGAGTGTGTGGTTTGCCAGCAAACCAAGGTCGAGCATTCTTTTCCAGCAGGATTACTTCAGCCTCTTCCTATTCCCAAGTAAAAGTGGGAGAGTATATCCATGGATTTTATTACAGACTCCCCTCGGTACATGGGCATGATTGCATATATGTTGTAGTTGATCGGTTGACTAAGTATGCTCATTTATTTTCTCTGCCTAAGGGGCATGATGCACCATATGTGGCTCAGGTATTCTATACAGGTGTTTTTAGGCTTCATGGATTGCCTAAAAATATTGTTAGTGATAGGGATAAGGTCTTCATGAGCACTTTTTGGCAGGAGATCTTCAGGCTTGCAGGTACTGAGTTGACCCCTGACACGAGCTACCATCCACAGACTGATGGACAAATGGAGATAGTTAACAAGTGGATAGAGGGCTATTTGCGTAGTTATGTGATAGGTCATCAATGTGCTTGGATTAGGTGGTTACACATGGGTGAGTATTGTTACAATACCACCTATCAGATGAGCATTGACATGACTCCTTTCCGAGCTTTATACGGGTATGATGCTATGTCATTTGCAGATTTGGTATTGTCAGACAACCGAGCTCCCAAAGCTCGTGATTGGTTACAGGAGAACCAAGATATTCTAAAAGCTCTCAAAGAGAACCTTAGAAGGCACAAAATCAACAGAAGATATATGTAGATAGGCACAGGGTAGAGAGGTCTTTTGAGGTGGGGATTTAGTCTTCCTACGCTTGCAGCCATACATAGCAATCCTCACTGAAGTAGAAGGGTGTAGAGAAGTTGAAACCATAATTCTATGGTCCATACAGGGTAGCACGACGAGTTGGGGTAGTTGCATATGAGTTGGAGCTTCCAGAGCACAATAAGATACATAATGTCTTTCATGTTTTGTGCCTTAAAAGGGCACTTGGACAACATATCGTACCCTCCATGGAGTTGCCACCATTGGATGATGAGGGGAAGTTGGTCTTGGAACCAAAATCTATTATTGAGGTGAGACAGAGGAGGCTCAGGAGTAGGGTGATCATAGTATTTGGTGCGGTGGAGAGGATTGCCACTTGAGGATGCTACTTGGGAGGGAGAACAAATTTTACAACATCCTAGTTTGCATTTTTTGGGGACAAGCAAATTTTGGGAAGGGAGGATGTAATGTCCCCTTTCCTTCACAAAGGGCCTAAGGGCCAAAATTTAGTCTTAGCCTTGGTCATACCCAAGGGGCTAAAGACTTTAGAGGCTATTGGGTATTCCACCTTGCTTATTTGTTATATTTTTGTGTTGGCATGGGTGTTAAGTGGCTTGGTGGGGGCAAACGTTATGTTTTATCGTTAAGGGGGTGACTAATAACACTTTAATGTTATATTCTTTCGTTGGGGTCACTTATGTCCCTATGGACGATTGGGGAAGAAAAGTAACTTAAGTTACTTTATTATTTTGGGTTCTATTTCTCTAGAAGAGGTCACTTAGGTCACTTTTAGGCCTCTTGTGTTCCCAACTTGGGGGAAATTATAAAAGGAGATTGGGAGGAGAAAGAGAGGTCATTCTTGCATACACACTTATGATTTCCTTTGAGCAATTGATTGATTGATTTTTCTAGCTTGTGGAGTAAGATCCCACAGGAACCCTAGCTTCGGTGGTGAGAGATCCATTCCTAGCTAGCAAGGCATTCTTCGGTGGTGGAAGATCCACCCTAGCTTGTCAATTTGGAACTAATTCAGGCTGATTTTCAGAAGATCAATTTCAGAGTTTTTAGAGAAGGGTTTTGGAGGAATTTTGGGCTTTTTGTGGAGAAAATCGAGGGTTTTTCGGATCTATTTTATTGCAGCGATTAGAGCAGGTTTTGGCGCCATTTCTGGAGGAATTTTGGAGGGTTTTTGGTCTCTTTTCAAGTGGAGTGACCCATTTTGGGATTTTACAGTGGTTTTTGGAGGGTTTTTAGAGTGCTTTTTCCAGGTTTGGCGATTGGGATTTCATTCATATTATTAATAGATGTTATTTCCAAAATTTCAGAATTTTATCATAAGTATTTGAGAAGATATGAATTTTTGAGGTTTTCTAGCTGTCTAGGGTTTTCTGTAATTTTTGGCAGTCATATATGATTCGAAAAATTCCAAAAATATTGTTCTAGTGTTCTTTATTATCATAGCAAGCTTCCTGCAAATTTTCATGTGTTTTGGGCAAGTATTTTGAGAAATATAAATAAAAATTAGTTCGCTGCCCTAGTTGGGTATTTACTACAGAAAATCAAATTTTCTATTTGCTGCAATTTATCTATAATTTGTGTACTCAAACTAAGTGTTATGAAAATAGTAAGGGATGGAGGAGATACATATTTAATTGTTGTTATTTTCCTGAAAATACAAGGATACCTACAAAAGTATGTGCTTCCCGAGATTAATAAGACTGTCATTTCTAATTCGGATGTGGTAAAAGCGAAAGCAGTTTGCCTCACCGCTGCGGTGAAGTTTCATTGAAGATTTTCTTTGAAGGATAGAATGGATTCAGAACTTCCTTGCATTTTACAAGACATCGCTAATTTTTTTGAGGAATCATTCTTATTATTTAAGGGATGAAGCAAGGACTGCCCTAGTTGCATGCACCAAGGAATTAGTATCACAATATTTGGAGTTTATGATTATTGTGTGAAGAATCTTCTTGAAATTCATGGAAAATGATATTGTGGGTGAAGTTTTGGAAGAAAAGGAAGTTGACAAAATCTCTTCAAAATGAAAATAGATGGAGAATAACAACTCTTATGAGAGTTTGTGATAGACTCGCTTGAAATATTACATTCCTTATACTTTCTAGTGCACTTCACGGACCTATTAGGTATAATCTTCATTGAACTCTCACACTAAAAACAAAATTGAAGATGATTCTATGTCACGCTCTTGATCTAATAGATCCTTAAGTCCACAAGATTTGTTTTTTTATTGTATATGGGTTGGTTGGGGATAGTTTGGAGTGAGAAAAGATCATTAGAACTTAGGAAGACTGTTTTTTTTACTTGTTAGAATGAACAAGATCATTTGGCTTGTATAAAAATCCAATGAAGGGTCCAGTTGATGATAATACATATGGTCCCAATGGGTACAAAATTACAATTTTTAACCGAGGCTTCTTGAAAACTATCTAAAATAACTAAAATACGATAATAATGATCAACACTTGATATATGTGTTAGATCCTTTCGTGGAACTTCTAAAACACTATTGTTTGAAATCCACATATGAAGGGGTTATATCACACTGTAAATGTTTGGCTTTCCGATGATATTTCACCTTCTCGTCCATTGATATTCTTGGTGGGAATACCACCTCCTTGGTTTTTGATACAATTCAAATATTAGGAAAGATTGATAGTCTCTGTTGATGTAGTCTTCTTGATCAATTTACTAATTGTACTTTTGACCTAGATTTATGACAGCTGATTTGTCCATTGTTAGATCGCTATCGCTCACTCCACGTTTCAAGACATATAACACAATCATATTAGATGATTAATTAAAGATGCTTCTATTATCTCAAGTGTTCATTTATTTGGAGAGCAGCTCAAACGCCAAAGTTCTTGGGCTAAAGTGTTTTTGCTATGATTTGATAACTAGAGGTGGACATTTGTGATTCTTGCTAGTCAATCTTGACATATTCACAAACAATACAGCTTAAATTATATTAAATATTCTCCTTTCCTATCCTCTTGGTGACAAGAATTCATAGTAACATATAGATTTCTTCATCCCACACCTTAGGTAGAATGGTGATAATTTTCTCTTTAAATTCTATCCTCATTTTTAAGCTTAAAAATAAAGAATTATGTCTTATTGTTTAAATTTATCATTTGATTCTCTTGAACATCTATGCATCTATGAGATGAGCATGCATGTGAGAAGTTGTGGCAGAAATGTTATATGTAATTGTTAAAAATATGTTGAGTTATGTAAACGATGAACAAGTAGAGATTTTTCCTCCTAGTAGTGACATGTTTGGTTAATGATTTCAGGTAATGGAAGAATGTCTGGAAAGAGGTGATTTGATATGTGAGCCAATGGCCATTACAACAGGTGGTAACATTCAGGTCTATTGTGGCATAAGGTTAAGGATAACAATTATGGTGTCTTGTTGCATGGTATGTTCTATTCTCTTTGATAAAAATAGTACCAATATGAAACCTTCTCATGTTTCATTGAAATACATTGAAACTTTTTTTCCCTCATAGCATAGATTTGGCTTTAATACCATCGAGACTATCACTTTAATGATCAAATGTTGTCTAGTATCACAATAATATCTTTGTTACCATTTTTCCTCAATTTCTAAGTAAAAGGCTCTATTTGTACCTCTTTCTAATTAGTCTTAACCTATTTGAACAAGCTGTGTCTACTTATTCAAAGCATCACTAACATCTTTCCTTTTCGAATGTAGTGCATCATTATTAAAATGCGGGTGAAGTTTTGTTGAGGATGTAATTTTGTAATGTCCCCTTTTCTACGCCAAAGGCCTAAGGGTCAAGTTGAGTCCAAGTTGGGTCATATCTAAGGGGTTGTGGATCTTTGGGGGGCTATTGTGAAGGGGCCGCATGGTACTAATATCCACGTTTTGCGCTGGGGTCACTTTTGGACCATGGCGACTTAAAAGGGAAAAAGTAACTTTAGTTACTTTCATTTTATTGGCCCCTCCATGGAATGAAATGCGCCTAGGGCTAATGGGGCTCGTTTGCCGAGGAGAAGTATATAAGGAGTGGAGAGAGTAAGGAAAGACACCTTTGGATATACATTTTATTGACCCCTTCTTGTGTAGCTGCTGTTGTTGTGCATCTACAACTTGTGGAGTCAAATCCCATAGGGACCCTAGCTTCGGTGGTGAGAGACCCGTCCCTAGCTAGTAGGGCATTCTTCGGTAGTGAGAGATCTACCCTAGTCTATCATTTTGGAGCCACTTTTAGGGTTGTGTGGTAGAGACATTAACAGAGGTTTCAGAGGAAGGATCTCGAGGGTTTTGGGGGCATTTGAGGAATAAAATCGAGGGGATTCGAGATCATGTTCACGGTAGCCATTTGGGTTGGGCGTGGCAGCACATTGAAGGTACCTCCATCATTTTTCGACCCCATTCCAAGCGAGGTGACTTATAGCCTTTATTTGGGGGTTTTCTAGTCGGTCATTTTCAGATCTGAAGGTGGAACTATTATTGCCTATATCTGTTAATGTTATTTCCAAAGACCCTTATTACTGCTCTTGTATTTAGAGGGTTATGAACCTCGGTAGTTTTCCATTTTGTCTAGGGCACGTTGTGCTTTTCGACAACAATTTCATCTCTCGTAAAATTATAAAAATAGTTTCTTTATGTCCTTTATAATAATATCAAGCTCTATTTAAATTTTCAAGTATTTAGGTGGACATTTTGACAAATATTAAGTTTATTTAGTTTGTTGCCCCAACTGTAAAAATATGGTAAAATCAATATTTTATGTGGCTACAAGTTATCATTATTTTGTGCATTTTTAAATAGTATCCCACAAGGCATATTTCAGGTGGTATCAAATTTGTTGTTCCTCCAGCCTGTGTGGGTTAAATATGGTAGTTTGGAAAGATCTCAAAGGGGTTTTATGAAGGAAATGTTCACCAACATGGTGAAGCAACAGGAAGCCACTAACCTTTATTTGAGTCAGCTCACTCATAATGTGAATCAAAGCAAATCTAGGGAAAATAAGGAACATGGTGAGAATAGGATAGAGGGCGGCCAATGGAGGTGATTGATGAGGATTCTTGTTGGAAGAAATATCAATCTTTGAGTAAGGGTTTCAGAGATAATATGTCATTTCTAGATTATCACATGATGAAGATTGGTAGTAAGCCCAAGCGAGATCATCATATACCAGTACCTGAATTACAAAGGAACTCATTTGTAGAAGAATCTTCTAGACAAAAGGGTATGATTTCCATTGAGCAAAATAATTGCATTAGTGAAACTTTGCTTGTTAGAGAAATTATTCCAGCTCAGGAGAAGAAACTTGTTTGTGCAAGCAAGGAGGATGTAATGGAAACTCTTAAAAAGTGTGAGGAAGGGAATAGTAGAGCTAGAGATACTAGGTTGATAGTGACTCAAACAAGACAACACATACAAGAGTTCAAGAGGGAAAGTGATGCAAGGAAGTCTATAACCGGGAAAGAAAACTCTATGGAGAAGCTGACACACAAGGAGGAGACTCACATCGACACTTGTGTAAAATTGCACTTGTCTGTAATTTCCAAACCAACAACTGTTGATCAAATTTCATATACTTTTAACAAGCACTCGGGAAACAATTTTGGGGGCAACTCAACATATGTTTATCTTGAACACACGGAGGACATTGATGGCCTTGAAGGGTATGAAGAGCAAACTAATGTGTCTTATTTATTGTTGCCTATTCCAATTTACTTCCATCATGAGATGCATGGTATGGTAGATGACGAAGTCTTCATCATGGAGTTTGTTGGACCGTTGCTCCAACCATGTGTATATGAGCATCGGTGGATGATATATAGTGGCAAGTTTTAGATCACTTAATGAGATATAAGGGCTCGGGGGCATTATAAGCTATGGGATTACAGTAATATGTGGTAGTTATTCAAAACTATCAATTCGATGTTGAAAAAATTGTGACTAATTTCATAAGCCAAAGAAGGAATTCAAATGTGTCTTTTGTGATTACAAGTGTTGGCAAGCATGATTTTTCATTGGAGACTCGATGTAAGAAGGAGAGTACCTCTCAAGGTACTAGCATTGGTTTTCTGATTACAAAAAGGGATAGTTTTTAATCATCTTCAGCCTGTTGACTGTGTATAACAACAGTCATAATGAGAGGAGAAAATAGCAATATGGGACAACATGGGCAAAGAGGTGAGAGTGGACATTCGGGGCAGCGGCCTCCCCATTCTTCTGTCAGGCCTTTGGGGCTTCACGAACCATTTTTCTTGAAGGATCTAGAAGTTAACCAGGCACAACAACCCATAGATATGTTGGATGAGGAGTCTTGTTGGGAGAGGTACTAGACCTCGAGTGAAGGCCTTCGTAACAACATGTCATTCCAGGAATATTACAAAATGAAGGTTGGCAGTAGACCCAAGAGAGATCAGTAGAAACAAGTACTAGAGTTACAGAGGAGATTGGGACAGATCTCCATTCCACACTTCATGAGTTCTAAGAAGTGTACTACACCATCTTGGGTCCAGAAGTCGAAGACATACTCGACTCGAATCCTATGCGTGAGGAAGATGCAATTAAGTTTGCAAGCTCACATCTTGAGGGAGATGCTCATGATTGGTGGCATCATGGGCTGATTACACAGGGACACATACACATTACGACTCATGTAGAGTTTACACAGAGGCTGGTGAGCAGATTTGATAGGAGGGACCCTAACAGGTATTTCAGGGAGTGGACTCATTTGAGACAAACCGGTCCCCTGGATCAGTACATCATAGATTTTTAGAGATTACCAGTCATGGTACTGATGTCACGAGAGAGGAGGTTGATTTCGTTGTTCATAGTAGGTTTGACTGATGCTTTCACTAGATTTGTGAAGGCATTTGAACCTTCTTCTTTACACGAGGTTGTTAGGAAAGCTCGGGACTTGGAGTTATCCACTCCAAAGCCGAGGGCTCCACCTCACGTTCAAAGCAAAGGGAACCTCCATCTGGATCAGACGAATGTCAGCAGAGGGAGCCTCCACCGAGGTAGGAGGTGGTTAAAAAGCCAGTCATTTCCCGAGAACACAAAGATGAGTTGAGGTGAAAGAAACTATGTTTCGATTGCCACACACCTTAGATCCCAGGACATGATTACAGAGGTAGAGGGAAGACTCAATTCATTGAAGTCTTTGAGGAGAGTAAGGGTGATAGAGGTGAGGAGTTAGAGACTCGCGAGATGGATGATGGAGATGGGGTTGCATTGGATAGTGTTGATGCGGGGCAAGAGGAGAAGACTTTTCCTCGGGAGATTATAGCCACATTACCTAGTACTCTGATGTACAAGGAATTTAGGATTAGAGGAGTTATGCAAGGTCAGTGTGTTGGGGTACTCATTGATAGCGGGGCAACCCACAATTGTATTGATGCCTCATTGGTTGAGAGGCGAGGACTACAAACAGAGGATTTTGAGGGCCTCAATGCGGTTGTAGCCAATGGAGAGACTTTGAGGTGCACACTTTGAGGGTTTCGTAAGTGAGCATCACTGATGGGTAACTATACGATTACCAATGATTTCCACATTTTTGGAAAGGAGTGACCAATATAGCCTTTGGGAGTGTAAGCGGCTTCACTCTCTTGGTGATTTTTGGATAAACTTTCGAGACCATAGAGCTGAAGTTTAAGTCCGAGGCAGAATGTGATTTTGAGGGGAGCATCTACAAGAGCACCAAGGATGGTTACAACCGAGGGGAGGGAGAGGACGATCCGGAATCATGAGGAGTTGTATTATTGCAGATTGATGTGGAGTATGATGGATGTATGTGTGGCCAAAAATGTTGCACGGAGAGACTATTATGACATTGGGATTACAGGTTCAAATCATCCGAGCTTATCATTATGTTGGTTATCTGAAGTTTTGGTAGACTGGAGACCTCATTTGTTTGTTGAGTACTCCAAGAACCGACACACTTGGTGAGATTCGGATGGTCACATATAGGATGATAGCTACAAATTTGAGGATGAGATGATCTTCTATCAGGGAAGATTGAGCCTTGTGTCAGATTCATGGTTGAGGATGGAGATATTGCGACATGTGCATTGTCCTTCCGTGACTAGGCATTTGAGCTGTGATGAGACCTACAGGTTCATGTCAGAGAGGTTCATATGGCATAGGTTGAGGGAGGATATCCCCAACTTTATACAGGCATATACGGTTTGTCACTGTGACAAGTCAAAGCTTGCGGGTTCATCATTTTTTAAATCAACATTGGATAACACTCCTATGTATTTTACTACTTCTATGCCCGATGAGCACTTCACCCACATGTTAGTCAGTGGAGAGACAAAATTGACTCATGGTTATTTAGTAGGTTCACATTCAGTGCAGGAGGTGGACTATGTGCAGCTGATATTGCCGGTTATTGATCTCTTGGAGTCTTGGAACTTTTCCTCCACGGGACAAATTGAGATACATTATGAGGAGTCTTTTTCTCACATGAGTGCAAGTCATGTGGGAGAGTTAGCACCATTTGTGCATATACAAGTTGTTTCACATGTGGATTCGAGGGGACTCTACGGGATCCGAGTGAACTATCATACCTAGGAGTCGATTAGAGAGGCAATGAGTGATCACATGATGATAGCGTTGCATCAGCAAGGATTGGATAGATTGGCACTTTCGACGTGGGTACTAGGGGAGAGTTGGTGTGGGCATCATACTACTTTAGGAGGAACATTGTTCTCACACACAAGCATGGAGAGCATGTTCACTACATGGGGTGTCTTGGTTACTTCACATCACACCGATCATCAGTTGACTATAGGGCGAGGTGGAGAAACTTGCGGCATGGTATTCAGCCTCTACAGTAGCACGACAAGATAATTCTTTGGGTCAAACATTTCTCGGGAAGGGAGGGCGTAATGTCCCATTTTCTATGCCAAAGGCCTAAGGGTCAAGTCGAGTCAAGCCGGGTCATACCCAAGGGGGTGGATGTTGGGGGCTATTATCCACGTTTTGCACTTGGGGTCACTTTTAGACCATGGCGACTTAAAAGGGTAAAAGTAACTTTAGTTACTTTCATTTTATTGGCCCCTCCATGGAATGAAATGCGCCTAGGGTTATTAGGGATTGTTTGCCGAGGAGAAGTATATAAGGAGCAGGGAGAGTAAGGAAAGGAACTTTTGGATATACATATTATTGACCCCTTCTCATGCACTACTACTATTTCGCATCTACACTTGTGGAGTCAAATCCCACAGGGACCCTAGCTTTGGTGGTGAGAGACCCATCCCTAGCTAGCAGGGTATTCTTCAATAGTGAGAGATCTACCCTAGTCTGTCATTTTGGAGCCGCTTTCAGGGTTGTGTGGTAGAGACATTAACAGAGGTTTCAGAGGAAGGATCTCAAGGGTTTTGGGGGCATTTGAGGAAGACAATCAGAGGGGCTCTAGATCATATTCATGACAGCCATTTGGGTTGGGCGTGACAGCACATTGAAGGTGCCTCCATCATTTCCCGACCCCATTCCAAGCGAGGTGACTTGCAGCCTTTATTTGGGGGTTTTTCCAGTCGGTCGTTTTCAGATTTGAAGGTGGAACTATTACTACCTATATCTGTTAATGTTATTTCCAAAGACCCTTATTACTGCTCTTGTATTTAGAGGGTTACGAACCTCGGTAGTTTTCCCAGTTGTCTAGGGCACGCTGTGCTTTTTCTGGCAGCAGTTTAATCTCTGTAAAATTCCAAAACAATTTCCTTATGTCCTTTATAATAATATCAAGCTCTATTTAAATTTTCAAGTATTTCGGGTGGACATTTTGGCAAATATTAAGTTTCTTTAGTTTGCTGCCCCAACTGTAAAAATCTGGTAAAATCAATATTTTATGTGGCTGCAAGTTTTCATTATTTTATGCATTTTTAAATAGTATCCCACAAGGGATATTTCAATTTTTTGTGAATGCACAACTCCCACCTATCCCCTTCTAAAATCCTATGCCATTCACATCACCAAACCAACCAAATTCCTTCCCCAAACCAATTTAGATATGTAATGGAAAGATATTAATTTGAACAATCTGTGGCTACTTATTCAACATCACTAACATCTTTCCTTTTCAAATGTAGTGTGTCATAATTAAAATGCAGGTGAAGTTTTTTTGAGGATATAATTTTTGTGAATGCACAACTCCCACCTATCCCCTTCGAAATCCTATGCATCACATCACCAAACTAACCAAACTCCTTCCCCAAACTAGCTAGATCTCATGAATGAAATATATCTATGTTGATCGAGGCCCATTTCACACCTCCCTTGAGTAGGCCATGACATCTTCAACGAGTCCATATTTTAGGAATATTGTCTCAAATGATACATTCTGTATTTGTAAAGAGAATATATAGAAATTAGGAAAATGGATGCTACCTCGAGATGGAAATGTCCCAAAATGTCTCCTTCACTATGCACAAAATGGGGAAAATTTTCTCTTTTCTAAAGGAAAATATTGATCTGAGTTCATGGGTGCCTTTCTAGGGCCCAAAACACATGGGACTTCGGTAGTAGAGAACTAGAAACCAACAGGTTTC
Organism: Taxus wallichiana var. yunnanensis; assembly: GCA_018340775.1. NCBI lineage: Eukaryota > Viridiplantae > Streptophyta > Pinopsida > Cupressales > Taxaceae > Taxus > Taxus wallichiana. The sequence continues at coordinate 808,017,122 of CM031240.1, read as the reverse complement.
CATTGACATCCTTGATGCTAATCGGGCCCATTTCACATCTCCCTTGAGTGGGCCATGGCCTCTTCAATGAGTCCATATTTTAGGAATATTGTCTCAAATGATACATTTCTGATTTGTAAATAGAATATACGAAATTAGGAAAAAGATGCTACCTCGAAATGGAAATGTCCCCAAATGTCTCCTTCACTATGCATGAAATGGGAAACAAATTCTCTTTCTAAAGGAAAAGATTGATCTGTGAGTTCATGGGTGCCTTTCTATGGCCCAAAACACATGGGACTTGTAGTAGAGAACTAGAAACCAACAATTTCCATTGACATCCTTGATGTTAAAAGGATATTTTCTATTGATTTTCTCTTTAAAACAAGAACCCGATCAAGCCTTTCAAGGTTACACAAAATATCGAGTGTTTGATTGATAAAGGTAGGCTTGGCAAGTTACATCAACATACCTTGGAGGCTTGTGTACCAAAGGAAGTAGAAAGGCTTGATCAAGTTCTTGCCTTGGCCCCCATAATGAAAGATAAAACCGCAATATGGTGGATTGTGCATAGATTAATTTACCATCTTGGGTACAAATTAAAGAAGAAATGTGTACCATGTTCAAATTGAGCAATGTGAAGAAGGGTTTCCAATTTATGTAGGGGATTCATATCTTGTGGATCAAGTGAAGGTTTCGAGGAAGTATGGACCTTGAGCAAGTTTTTACACTTGATTTAGTTATGGGTGCTTGTGTTGTATGAGACACTTAAAACATGGGCCTAAGCATGATACCTTTGAAATGGGACGCGTTGTGAGACTTGGGATTGGGATGTGTTGAAGAAAAACTTTGTGCAGGAGACATTTAGATTTGGTACACATGCACCTTAGTTGACTCAACCTTTGGGGTCATGAAGGAAACAATTTTCGTTTAGGATGCCAAAATGGAAGACTACATGAGGAAACTACATGATGAGGAGAGTTATTTTTAGACAAGTTGTTTGAAGGAGAATGTAATAACAAACAAGGAAGTGTGAGTGTGCAAGAGAAAGTTGAGTTATAGGATATTCATCGAGTAGAAGAGAGTAAGGTAGTAGCTAATGAAGTGTATCATGTGAATGTGGAAACTACTAAAAGGAAGAGTGTAGTTGAGCATAGAAGGGGAAATGAAACTTGTGCAATCTGCTGAACCATAACATTTGAACAATGGATGTAGTGCATATGATATGTGCATGAAAGATCGAGATAAAGGGGAGAATGAAATTATTTGACAATGAAGAGACTCGGAGGATGAGGAAATGTATTAGGTTGAGGGATGGAGATGGAAAGGAAATGATGGTCATGCAAAGGTTGAGACATATTTGTCGAAAGGACATTCCAAAGTTAAAGGTTGACCAAATGTAATATAAACCACCATCACAAGTAGAGAGAAAGTAGAAAAGTGTTTGGCTGCAACACTTAGAGCACTTGAAGGAAAAATCTAGTGTGAAGTCATGGCTGAAGCTAAATGAAGGAAAAGATGAAGAAGAAGAGGACAAGGAAAGAGTTTACATGCCTTAGAGGAATAAGTACCTCACATAAAGGAAAGAAGGGGATTGGTGAATGAACACAAAGTAAAGGCTTGAAAAAAGTGAATTTGAAACTCCAAGAGTCGCATCTAGCTCTATGCTAGTGCATGCGGAAGACAAAGGCAAACATGAATGATTATCATGAAAGGTCCGATAGTGTTGAAGAGCAAAAATGTTCACAGAATAGAGGTTTGTGGGAACCCCAAGGAGTGAGTGAGCCCCAGAATTGAAGAAGGAAACACACGAGGGAGTGGACATATTTTTGGTTACACATGTGCTAGAACCAAAAGATTGATGATGTAAAGGAAACCTTATAGAATTGGGGTGTGTGGATGAGTTATTTACCACATGAGTAATGGAGGATAACTTAAAGTTGGATGAAATGACAAGGGAAGTGTGAAAGGATCTTGGATGTATGGATATGCCTCAACAATTGAAAGAGTCAAAGGAGGGTAGAGGGAGCTTTGAAGTAAGAACATTTGTGCTCAACACACTATTCACCTGATTATCAAGTCAAATTTGTCATAGAGAGGATGGTGTTAGAGATAGTCTTGAGTGGGATCAAGCTGTTGGTTGTTGAATTTGATCTTGAGGACAAATAAAAGTCGGGGATAACAAGACCTTATTGAACACAAAAAAATAGGAAAACATTACTCATTTACAAATGTACAAGTTCTCAAATTAAAATGAGGATTCTGATGCTTTAGATGTCTTTGTTTCACAAGATATCTCAATACGAAGAAAATGGCGCATATGAATTAATGATATGAAGAGGAAATGAAAGCAACACTTTCAAACATATAGATATCAGAATAATATCTTACTTATGCATGCATGGAAAAATAAAGATTGAATCATACACATCTGAATATAGGACATTAAATCAATAGACACAAAGTTCTAAAGATAACATCAACTGTGAGAACACAAAGTTTCCTATTCAAACATATAATGATCCACAGGATTCAGATAAAGAGAGCATAAACAGATGGAACTCAAGAAAAGAAATAACTTCAGATTGATTATTAATTCATTCTTTCCACATTTCAAACATCAGAATCCAATCCCTTTCAAATGGCAAGGGAAGTTCCTTAAATAACCTTTCAAGGCAGTTACAAAAGTGTCTTTTCAATTTTCCTTCTTTTAATCAAAGGATTAATATCTAATTAAGTATTATAATATCAAATTGTCTTTTATACCCACATTACATGACTTAGAAAAGGGACAACCATCTTAACTAGATACATTAATTTAAAATAAGGGACTAGGAACTAGGAGTTGGGGCACTCGAAGGAATGCTTGTAGCACTTTTCACCTTAAGTACTTGATTTCTAAATCTCTTCAAAGCCTCTATTATGTCCATGCCTTAGGGAATGGTTGTGTTTGTAGTCACATGAGTCCAACTTCCTAGACACTTCTCCATTTCTTTTCCAAATTCTGCATTTTCCAAGAACTCCTTATTAGCCTCTGTGATGGCTGCTTGAAGTGTACAAATTTCTCTCATCTTATCTTTAGACATAGTGTCTTGCTTGAACAAATCTTCTTTAATAAATGCCCTGAACTGAGACTTGATCTCTTGAACTGTGAATTTATCCCCTGAATTTTCCTTGAATATTTGACAATGGATATCATGAAAAGCAGATGTGACACAAGCTTTAAAAGCCTCTCCTTTTTGTAACATATTCCTAAGTTCTCCAATGGCTTCTTCAAGAACTTTTATTTTCCAATCAATGTTGAAAACCCATTTCTTAGACAAATTCAATTTTGCATCATCAAATACTTTACTTTCCAAAAGGACTTGCACATCTGTGTCACTCAAGCAATCAAATATCTTGAATGCATTCACTCCACAGTTTCAATTCTCTATCCAAACCACTGAGTGTTGTGGTAAAATTCAGCTGTATTTTAGCAACTTTATCATATGATTTATATGCTTCCTCAATGAAGTTTAAACCTATGATTATCATATCATCAACTAAGGCCTCCATTGCCTTCCCATAAGTGGCATGCTTATGGATATCTTTGATAGCTTGAACTTCATCATTATTTAGAATAACAGGTGGTGGAATTGAGGCTAAGGGAGTTGGATCAAGTACCTTGTCCTCTGCTAATAAGGACCTAATGAAATTTGAAAGAATTTGATTTTGCTCCAACTGCTCTTGTGTTTTCTTTCCTCTCTCAACTCTTTCAATTACTCTTGATATTGTCTCCTTCAGATTGTGCACTTCACTCTTAGGTGTAGATTCTCAAGGGGAATTCTTGTCAATTCTAAATCACTTACCAACAGGTCCTTTTCATCCTTGTCAAGCTTGGGCTTAGCAATCTCCATGAATTGTTGGCCTTGAGAATTAGATACTAACCTAGATGTGACTTTAGCCTTCTTTGTAGGTGGGGAAGAGTAGTACCTAGAAGGCTTCCACAACATCAAACTTAGGAGCAATAATATGAGATGTGGCTTTTATTTTCTTGCTTTCCACCAATGGTTGTACCCAAGCAAAATAATAACTAGAAGTAGAGGGAACAATGGGCCCAAGTGCAAGTGTGCCCATTGCACTCAAATTTTGTACAACAGATACTTCCAACACAGATGTTTCAGTTTGGGAGGTAGGCACTTCCTTGACAGGAACTTCTTTGGTAGATGATCCTAAGACATCCATTGATTCTAAAACCTGATCCTCTTTTTCTTCTTATTTCTCTCTACTACTTTCTTCAAGATTGCCTTTCCTTGTTCTTCTCATTCTTTCTCATCACTGTCATCATCACAAAGATCTATAACTTGCTCAACTTCAAGTATTGCTTCAATTTCTTTGAAGAAGACAACTTTTCACTCTCTTGAATGACTTCCTCCATCTTTTCATCCTTCTTATCCTTTCCTTTCTTCATGTATACTAGAGTTGAAGGTTCAAGTGGAGAGGGAACAAATTGTTCATATTCTTCAGGGGTCACCACAGGAATTTCCTTCGAGGGGTGGAGGCTTCTTGGGAGGAAGACCTGGACTTGCCTGCTATGAACATCTTCATTTTCCTGTCAAACCAAAGTTTGGTCCTTACCAAGACAGGGTTTATGAGTTCCTTTAAATCATCCCTTTCCTTAACAAACCAATCAATGGTTTCAATAGGAGTGTGTCTGATAGACCTTTCATATTCAAGGGATTGTAATTCCTCATCATCATCTTGAAGTCCATCTGGTACCTTGTACACATCAAAATCTTTGATTTTTGTAGGGACAATCTACCATAATACCTTCTTTTGGATTCATAATCATCAGAGCAGTTAGCCCAGTAGTCTTCACTATCAGCAAGATGATGGAAACCCATTATGAAATTATTGGCAATAAAGCCCTTGATATCAATATTCTAGCAAGGAGGGTGATGACATCTGACAGCTCTTCCTTGAATTCAATCCTATACATAGTATTTGGTAGTCTTGAAGCTCCCTTCTTTGGGTTTTTAAACCATGACTTAGCCACCCTGCTCTTATATTGTTCACTATCTTGATCAAACGAAGTTGGGCCTGAGCCTTGGTGAGAGAGTTTGAATCTTCAATCACTAGAATTCTAAGGGTAGTACTAATACAATTAGCATCTAATTAAGCAACTACCTACCCGTGAGGATCAATGATCTCTTTTGTTTCGAGTTGAAGTAAGAGCCACAAGCTAACACAATATCAACACATTGAACAAAACTGGAAAACCCCGCGTGAGAAATTCCACTTTCCTTGATTAATTGAGAAATGGGAGTAGGGTTCTTGTAGTCAAGTCATGCCCAAAAATCATCCAGGTCAAGGTGTTGAGCATCATTATCTCCTATCTCTGGTATGGTTGTCTCCAATGAAGATAGATGCTCGTGCCCTTTGTAATGAATCTTCATTGTATGGTAAGAGCATAAAAGATCGTGCAATGGACTTCTTGATTCTCTAAAATTTTCTCTCGACAATCCATGACCTCTCTGTTGCACCTAAAATTTGTTGAAAAAACTAGAACAAGGACCTTGCCACAACTACTAACAATGGAGAGAAAGAAAATAGAACATAAAATAACAGCGAATGCAAAGAGTATGGTGAAAAAAATCAATTACCCATGCTATTTATGCATTTTCTATTTTGAGTAGGTCGGTGGGGGGATTGAATGTGACAATTAATGCTCTGCACCGACTCAAGACAGTGGAATTCGGAAATGGTGGAGAAAATGTGCACAACCAGCTCGAGTGACACCGAGACACTTGGGACACGAGGAGCCAAAAAACCCACAGTGAAAGGGATGCGAAAAAAATAGGCTTGTGGGAAAGAGGTGAGAAGTACTAGTGTCCCCAGATTTCACCCTAAAATCTAGGACTACCCATTTGAAAAAAATCGTCCTTTTTAAAATAATGGGTCTTTTTGTGTTTTTATTGCCAGAAGATGTCTGTATTATGTTAGGATATTCCCAATGTATCATATGAGCCAATTTTGACAAATGTCTAGATGCCCAAACTCATTATATCCCTCCGCCAAGTTTTGTTTGCGGGAAATTTTTATTTAATTATTTATTAAATAAATAGTGCCCGTTGAAGTAAATGTGCTCGATTGAACCTGTTGAAGTTTCGCATGCCAGTATTCACATATATCAATAGGGTTTTCATCAGGAATGAATCCTGAGCTTTGTCTGCAACTTCTGGCAACTTTTTTCACTTTTATTTATTTCTTTTGCATTTTCTTGATTTTCTCCTCGGTTTCTCTATGAAATTCCCCTAGGTCAATTCTTTCACCAGTATAGTTTGTTTAATTGCCCGAAGCATCTGGAGATCATCTACCAACACAGTGCTAGAAGGAATCAACCTCAAAATGCAAGCTTTTAATAAAAAATGACGAAGTCATGCACAAAAAGCCTCTCCCATGCAAGTCGCACTTTTTTAGAATGAATAGGTTTAAGCTGCAGTGGGATTTTTGGTAGAAGAGAGGTGGGAATTTATTACCTATCTTGCAGGTAAAAATTCCCATGAAGTCAAAGTCACTTAAGTTTGTGATGGGAAAAATTAGAAGCGGGAGACAAGCGGAAATTTTTACCTGCCTTGTAGGGTAAAAATTCTCATTATAAAATAAAGAAAAATCACTTAAAGCACCGACGAGAATTTATTACCTACCTTGCAGGGTAAAAATTCTCATTATGGAAGTCAAACAACTTAAGTGAATGAAGGGTTTTTGGAGCTGCAATGCAAGGTGAATAATCCCATCAAAGTTGACTTCTTAAATTTAGAAATCACCCATGCTAAAAAGTGCGACCCCTTTGGGCATTAAATAATAACTCTAATGCAATTTATTAATAGTTTTCCTTCCTAATTTTGGCGCCAGGGATGATGGAAAGTCAATGCATGATGTGAAGTCAAAGAAGACTGAAGGAAGAAGGCTAAAAATAAATTAAATTAATTTATTTAATGGCTGCTGGAACATGCTAAAAAGTGTGACCCATTTGGTGATTAAATAATGCTTTTTGTGGCATTTATTAATAGCTTTTATTCCTAACTTTGGCGCCATGGAGAAATAGAAGGTCAATGCATGATGTGAAGTCAAAGAGAACTGAAGGAAGAAGGCTAAAAATAAATTAAATTAATTTATTTAATGGCAGCCATGAGCATGCAAATTTAGGCACCCAAGTTGAAGGAATAAGCATGTTTATTTATTAATTAATTGCCAGGAATAGGAGAGGCAATTATTAAATATAGAATGTTGAGAGTTATATAAGCATGGGCTGCCATAGTGATGGAATAGTTAATTATTTTATCAAAGGATTGCAGCCTGGATAGTTTTGGCACCCAAAGGGAGGAGGATTTTTTCTTTAAAAAGTGTTTTTCATTGCCGAAAAGCTTCAAAGTTTGGCACCTAGGGTTGGAGGAGCTTGATTTAAGCTTGGTTAATTATCTGCATATTGGTATAAGTGCTGGAGAAGTTAAAAATATTTATGCTTACTTTGCATGCAAGCAAAGCCTCAAATTTTAGGGCGGACTTTATATGCAAACTTTTGTGATAAAATCAAGTGTTCATGCTCTGTTTTTCTGTCTTTGTCTAAATTAATTGCAGGTATTCATTACAGGTGCTTATATAAGTGAAATGGAGCTCAAATCAACGTCAAATGCATTGAATATATCTTCCGAATCTGAAGAAATTCCTAGATCTGCACCAATTGCAAAGAATTCTGGCAGAATAAAAAGAAAAAGAGTTACTCAGACAAAGATTGCTTCAACCATGATAAAGCGGGATGAAAGAGAAGGATCAGCGGAACCATGCATTGCTTCTAGATTTGTTGATATTGGTGATATGGATCTAGGCCCCAAACCCCTCTCCGAATTGATTGATAAAATCCAGGGCTAGAAAGACTCCTCTCATGCGGGTAGTAAAGAGCAGTGGAATCATTCGAGCTTCAACATTCCCAGTCATAGCTCAATTTCCTAAATTTGTCATGGAATGTGCAAGGTCATACCATCCACTATCCATATCAATCTGGGATGCTGTAGGAAAGACAATAATCCAGCTGGATGCACAATTTATCAATTATTGTCTGAAGATTCCAACATGACCGGTGGTGACTACAATTAGCATGTTGGACTCCGGCAACAAATGAGAGAAACATAAAGTAGACTATGTGGGCATAATGAATAGCAGGTATATAAAGAATCCCATATCTCCATCAAAGTTCCCGAGGACCCTTCCACAATCCAATCAGTGCGGGAAGTGGATTATATTACCAAATTAATATGCAAGATAAATGGAGAAGCTAACACTCACAACTTTTGCTCATTGATGTATGCCTTCATTAGGACCATTGAGATCAACAAAGCATATTCAATAATTAATTGGGTAGTTATCACCAATGACAACATCAGTGAGCAGCTCCGAAGTGTGAGGTAGACATACATCTTCAAGATGACTTCCTACCTGGTATATGCAATTACCTCATAGGGTATCTTTTCCAAGTTGGATAGACGAGGCATACTTTCGAAGGATCCTATTTTTGAGTGCTACCCGTAGCTGACTGTGCCTGAATGCAATAAATATTACAAGGTGGTCAATGATGGATTCTTCTATGAATTCATTTGCAAGTTGAACAGTGATCTGAAGACCAACAGGGTGAGCAAGGAAGCTTGGGAAGTTATATCCCAACATGGTTGTATCTTCATCCAATTTGCAGACTTTACATACCTCAAGGTAACCGGATTTTCAGGAGAACCAATCAAGTTGCCCAGATATCCAAGTGACAAATTGGTCATCATGGAGTTGTGTAGACAGCTCGTAGAGATGCATGACCTACAATCAAAGTGGCACAAGTCTACAGGCTTCTTTCCGATCACAGTGGGCTATTACAGCTGTTAGAGCATTCACAAAGCCTAGAGGAATTGAAGTTGAGATGTTCTCTGAGTGTGAGCATGAGTTCTTCCCAGCATGGCTGAAATTCAATCCATACAGGGTAGCAAGGAAGACAATCTCCAGAATACTCATATGTGCCTTCGTTAGAAGACTTCTAGATGAAGTGCAGAAGTGAGTACAAAGTTAGAAAGAAATATTTTAGCAAGTTATCGGCATGACAAGTGTTTGATTATGGATTAGCATAGATACTGCGGATCTCATAGGCGATGGGCCTATGTTACTTGAATCATATCACCGGATGGGAAGGGATAGAGCTGCTCTTCGGGAGAACATTGGTAGTTACCACACAATCAAGGAAAGATGTTGTAATTCTGGTCAATACCTCGAATTGGTTACTTGCAAAGGGATATTGTCTTGATGAAGCTTTGATAAATCAGATCATAGAAAACATCAACGCAAGAAACTCCATAAAAGGAAGCACGAGGGAGAGAGCAACATAAGGCCTGAAAAGCTTAAAGTGCACAAGAAGTCTCATACACAGGAAAAGGTCACTTCTACGGCTATGGTGCTAATTCTAACTTCTCTAGCGTCAACTCATGCACTTCACCTGCCTTTAAACCTCAGCAAGATATTGTCGTTCCTTTGTTAAAGCTGGAAATATTTGTGTTCTCTCCTCAGCCACTCCGATCTTCACCTCTTCTTGAAGAAATGCTAAAATTGCAGATGGCAGAATTTGAAAGAGCATTGTCTTTGGACAATTCAGAAGACGACAGTCACAACACTGTAGCAATTTTGGATGGAGAGGAACCAAAGCATGAGATGGTGGTGCATTCAACGACTTCTCATTCTCCGAGAAGCAATTTCTCAAAGTGGTTGGCCTCACAGTCAGTCCCGAAGCTAGAGAGGAGATCAACTTAGAGGAACATGACTTGCAGTTGCTCCTGAGTTTGGGTGGAAAAGATAGAAGACCTAAAGTTGCTAAGGTGACTTCAAGGTTGATTATTGAATAATCATGGCAAAAGTTCACTGAAGTATCAGTTCCGGTAGAAGGAAATTAGAAGAGTGAAATTACAATAGCATATATAACAGTGACCAGAGTTTCGATAGGTCAAACCACTTCTGAAGGATTAAAGCAAGACACGCAGACACTGATAAATGCTTTATTCCTTAAGCTTGACAAAGAGAAGGCAAAAAAGTTGAACTTCAAAAGAAGATTTCCCAGTTGTGTGAGATCATTGCTAAAGTTGCCAAACCTTTCTCTCAGCCAATTTCAACACATGAGCAAGTCGGTGATCATCGATGCGGGAAGTGGAAAATTTAGGTAGCCAAGTTAGAGCTATCGATGAATGGGAGAGCCTAATCATTTGTCAAGATTCTATACATCTCGGGGAGGTGTCGGTTGGTCTAAAGGTTATGAATGATGCATTAGTTCAGCCGAAGCAAGCTGGTGATAAGCACGATAGCTATGAATAAATTGGCTGAAAGTAACTTGGGCACTTTATTCGAGATAAATAAGCTTTGAAGGAGGTTTTGATTGCAGAGCAAATTGTGCTTGATGGATCGGTTGAAAAGGGGAAGCAACTTGAATTCACTTGTCACTTTTCGCTTGGAAATCTTTAGAATTATGCTAAAAAGAATGTGGGAGCTTGAGGATATGGCATCGTCACTTTCAAGCAATGTAATTGCTTTCACCAATGAGGAAGTGGTTGCAAACGTTTCTTCATATAAAAGGGTCATTCCCAAAAAGTGCATGATTCCTTGGAAGGCTCTCTTCTCGATGATTCAAAAGAGGATTGATGAAGTTGTTAGGCCTTTCATGATGAATTCAATCGATAAGTTGGTAGCACTACAATCAGACATTAAGAAGTTTGGGCCTAGTTTGGAGGTGGAAGCAAGCATCAAAATTTTGAGCGAAGGATTGTTATAATTCAAGACAGAGAAAGAATTTGTGGCTAAAGCGTATGGGAAATTGTTGAACTATATGTTCGAAAAGTATATTCAGTATCAAAACAAAAAGAAAGTGTAGAAGTTACATCGCAGATCTTCCTTCTTCTTTTATTTCTTCTCTTATTTCTTATGTTTCAGATGTAATTGTAAACTTAAAAGTTATTGGTTTGAAAACCATTACTTTAAGTTATTTGGAATGACTCTTTGAGTTAAGGGAAAAATGTGCACAATTTTGACTTGAATTCCTGATGCATGTCACTAAGAGAGGAATTAAAGGAAGATGATTGCCACATTTTCTCTTTACTTCTTGTTTATGATCTAGTTCATTTATAGTCTCTCATTTGTAATTTCCCCTCTACATGTTATAAGTAGAGGAAGAGCCTACGAGTTAATGGATCAGAATTTGTAATCAGCATTCTTGTGTTCTAGACTTTGAGTTGAAACCCCCGCTTTCTACAAACATAGGAATAATTAAGAGATTTACGGAGAATTTTGTGTCAACGGTGCATTTTGCTTCTTACTTTCTTTCTAGATCTGCTCATAAACTTTGTGTTATTATAGATCTAGATCGAAAGTTTCCTTTGCTTTGAATTATGTGTTTGATGATCTATTTTTTTAATCTATGTGCATATAATCAACTCGTAAACAATTTCTTGGGTTGCACATCCTCTCTACTTTCTTTTGTTTCCTAATATTTTCTTATTCTGTAGATTTTTCCTTTCTTTTACAGCTTGTTTACTTGCTGCAGAACCGTATAGATATGGTTCATGAGCCACACGGTTAAAGTAATACCCACAAATAGATATTAGGATATATATAACTGACAAAATCTTACACAGGAGCCTCACTTTGGTAAATGAGGGAGATTTATCTTATGATCGCCTAGGTTTTCAGCCTATGCAGAAAATCTAGCCAACAGTACTTAGGGACATACATGACACGAGAAGCGGGAAATTCACACTGATTGGCCCATGGGGCATTGGGACATGAGTTCTCCGTAAAGTGAAGTACCGAAAAATAAAGGGAAAGTAATACAATGAGAAAAGACAGGGAACCGCGAACTAGGAGCTCGATGTAACTTGGGATGTGAGGAACATCAAAGCCCGAAATCCCACGAATAACAAAGGGAAAGCCTCAAAAACTTAATGCTTAGAAAATGACTAACTGTTGGAAAACAACTCTTCCTTCACGGACCTTCACAAGGACATTCTAATAGACATCTTACCCAGAAATTCAAAAACTAAGATGAAAATATAGAATTTTTGCGAGGGCAACAACAAAGCCTAAGGTAGAGTTATGAAAGAAAATTTTGGGAGATGATATGTAAAGCAAAGAGGCCTTGGAATAGAGACAAATGTTACTTAGGATAATAATATCAATGCGGAAGTTGTTATTACAAGATGAGACAATTTGGTTGAAGAGTTGAAGGAGAGTCCCATGGGTATTGATCGTGTAGTTGTTGAATGTATGAGAAGAATTGCTTGTCGAGGACAACCACAAAATTTATTATGGTGAAATGTTGACCCTAGGAAAAGTAAAATCACAAATACTCATACATTATGAGCATGATCAATACAAGCCTATACAAGACATAAGGTTAGTGCATGAGTAAGGATATTTTGATGTGTCATGCACGTGGATGGAGATGTGCAAATTTTGAGGGATTACATAAGGAGAATATGAACATGTGGGGAGGATTTTCTAGCATATATGGAGTGGATGCCAACCAAGAGACAACCCAACATCTTCCAGAAGCATTGATGAATGATTCATGGAACATTCATGTTGATAAGTTGGCTTGGGGTTTGCTTATTTACAATAAACATTGGATGTTATCTATATTTTGGTACATGTGCGATGTTTTGGAGAAGAAGCAAAAGTAAACCGAGTCTCGTGGTTTCAAGATAGATCTTAACATAATTTACAGTGCATGAGCCATGCACTTTGTTGTGGCATATTTTATCGACGTTGCCCAATTGATCGCTTTAATGATATATGAAGGGATGTTTCTTGTAAATATTCATAAAGTATAGAATATATTTGTTGTAGAATTAGCTTTACGCATGGTGTATTTTGTGTTTTGTAGTAAGTTGTTCATTGATTTGTTACACATGAGTGTGATTTCTCTATGCAATCACATAGTGGGGTGTTGGGTATTCTCAACGCACTTCGGTGAGACTTCCATGTTTGCACTTGGTTGATTTTGCTAGTGTGCTTGTAAGGATTGTGTTTACTTTACATTGATCTCTTTATCCATTGTTGCATTGGATATTTTGGCGCATGGTTTTGGAATCTTGTACTATCTAGCATTGTGTGTTGCTAGATTTTCAAGCAAACAACTTTTTATTCCATTATTGTTACCCTATCACATTTTTAAGAGAGATCGAATGTGTGTCATGGTAGATCTGTGAAAAATATTCAAAATTTGGAAGGTTGGATGAATTTGTAAAAGAATGATTTTGAAACCCTAGGGATGGCTAGTTAAATTTTTGGTTGCGCGAGCTAATTATTGTGAGTTGGAGATGGGAGTGGACATGTGTATGAGGAGTTCAAAATGGAAGGCTCTTTTCACTTACTAAAAAACTCAAAGAGTTACTGTTGCTAGGACTTTTGAGGAAGAGTGGCTTTGTCGTATATATGCACATGACAATCTTACATGGTGTTGATGTGTGCACCATTGAGGAAGATAAAAACAAAAAGGAAGCATTGTGAGAAAAGAGTCAATTTTGTGAAGTTTGTGTTGGCACAGAGTTCATAGGAGTCTCAACCCTAAGCTCACATCTCATCATCGCTTGTGCATGGCATTTGTTTTAAAAGATGTTAGGCAAAAGTAGAAGTGCTAGTGAACAAGTGACGTGTGTGAGAGGTGGGACTAGATGTGTGTATGAGAGGTTCAAAATGAAAGGCTTTTTGGAAAGGAGGAATGACTCAAGGAAAACTCGAAGAGTTACTATGATGGACTCTTTTGAGGAAGAGAGGCTTTGTCGTATGTATGCCATTAGAACTGTGTGAGAAGGGGGAACACATGACAAGATTGTGTGGTGTTTATTTGCACTCCATTTGAGAGATTTGTAAGCAATGAGGAATACTTGTGAGAAAAGAGTCAATTTTGTGAAGTTTGTGTTTGCACATAGTTTATAGGACTTAGACCCAAGATCACCGATCATCATTACATGTGTGTGCCATTTCTTTTCAAAGAAGTTTGCAAAGATAGAAATTTTGGTGAATGAGTTTAACCACAAACAATGGAATTTAGCCAAACACCCAAAATATTCAAATCTGGTTTTTAATTGCAGCATATTGAAAATACAAAAATCAGCGAATCGTACTCTTCACAAAATATGCCAAAACACCACGAACACTTCAAATTCACTTGCCACAATTTTTATATGTATTTTAGACATCCATAAGAGCCAAAACCAATAAAAATATTGAAGCACACACAACTAGAAATTAATTATGACCAATTAATTGCAGCCACAACAAAAATGTAGATCTATAGCCTAGAAACCCCTAAAAATAACCAAACTTGAGATTCCGGCCTTAGAAAATATGATAAATCAGATTATCAATCAAAATTGCACATATAGTTCACCAAATGTCCAAAACCCTACTCAAGGTAGGTCGCTCCACTAGAAATAAATCAATAACAATCTGAAAATGACAATTTTCTCCTCAAATCAGCCTTTACACCAATCCCCAAGTCAAGTTGAAGGGTTTTTGTCCTTCACTCAACCTCTAGAAGGGTTTTCGTCCTTCTAGGCAAGTCGCATATGAGGGTTTTTATCCTCAAATGCAAGAACAAGGAGCTCTTAGCTCGCAATGCTCCAATAAGATAAAATGCACCAAAGTCTAGATAGCAAATGATGCCTTAGATCTCCTTTTATATCCTTCAATTGGCACCAAAGTACAAAAAGGAAAGGCTGACCTGTATAAGAAAGAAAACACTAAAGAAAATATAAAAATATTAGTAAAAACATATCATATAGATGCTCAATGTTCTCCTCCTTCATCTTTGCTTCTTTGCCAAGGAGAAGGAATGGCAAGAAGACCAAATATCAGCTCTCAAGTGGGAAAAAGGGACATTACAGTCCTCCCTTCCCAAAATTGTTTGTTCTCAAGCAATTGCCAATGTTCGGATCCCAAACAAGTTTCAGTTGCTCCTTTTTGTAAAATCACCATCCAAACATTGGTGATCCACCATCTCTTTCCTATTGTCCCAATCACCAATATAATATTGTTCTTCTTCTTCAAAATTCAAGATGAGGGGAACTAGAATCCCACCTTTAATTGTATAAAATAGTACAAGTGTGTCATTGTATAGAAAATACAATCTCCAGCTATAAAAATGTCTTTCTATGAACCAAGACTTCAAGAGGAACAAACTGAAAATGAATAAATCAGCAGACCCCTTTGGTGGAACCATCTTCAATTTGACCCTTGGGTCAAAGTATTTGCCATCCAACCTTTCTCCCATGTTTAGACCATTGATTCCTTGAGAGAAATAACACCATAGTGATTGAATGAGGGCTGCAAAGTGACTACAACAGCCATGAAGTGTTGGTACCTCTTCAACCATGTGCTTAGAAGCTCCTTCTTTGGTACCTTATAAGTAAACAAATGGCTGGAAAATTTGTGATCAGTAGTAGAAAGGAGAGTACAATAGATGTAATCATGACATACCTTCAAAGTTCCCCCTTCCATCCATGTTATGGGAGTTGGCCACAAGGTTACAACTGATAAAAACTTGGAGAAAGGGCTGGAAATGCTCATACAAAAGCTTATGGCAGCGTTCTTGGAATTAAAAAATATGGTAGTCTTACTACCTTCCTCCATCCCAACAACCTCAAGACCATTACCCCATGATTTAGTAGCTTCAAAAGGAACATTCTTATAGCTGCTCATAATTGGAAACAACTCATAATCTGATTGAACCCAAATCAACAACTTAATTTTTCTCCTAGATGGTTGAACTTGCATATGCCCAACCATAATAAATTTTCCAAAGGGCTGATATGTGAGGAAGAGTATCATCATGAAATTTTCCCAAAAATTGGAACCATTGCATTCCCCAAGCAACATTAACTTCAGTTGGCTTAATTTCAAGAAAAACATTACATACCTTGTGCCCTTCCATGAAATTTGACAACATGCAAGGATATTGGTGACCTTGAAGCTTCCAAGGTTAATTATGACCATGCAATCAGACCTTCTTCCCCTTTTAAGGCTCACCATAGTACCAACCATACATGTGCTAAAACAATTTAGGTGTTGTTCCCAAGTATCCTTGCACCCTTGGCTACACCATTCACTTCTTATCTTCCTTTTACTTGGCATAGGCTGATCATTAGAGTAAAAACTCAGCAATAACATGGAGTAGAGCAATGTAATATAGACATCATACCTCTCTAAAAATGCGAATTGTTTTGGCATGTTGGTGAACAATGAATTTGAAACCCTTTGAGCCATGAGCTGCCCTTAACCTTCCTTAAACTCAAAATTTCTGAGTTAGAACCAGCACTTAGAAAATATTTCAAAAACACCTTACCTCCATGAATTTTTGCTTTCTAAGTGTCATTCTTGAGGCTCCTTTGCAAAACAGATTGGCCTTGGATGGTGAAGGTGAGAACATTGCAGCCATATAAGAAAGAGCACATAGTCCTCCTTTCTTCCCCTTTGTTCATGAGGTCCATCATTTTGGTGTAGCAACATGCTGGACAATAAATCTGAGTTGTTTCTAGGTCTAGGGCTGCTTACCTTCACTATATCTTTTAGCCTCTTCACGCTAGCAATGGTATTTATGCATGGAACCCTTTCAACATCCTCTTCATTCTCTAGCTCCTCATGCTTCTTTCCATCTTTTTGCTTATGCCTCCAAAATCCTTTTGTATCTTGCCACATGCAACCATTAAAAAACAAAGGAATATCATGAACAACCAAAAGTCTTTTACCTTCTTCTTTGCTTGATGCTTGCTTGACAATTCTCCCATGTCCTTGAGCTTTCATAGGGCTGAAATTTCCCTCAAATGACCTTCTTTTTACTGTTGTTATGTACAGACCAGCAGCTCCATCTATTGTGATCCTTAGGTCTATCATGGAGAAATTCTTTCTCTCTCCTTGACCTTATCAATTTGGGTGAGTTATCTTTAATGCATTCATCATTGTGATCCCAAAATTCCTTTCTAGGCACATACATAACAAATAATATGAATCAAATGGAAAAAGGAATTGGTTATCTCTACAAACATACCATAGTCTTTGGAAGGAGGAAAGCTTCTCCCCAATTCTATCTTGGCCCATGCACATATAACGGTCTTCACCCAGTTTGGAGAGTGTATGTGCCCTTTACCATCAAGGTGTTCCCACTCTTTAGACCATGTTTCTCCAACCAAATGATCTTCCTCTTTTGAACTATTTCCATATCTTGATTGCTTGAGCTTGGGTTGCCTTTGTGGCCTTTACCAAGGCTCAATTCTTCATCATTATGCCTCTTTTTGACCGTTGTTATAAAAAAATCCAGCAAGATTGTTGTCCTCATATCTATTCGAACAAGGGTCCCCTTCTTCTCCCACTTTCCCAAGCCTAAATTCATCATGAGCTAAAAGAAAATCAGTATTAACCAAACCATGATCCAAAATTACCTCATTTTGTTGACTATTCGGAATAGGAATGGGAGTAAGGGCTGCAACTTCATTCTTCCTTGGCCCGTGCTTCATTAGTTCATCAAACCCTTGTGTCACCAAGGTGTTGTTAGGAAAATCATCCAAAGGATCACCCGTGGCAAGAGGATTGGAGGTTTCTAACCCTCCAAAGGGTTGCTCCCTCTCCATAACCATCTATGAAAAAACACTATCTTCCTCATCCTTAGGGGAATAGACATGCTTCTCCTCCTCTAGCGAACTTGGGGTTTTGACCCCTTCTTCAACAAACTCCGTAGCCACTCCTTGCTTTCCCAACAAGATGGGGCTCTTTTCCTCAAGGGTTGGGATGTTTCTCCCATTACCCTTGTGCATGGCTCGGGGCTTGGACCAAGTTCCAATGCCCACTCTATCTTTCTCCAAATTCATGAATTTTGAAAATGTTAGGGCATCACGGATCTTCTCCGGAAGGGCTTGATATTCTTCAAAGCTAGTCACCACCTTGTTGACCCTTGAAACCCTAGGCTCTTCCTTGAAAGTCCTTCCTCCTTGTAGGCTTTGCATGGTGGAGGCAAGATAATCCAAGGTACCTGCTAGTCTTCCTTGAGCCTTCATCAATCTATCCATTGAAACCCTAGGTCTTTGAGAATCCGTGCTCTGATACCATTGTAATGACCCTTTCAAGGGTTTAACCACAAACAATGGAATTTAGCCAAACACCCAAAATATTCAAATCTGATTTTTAATTGCAGCAGACTGAAAATGCAAAAATCAATGAACTGTACTCTTCACAAAATATGCCAAAACACCATGAACACTTCAAATTCACTTGCCACAATTTTTATATATATTTTATGCAACCACAAGAGCCAAAATCAATGAAAATATTGAAGAAATACACTGCTGGAAATTAATTATAACCAGTTAATTGCAGCCACAAGAAAAATGTAGATCTAGGGCCTAGAAACCCCCAAAAATCACGAAACTTGAGATTTTGGCCTTAGAAATTATGATAAATCTGATTATCAATCAAAATTGCACATATAGTTCACCAAATGTCCAAAACCCTACTCAAGGTAGGTCACTCCACTAGAAATAAATCAATAACAATCTGAAAATGACAATTTTCTCCTCAAATCAGCCTTTACACCAATCCCCAAGTCAAGTTGAAGGGTTTCTGTCCTTCACTCAACCTCTAGAAGGGTTTTCGTCCTTCTAGGCAAGTCGCATATGAGGGTTTTCATCCTCAAATGCAAGAACAAGGAGCTCCTAGCTCGCAATGCTGTAATAAGATAAAATGCACCAAAGTCTAGATAGCAAATGATGCCTTAGATCTCCTTTTATATCCTTCAATTGGCGCCAAAGTACAAAAAGGAAAGGTCGACCTGTATAAGAAAGAAAACACTATTGAAAATATAAAAATATTAGTAAAACCTATTATATAGATGCTCAATGCTCTCCTCCTTCATCTTTGCTTCTTTTCCAAGGAGAAGGAATGACAAGAAGACCAATATCAACTCTCACGTAGGAAAAAGGGACATTACATAATTGGTGCCTAGAGGTGATGACTAGGTGAATGCACGGTGCAGAGTCCCAATGTTGTACATCAACATGTGTTTTATGACATGACAAAGTTACTAGAGTATTACACGGTAAAGAAGGTAACAAAGCATTTGCATAAGTGTGAAATTGGATGGTGTGAAAATGGAGTTACATCTCAAGATAAGAAATTGAGTCTATTTGTGATGACCTTTCTTGATTGCACACAAAATTGGTATTACGAATATAACCCTTATCGACAGTTGGATACTTTTACAAGTCAAAATCATTTATGAAGGAATTTTATATACCCGAGTTCAAGCAACAAAACATCTTTTGTTGAAGGAAATTAGGTAAGAGATGACTTAAAGTGTGTATGCCTATGACACATGCTTCAAGACATATATCATATGATATCCATTGTTATACACTCATGGTTATAGGTTTCAATGAAGGACTATCTTAGACAGTTGAGCCCTATCATATCACATACAATGCATGTGTGTGGCATTTATTTTTGAAGAAGTTGGGAAAAGTGAAAAATGTTGGCAAATGAGGGTTTTGTGTGAGAGGTGAAGTGTTGACAAGAAGTTACCTGGGTATCACATGATAGAGGATTTTGTAGAGCATTTGTAAAGTGTGAAATTCTATGGTATGCGAAGGGGTTACATCTCAACAAAGGAAATCAAGTCTATATGTGATGACCTTGTTTGACTACACACAAATTGGTAGTGATAACATGTCCCTTATTAGATGGTTGTAGAATTGGACAAGTTGAAAGCCGCATTTTGAAGGAAATTTATTATCTTGAGTTTGAATAGCAAAACATATATGTGTTGAAGGAAAGCAAGTAGGATATGTATTTATGATGCATGGTTTAAGGCATTAAATATACGATATGATATCCAACATGATGCAATCATTGTTAGAGGTTCAAATGAAGGACTATCTTAGACCATAGAGCCCTCGGATCAAATCACACACAATTCACAATAATTAAGAGAAAACTCCTATTTTTATTTTTATTGATCTACATAAGATAATTTAAAAATTACAATCTATACATGCCTTCACTTATTCATAATTATGTTCACATACCTCTAACACCACTACATGATCACATCGTTGCAACATGGGTAGATATGTTCCTCTTACACTTCCCTTTCAATCTTGCACAACTTTGTGTTATCTCTACTCAAAACAATCATGGTTCTCAAGCTTCACTTTCTTGTTCTTTGTACCATCTCTTTTTTTGAAATGCATGCTCCCTTAACATTGACATGATAGCCACAATGATAGGCACATTTCGTGTAAATATGTGCCTTCCCATTCAGTAGATCATCCTCACCTTCCTTCGGGTCTTTTGGGTAAGTTAAATTTTTTGTTAAGTAGGTAACTTCTCTTTGACGAAATCACCAATCATCCCTTAAAATTCACCATGAATCTTAGATCAAAGTGCCATTACACGAGGTCTATATGCACCATTCCCAAGGTTATAAGGTTCAGCATGATTGCATAGGAAAATTGTTGTTGTGTAGGACACACTAACCTTCCCTTGCTCACACTTTCAATCCCCCACCCCCTTCATGCGTATGACCTCAACTCATTGCACATGGCCGGGAAGGTGTGCAAAACTTTCAAAAATTATGTTCGAACAACCATTTAGGGTTGTTTGAAGGTAGATAGTTATGTTGATATGCTTATTTCTACTTGAGATATCTTATAGTTGATGCAAGATTGAGCATGAACACATATTCTCCCGCATCATACAATCGGAGTCATAAAATGTGTGAGCTTGGTGCTCACAAACATTGGATAGGTGGTAATACCATTGGAGACCTATGGACAAGCCTTGTCATTCCTTTTCCAAATAGGTACTCCCATCTTCCAACCATCACACTTGATTGTGTGAAAAATTGACCTCCTCCAAATCCACTTCTACTTGTTATACTATGGTTTATTACCTATTTCTTTCTAGGGTATCTCTTCTCTCCTATGTGCAACATGTATTCTTACCACCTTCTAATTGTGACATCCATGGTTCACTTCCTTATACATCCTGCTTCTATGCGATGTTCCGTTGCATGTGTTTGTCCTCAACCAACATAATTATCTCTATGTGATACAAGCTAACTCCCATGCTCTGCCTTGTTTAACCTCCTTTATGTGACATCATCTCTCACCTTTGCACACACTTCATTCTCTTCCTTCAACAAACCTATTTACCTTTTATGCTTGCTAAAATGGCCCTTACGAGCAACCCATTCTCCTCCCGAAAGGGGGTAGATCATATCTTTGTCCATCCTTCATCACATGTATTATATTGTTTACGCCATCATTCAACATTGTAGTGCAACTTGCTTATTACCTAATTGAACTCATGTTCGGGCACCCCGACCTGGTGTTTAGGTGAGGACCTCCTATACTACAAATTTCTTAGATCTATGACCGAACCCCACTTGTGTATAGATTTGATCCGTTAAGTGAATGTAAGCTCTTTGTTTTCTTCTTGGTAGTTGTCTTGAGCGTGTTAAAGGGACAAGTGGGGGGAGCTTGAAAGTGGTTATGTCTGAAATTTAGGAACCTTGAAATTGGTTGAGTCTAAAATTTGGGAGAGCCATCCAAAATCTAGATTTTGCATTGTATCTCTTTGATGTTTGAAACCACTCTCAAACATCCGGAAGTATATACATAAAATATAACTTAAAGTATAAGAAAAATAAAAGGGCTATATATATATATAACTAATCTTATACACAAATGTTTTAAATGGAAATGAATGTTTTTGCATTTGGTTAAAATGTATTAAAAAAAAAAAAGGCCCTTTGGGGAGGCGATTCAGGGCAAGTGGAGGCTAGGGATTTATTTTTCTCCTTATTTTGCTCTTGTTTGGGAGTTAGGTGGTGTTAGGGAGAAATTGACATGAAGAATAAGAAAAATAGTTTCTCACAAACTTAGCTAGTATTCCATTGTGCTGTGTGCAATGGGAGGGAAGAGGTTTTGACTCCCATGAAAGTGTAATAGAGCGATATTTTTGTCGGGTGTTGTTGTTGCAAGTGTTTTGGGCACATAACGGACTATAAGGGTTGAAATGTAGGTTTTAGAACAACCAATAAGTGCCTATGGTATTACATAAGTGTAGGGTTTTCTCCAAACGTGTGCGAAGGGATCATAACCGACAAGTATAAGTTACATTTTTAGTTTTATTTCACATACAAATAGTGTTGGTCCTTTGGATGAGGCTGTAAATATTTTTGGGGTGTGAGTTCCTCTTTTATCAGGAGAAGAGAATAAATAATAATAATAATAAATTTACAATTTGTGTTGTGTGAAGATCTTCTTGGCCACTCATCTTCCGGAGAAACCATGAATGTTTTCATCGTGTGCCAATTTAAACCTATGGTATTTGGATGGATTTGCTAAATTCATCGTGGTCTAAGATGGGTACATGATATACACAATATGGGTTTTTTAAAAGGGGGCTGGAATCATTTGTACAAATATGATTTTGGTGGGTGCAAATCCAAATTCCAAACCTTTATCAGTAGTATTCCCCCTACCTACACCAAATTGGAAGATTTTGGACAAGGCATGGACAACCAACAAAGCATAATGGAGAGTTTTCTCATAATAGGATGTGACAATTTCAAGTGCCCTCATAGATAGGTATGCAAACTCTAGATGTTGTTACATGTGTGGTGGTAGACATGTATGCTAGAGGTAGAAGTTTTTAGCAGGCACTTGATATGTTTGATAAAATGTGTTAACAATATGGGGCCTCATGGAATCCAATGATTTAAGAATATGCACAAAATGGTTCTTCTCTCGAAAAGGATTCAAAACCTTCTTGCAAATGTAATAGATGGTGTTAAAACAAAACTCCACTACCTTTGTAAACATTCTACTTGCCTGTGTCAAAATGGTGGCTTTGGGACAAGGTGAATATGTTATTCTTTTCTATACTCCTCAAGAGGCCTGAGCTAGTGGACAAATGATTACAACGGTTGACGTCTTTTGATGCACGTGTGCAAACCAACTGGATCTCGCCCACAACAAAGTGACAACACCATCTCATCCAGGCATGGACTCTTTTCCTCCTCTCTTACTTGTTTTTGAAACTTTCACTTCATTTTATAGTAAATAGAATGTTTAATATGGAATTTAACTTGACAAGTAATGTATTGTTATTCTTTTTGCAAATCATATTGAAAATTACATAAAATGATTTCCACACCATGTAATACCATGTCAAAAACCGATGCTTTGGGCGGCATGCCATAATTTTAGGCCCTATACTTGAAAATAAAAAACCTTACTCACAATTACCTTTGTGAATGCTTTAGAATTGGTTAAACTGGAAGATAAAATGGTGTTTAAATTGCAAACTTGGTACATTGGAAATAACCTCAAATTGTGATGAAAGGCTCTTAAAAATGACGTGCATAAAGCTACTTCAGACTTTGCTTTCACTTAAAAATATTGTAAACTCTTATTATTGATGATGACCCCATAAGAATTTGAAACATTTCCCAAAGTTGGCCATGGTTGTGAAGTGGGTTCGGCTATTTTGGAAAATGGTTTTCTGGGAGCAACCATTTGCCTACAACCGAACCCTTTGGAAACCACTTCGTATTTTGTGCCTATGAATCCCAAAATAAAATTTGACCCCGTATACCTCTTCCTTGTTATATGGGGTATTGTGTAGTGTTTTTCTTTTAAACATAACCCTTGAAAAAAGTATTTTGTGCACCCATTTCGAGCACACTTAGCATAGTTTTATGGAAGGGCAAATGGTGACTTTAGTTGTCTAGCTTCAAAAGACTATTGTAGTTTGAGCCTCATTGATCGGTTTTGAATTCCTTTTGTCTCTAATAATTCTTTGTATAGTAGGTAATAGGGTGGAGCAATTAATCATTCTGTTTAGGGGTCTCGCGTTAGTTTTGTAGGCCTATTTCGTGGCCACTTGGACCAATTTGCGTAACAACACAAGAAAGGGTCACAAAATTACATTGAATCTCTAAGGCTCATTCGACGCTTAAAAATAATATAATACTTGGAAATGTGTATGGAGAGTATAAATATGGGTTTTGGTACCCTTAGTCAAGAATTTTGATGAGAAATAAAAATTGCGTGATTTGGCACTTGTACTTAGACTCTCATAGTGACAACAAGAGATGAAGACTTTGTTTGAAGTCGTAAAATTTGTTGATACTATGAAAAGCCTTTAAAATTTGAATGTAATGAATCAAAAGTTGTTTGTGTTATCTCTCACTCTCCTTGATTATGGAAATGGTTTAGTTCACTTGAGTATAAGAAAATGAGTGTTTTCTCTCTCTAACCTCTCTCTAAAGCTTAAAAAGGTTGTTGATTTAAATAAGTATGGAAAAATGAATAAATTGCTATCTCTCTAACCCAAAATTGATATTGGGGGGGTTGATGCGGGGGTTTTTCTTGAATCTTTAACTATCTTAATGGAAGGCTTAAGAACACAATGTTCTAAAGCGATATTCTCCAGTGGCTCAAACTTGCTTTGTCTTGACTTATACCAGCCCCAACATTGATGATCTATATTTGAGGTTCTATAACACCTTTATCTATGCTCCTAACACCTTGAAGTGCATTGAGACCTAATGCATACTCATATATGAAAGACAAACAATTAGGAGGGCTTACTTGATATCAACTAATCAGATGTGATCACTTTGTGATCATTGAACCAATGCCTTATAAATGTGCAAGTCTCATATACTCACATGCAAGGATGTATCATACTAAAAATCCACTCTTGAGTTTTCTTGACATACATGCCTCTTAAGGATTCTTGGTCATATTTTACTCTACAATAGGATCATACTACAAATATAATCGTAATACCATTCATGTCTGGTTAGACATGTTAATTGCATCATATTAAAGGTTTAGACTCCCTTACCATTCTTTATAATGACCTCTAATTTGGACTATAGTACTCGCCCAAGCTTCCTAAGTGTTTCTTAACTCAACTCGTGTCAAAGCACCGCCCCATACCTTCCTTGGCACAAGATCCATAAATTTAGATCTTCTCTATACTATTCAAGATGTCCTTCAACTTTCTTGCACTCCTCCTTAACACATTTGCCCACTTACCTTCTTGATTGATCCTCTAAGTGATCTAATCTAGTCTAAAGTGACCCTATACGATCAAACTTATATCAAAATGATGGAATTTTCTTGTAGAATTCTCCTTAAAATCATTTCAACTCATCATTTAGCCTCCATTCCATCTATATGCTAATTTTAAGACCATAAATCTCAATCCATGATGAGAATTTTGTCCATTTTCCTATCCTAATTATACACCTGTGTTTTTACCAATCTTGCTCGAAGAGACTGTCTACGGTATCTTCAAGTGTGATTGTCCAATCACCACCAAATTTGAGGATTTATAATTCACATCAAGGCAAAGATAATTTGAAATTTCTAACTCATTTCATCGGTTCCATAAAAAGATACAGAAGGCCCTAATTCGAGCCCAAGAGCCTACAATTGGCTATAACAATCAAATCATGCAATTTCAAAACTCATAAAAATTATGAATACCTTCCTTGTCATCTGTGGGATCTTTTCAAATTAACAGTCAAGAGAAATTGATCATATGAGTGGGACCTGAGGGTTTTTACCTCACTATCTTGGTAGGTTTCTTCAACACAGTTTACTAAAACATGCAAAATTCATGCTAACAGAGGTATATTATTTCTTCAAATCATCATACATGCTTTATTCACCATTCTCCAACCTCAAGAACCTCTGGTTCTCTTCATTACATTCAAATCACCTATGAATAGGTGTATATTTTCTAAGTATAGACTCCTAGCTAACTCCTAAACTAACTCAACAACTCCCTAATAAGACTCAATAACTTACTAAAACAAGTAAAGGGGATAAGAATTGAGCACGTGCATAGTAATCTTCACATCATGACATGGCCTTTATGGCCTTATTTAACCTATAACAATTCTCTTTGCCAAGTCAAACTCACCTTACAACTTTCTTACAAGCACATATTCACCCTTGACAACATGTCAAGGTGATTTTACAATATATTAAACTTTAGCATTCATTCACTCACACCTAGACTAACATGTCTTATTGGTCTCATATGACCTTATTACACACTCTATCACTTGATGCTCCTACACCAGGGGTTTTGCTAACATGTTTGATGCTATAGTGTTTTTTGTTGACATATGATTTCATGTTTTCCAGTTTGTAGGTGACGCGATGGTATAAATAGGTTATGCATTTGAGTGTTAAAATGTATATGGATTTTCTAACAAGTTTGACCTTCAAAGGTGGAAACATGTATTTATTTTATGTTTAGATATACTCTTGTATGGTTTGTACAGAAAAAGAAGTTGAATTAAATATATATGTAATGGATAACTGACATATGTGAGTTCCATGGATAATGTCTACAATGCAATAAAAAGTTACTTTTGGAAACTTGTTATTGAACTAATGTGCTTGTATTATTAAAGGAATAGAAGTTCATATTATTATGTGCATGTGAAAATTAAATATATATGATAAAAATTTCTATGTATCATTATGGTTTAAATTGCAATGAAAAATGTATAATTGGTCAAGACAAGAAATCCTTATAACATGGCTCAAGGTATAATATTAGACCATAAAATAATAAACGAGACCTCTAAACTCATATACCTTACTCTACTCTTAGTATGACCTTGGAGAACAAATGATTGAGTTGAAATGATACTCTATGTAAAGAATCTAACCCTCAACCTATCTAGTAACCTAAAACTCTAGAGGGTAACTAAGTGGTTATGAAACTAAATTGGGTTGGTGACACCTGCAAAACTCCTTGTCAATTATTTTCAATTTTTTTGGTTTTTGCTTGACTTAGTACACATTGGAATCCTAATCATCCAAGCGGGCTTATCAAATTCTTCCGCAAGGGTGTATTTTTGACAAATGAGGAAATTACCATTAGGAAAAATAAAAATATCGCACTTATCTTGATATTGATTCCATCTTTGGTTGTAAATTTCTTGAGTGTAAAGGAGGTTGAGATAAGCCTAAGATCTTTTTGGGGATCGTTGTGGATAAAACGGGTGATCAAAGTTCATCTCTCAATTTGAGTCAATTAGGGAGCATTAAAAAAGTAACTTAGGATGTCTCATTTATCCTAATGTTAAACCCTCTCCATG